>JAIUJO010000047.1:1220766-1223266 GCA_023846275.1 Vanilla planifolia
GGAGAAGAAGAAGAAGAAGAAGAACAAAAAGAAGAAGAAGAAGAAGAAGAAGAAGAAGAAACAGAAAAAGAAGAAGTAGAGGCTGTGGAAGAAAAAGAAGAAGAAGAAAAAGAAGAAGATGATGATGAAAATGAAGAAGAAGAAGTAAAAGAAGATATTGTTCTAGTAGTAGTAGAAGTGGAAGAAGAAGAAGAGGAAGAAGAAGTAGAAGAAGAAGAAGAAGAAGAAGAAGAAAAAGAAGAAGAAGAAGAGGAGGAAGAAGAAGAAGAAGATGAAGAAGAAGAAGAATATGTAGAGGACGAAGAAGATGACAAAGAAGAAGGAGAAGAAGAATAAGAACAAGAAGAAAAAGAAGAAGAAGAAGAAAAGAAGAAGAAGAAGAAGAAGAATTAGAATATAGAAACAAGAAGAAGAGCTAGAAGAAAAGAAGTAGAAGGAAAATAAAGAGGAGAACAAGAAGGAGATTGGGATCAAGAGGAATGAGAAGAAGAAAGAAAAAAAGAGACAGAAGAAAAAGAAGTAGACAAAGAAGAAGAAGAAGATGCAATAGTAGTAGTAGTAGTAGAAGAAGAAGAACAAGAAGATGATGATGATGTCAATGAAGAAAAAGAAAAAGAAGAAGAAGAATAAAAGAAGAAGTAGATGTTGAAGTAGTAGTAGTAGTAATAAAAGAAGAAGAAGAAGAAGATGAACATGAAGAAGATGAAAAGAGTAAGAAAATGAGCAGAAGAAGAAGTTAAACAAGGAGACGGGGAAGAAGAATAAGAAGAAGAGGAAATGGAAGAAGGAGAAGAAGAAGAAGAAGAAGAAGAAGAAGAAGAAGAAGGAGAAGAAGAAGAAGAAGAAGAAGCAGAAGAAGAAGAAGTTGAAGATGTAGAAGAAGAAGGAGAACAAGAAATAGAAGGAGGAGAAGTAGATGTAGGAGAAGTAGAACAAGAACAAGAAGCAAAAGAAGAAGAAGAAGAACAACAACAACAACAAGAAGAAGAAAGAGAAGAGGAGGAGGAAGAAGAAGAAGAAGAAGAGGGAGAAGCAGCAGGAGAAGAAGAAGAAGAAGAGGATGAAGAAAAAGAAGAAGAGGAAGAAGGAAAAGAAAAAGATGAAGAAAAAGAAGAGGAAGAAAAATAATAATAATAAGAAGAAGAAGAGGTGGAAGAAGAAGAAGAAGAAGAAGAAGAAGAAGGAGAAGAAGAGGTGGAGGAGGAGGAAGAAGAAGAAGAAGAAGAAGAAGAAGAAGAAGAAGAAGAAGAAGAAGAGGAAGAAGAAGAAGAAGAAGAGGAAGAAGAAAAGGAAGAAGTCAATGAAGAAGAAGGTAAATAGTATAAGAAGAAGAAGAAGTGGAAGAAGAAGAAGATGAAGAAGAAGAAGAACAAGAGGAGGAAGAAAAAGTGGAAGAAGAGGAAGAAGAAGAAGATGAAGAAGAAGAAGAACAAGAAGTGGAAGAAGAAGGGGAAGAAGAGGAAGAAGAAGAAAAAGAAGAAAAAGAAGTGGAAGAGGAAAAAGAAGAAGAAGAGGAAGAAGAAAAGGAAGAAGACAAAGAAGAAGAAGACGAAGAAGAATAATAAGAAGAGGAAGAGGAAGTTGAAGGAGAAGAAAAAGAAGGAGGAGAAGAAGAAGAAGAAGAAGAAGAAGAAGAAGAAGAAGAAGAAGAAGTAGGGGAAGTAGAAGAAAATAAAGAAGAAGTAGAAGAGGAAGAATAAGAAGAAGAAGAACATGAAGAAGAAAAAGAAGATGTAGAGGATGAAGAATAAGAAGTTGAGAAAGAAGAAGACAAAAAATAATAATAATAATAAGAAGAAGAAGAAAAGAAGAAGAAGAAGAAGAAGAAGAAGAAGAGGGAAAAGAAGAAAATGGAGAAGAAGGAGAAGAAAAAGAAAATAATAATAATATTAACAATAATTATAATAATAATAATAATAACAACAATAAGAAGAGGAAGAAGAAGAAGAAGAAGGAGAAGAAGTAGAACAAGAAGAAGAAGTAGAAGAAGATGAAGCGGAAGAAGAACTACAAAAAGAAGAAGAAGATGAAGTAGAAGTAGAAGTAGAAGAAGAGGAAGAACAAGAAGAAGAAGAAGAAGAAGGGGAAGAAGTTGAAGAACTACAAGAAGACGAACAAGAAGAAGAAGAAGAAGCAGAAGAAGAAAACGAAGAAAAAAAGAAGAGGAAGAAGTAAAAGAAGAAGAAGTAGATGAAGAAAAAACAAGAAGAAGAAGAAGAAGAAGAAGAAGATGAAAAATAAGAACAAGTGGAAGAAGAACAACAAGAAGAATATGAAAAAGAAGAAGAAGTAGATGAAGAAAAAACAAGAAGAAGAGAAGAAGAAGAAGAAGAAAAATAAGAACAAGTGGAAGAAGAACAACAAGAAGAATAAGAAAAAGAAGAAGGTGAAGAGTAAAAAGTAGAAGAGGAAGAATAAAACTAGAAGAGGAAGATGAAGAAGTAGAAGAAGAAGAAGGAGAAGGGGAAGAAGAAGAAGGGTGAGAAGGAGAAGAAGAAGA
>JAIUJO010000047.1:1230766-1233266 GCA_023846275.1 Vanilla planifolia
CAGAAGAAGAAGAAGAAGGTTGAGAAGAAGAAGAAGGAGAAGAAGAAGGAGAAGGTAAACAAGAAGGGGAAGAAGAACGAGAAGAAGAAGAATAGGAAGAAGAGCAAGCGAGTGAAGATGAAGAAGAAGAAGAAAAAGAAGAACAAGAAGAAGATGAAGAGGAAGAAGGAGAAGAAGAAAAAGTAGAAGAAGTATTAAAGGATGGAGGAGAAACAAAAAAGATGAAGAAGAAGAAGAGGAGGAGGAGGAGGAGGAAGAAGAAGAAGAAAAAGGAAAAGAAATAGTAATAGCATTAGTAGAAGAAGAAGAAGAAGAAGATTAAGAAGAAGAATAATAAGAAGATGTCGAAGAAGAAGAAGTAGAAGAAATAGATGAAGTAGATGATGAAGAGTGTTATGATGAAGAAAAAGAAGAAGTGAAAGAGGAAGGAGACGAAGAAAATGAAGAAGAAGAAGAAGAAGAAGAAGAAGAAAGAAGAAGAAGAGAAAGAAGAAGTAGAAGAAGTTGAAGAAGTTGAAGAAGAAGAAGAGGAATAATAATAATAATAATAACAATAACAAGAAGAAGAAGTTGGAGAACAAGAAGAAGAAGAACAAGAAGAAGAAGAATAAGAAGAAGAAAAGGAAGAAGAAGAAATAAGAGGAGATGAAGAAAAAGAAGAAGAAGAAGAAGATGGATAAGAAGAAGTAGAGGAAGAAGTAGAAGAAGGAGAAGAAGAAGAAGAAGAAGAAGAAGTAGAAGAAATAGAAAAGAAGAAGAAATATAAGTAGAAGAGAAGTAGTAGTAGTAGAAAAAGAAGAAGAATAATAAAAAGTAGTAGTAGAAGAAGGAAAGAAATAAAAGAAGAATAAGAAGAAGGGGAAGAAGAAGAAGAAGAAGAAGAAGAAGAAGAAGAAGAAGATGAAGAAGCAGAACAATAAGTAGAAGAGGAAGTAGAAGAAGAAGAAGAAAAAGAAGAAGAAGAAGAAGAAGGAGAGCAATAAGAACAAGAAATAGAAGAAGTAGATGAAGAAGCAGTAGTAGAAGAAGTAGAACTTATAGTAGTAGCAGTAGTAGTAGTAGTAGTAGAAGAAGAAGAAGAAGAAGAAGAAGAACGTGGAGAAGAAGAAGTACTAGTAGAAGAAGAAGTCGTAGAAGAAGTAGCAAAAGAACAAGAAGAAGAAGCAGAACAAGAAAAAGGCAATGAAGAGGAAGAAAAGAATAAGGAGGAGAAGAAGAAGAAGAAGATAAAGAAAAAGAAGAAAAAGAAGAACCAGAAGAAGGAGAAGATTAAAAACTAGAAGAAGAGGAAGTGGAAAGGGAAGAAGATGAAGAAGACGAAGGCGAAGACGATGAAGAAGATGAGGAAAAAGAAAAAGTGAAAGAACTGGAAGAAGAAGAAGAAGGAGAAGGAGAAGAAAAAGTAGAAGATGAAGAAGAAGAAGAAGAAGGAGAAGAAGAAGAAGAAGAAGATGAAGATGAAGAAGAAGAAGAAGAACAACAACAAGGAGAAGGAGATGAAGAAGAAGAAGAAGAAGATGAAGAGGAGGAGGAAGAAGAAGGAGAAGGAGAAGACGAAGAAGAATAAGAAGAAATAGATGATGAAGAAAAAGAAGAAGAAGAAGAAGATGACGATGAAGAAGATGAAGTAGAAGAAGTAGAAGTAAAAGAAGAAGAAGAAGAAGAAGAAGAAGATGAAGATAATAAAGAAGAAAAAGAAAGAGAAGATGAAGAAGATCACAAAGGAGAAGAAGAAGAAAAATAATAATAAGAACTAGAAGAAGGAAAAGTAGAAAGAGAAGTAGAAGAAGAAGAATAAGGAGAAGATATAGAAGAACAAGGAGAAGAAGAAGGGGAAGAGAAGAAGAAGAAGAATTAGAAGAAGTAGAAGAAGAAGAAAACAAAGAAGAAGAAGAGGAGGAAGAAGAAGAAGAAGAAGATGAAGAAGTTGATGAAGAAGAAGAAGAAGAGGAATTTGAAGACGAAGTTGTAGAAGAGGAAGAAGAAGAAAGGGAAGATGGAGAAGAAGAAGAAGGACAAGAAGAAAAAAAGAAGTAGAAGAGGAAGTAGAAGAAGAAGAAGAAGTGGAAGAAGAAGAAGAAGCAGAAGATGAAGAAAAAAGAGAAGAAAAAGAAGGAGAAGCTGAAGAAGAAGAAGAAGAAGAAGAACATGAAATAGAAGAGGAAATAGAAGAAGTAGAAGAAGTTGAAGGAGAAGAAGAAGAAGAAGACGAACAAGAAGAAGGTGTAGAAGAAAAAGAAAAAGAAGAAGAAATAAAAGAAGAAGAAGAAAAAGAAGAAGTAGAAGAAGAAGATGAAGCAAAAGATGTTGAAGGAGAGGAAGAAGAAGGCGAAGAAGAAAAAAAAGAAGTAGAAGTGGAAGAAGAAGAAGAGGATGAAGAAGTAGAAGAAGTAGAAAAAGAAGAAAAAGTAGTAGTAGACGAAGAAGTAGAAGAAGAAGAAAAAGTAGAAGAAGAAGAAGAAAAAAAGGTCGAAGAAGAAGAAGAAGAAGAAGATGAAGA
>JAIUJO010000047.1:1881721-2214221 GCA_023846275.1 Vanilla planifolia
TTCAAAATTTGCATGAATAAGAAAATAAAATAATCACAAATAACAGAAAATTATTATTTTAATATTAAAGCAAATATATATTAAAGATAAATAAAGATAAATTGAAGTAGCATAACATGGCTAAATCAAAGAAATGTAAATATCATAGGAGTGGAGAATAAGAGACACATTGGAAGATTTTAAGGTGATTGTGTGTAACATGCTCAGTCTTCAGATGAGCTATGTGTTAAAATGTGTTATTAAAATATTTCTCTTTTTTGAATCTTGTCTAGATTTTTTGTGATTTATAAATTAAATAAACAAAAATAATAATAAAGTATGTTTTCATGTTAAGTAAATATTTATTAGTGTTGAAATAAGGTAAATTATGTAATGTAATATAATGAATCAAAGTGATGTAATTATCACATTATTAAAGATTTTGAGTAACATAGTAATAAAGTGCATCATAACTCTATAATAAAAAATATTTCAAAAAAATAAATGAATATTTAATTATATAGAGCTTATCAACATAAGTGCAATAAAATGACATAAATCAGAACAAATATTAATAAATTATTTTTAATATGAAGAACATATTTATTTAGCTACATGAGGCGCATTTTAGGGTTGTATAGTAAGATAGCCAAATCAGAGTAAAGAAGTTGAAAAATTAGTAATGTATATGAGAAACTTGTAATCAATGATCTTATGGATATTGAGTCTAATATGCTATGTTGTCATATCATTTATGAAGCAAAATATATCTTAAAGCATGAAAAAATTCTAAAAACTAAACTTCAAAAAAATATACAAATTAATATCTAACTTGGTATAACTAATTAAGACAAGTCCAACGAGATTTGTTTCACCTTGGTAGATCTTGGTTTGGAATTATGAAAATTATTCAAAGTAAATAGGCATACGAAATTACAAACTTTGTATTTTAATATTAACTAAACAATAATTTATGTATAAACAAGATAAGTTCAAGTACTATATTATAAGAAAGCCAAAGTGATGTAAAGATTATATGAGAGGACAATTAGAGTTTCATAATAACAAATCCAAATCAAAGAAAATAATTTGAGAAAATGATAGAAATGGTACAAAAAAGTTGCATTATCGAAAATGCTGAAGATTGTGTGAAACATTATCAATCATCAAATCAAGTAGAAATCAAATTGAATTACAAAACACAAAAATAATCATTAAAAATAACATATTTTAAAATGTTCAAAAATAATATTTATGAGGTTAAAGCTCGTTTAGATGCATTTGACCATGTTTGTTTCATCCCAATCAGACCTCATCTATAATTGTAATGAATTACTAATTTAAATAACAATAAATAACAATTAATTACTATTTTAATATTTAATACATTTGTCATAAATGTTAAAGTAGATAAATTAACACAAGCTAATATATGCATATCTAAGAGAAGTAATGGTAACAGTAGATGAGATTTAGAGCTCTTTAATAAGATTAAAAAAATTAAAGAATTTGAAGAAATGTAATACGTTATAATTGAAAGTTTCATTCCAAAATTCTAAGAAGACCGAGTGCTACATCCTTGGTGGTCATATATGGTATGAATCAAAGTACCTTTTAATGCAAACCAAAACCATAGAAAATAAAAAATTTATAAAATTGAAAAATAATTTTTAATCATTTATTTTTTATTATTTTAATGATTAGTTTATAGAACAAATCCTTGGAACAGATAAAATATTGAAAAACAAATTTAATCAATCATCTATTGGTTTGAGTTGCATATCCACGAGGCTGCTGTGTAGTACTTTAAAAGAAGAGTATTAATATAAGTTATTGGGAACTATGTACAGCTTATTGAGATGATTCCAAAAATGTTTGTTTTCCATTGATAGGACCTCTTTTGAATTATTATGTATTGTTGACTTAAATAAAAATAAATAATGATAAATTATTACTATAATATTAAAAAAATTATATTAAGTCAAGAAATGTGATATGATCAATAGAATTAATAAAGTTAAAATAAAATGTCCACATAATTAATTCCAACCTCTTAAATGGAAGCAATATAATCAAACCAATTCAAAGACATGGACATAACATATGAGAGGAGAGTAAGAGTTATGTAGAAATTTAACCAAATGAATGCAAGAATTTTGAAAAAATGAGATAAACTTTTTAATAAATCTTCTTTCTAATACGCCAATAAGATTGATTGTCTAATAATGTAATAATTAAAGTGACTTGTAAAGCATGCCAAAATATTTGAAAGTAAAGAATTTAAAAATTAGTAATTAATATTTAATTGGATAAAATTAGTCAAGCAAAATCCAATGATGTTACTTTCATTTTAATCTATCTTCATTTGGAATTAGTGTGAATTTTTAAAATAAATAAGTGTATTTAATATTGAATAATTTGGTTAATATTAAGTAATTACATAATCTAGTTTGAAATAAGAAAAGATTAATTTCTATAATATAACGTAATCAATGACGTGTAAATTTTAAATGAGTGGTGGATTAGAGTTTGATAGCAATATAGAGAAATAAAATGTGAAAATGTTTAAGGAATGAGTTGAATTGTTTAGGAAAGATGCACTACAATGTACAAAGGAGATAAAGTACAACATAATCATTTTTCCAATCAAGTACCAATAAAAATATCATTTAAAGCATGAAAAAATCTCAGAAACTTTTTTAAGAAATAAGATTTCTTAATTGAGAAAACGTCATTAATATGAGTCCAATAGAATCTTTTTCATAGTAATATAATAAAGTGAAAATGAAAGTTTTGAAGTAATGGGGAGAATTGTATGAGAAAGTGCATTACAAGGTAATGAGATAGTGTGTGATATCTTCAATCATGAAAATAGTTATGAAACAAAATATATAATAAAGCATCCAAAACAATAGAAAAAATATTTTAAAAATAAAAAAATTCATTTGATTAAGCTCATGGAGTGGATTCGAATGACAATTATTTCATTTTAATTTTTTCTCATTTGGATTACGAAATTGAAAAAGGCTTAAATAATAAAAAAAATTTATTTTATATAAATTGAATAAATAATAATGATGAAATGGGATATATTGAAGCAAGTAATATAACTAAATCAAAGTAATGTAAAGGTTGCTTGAGTATAGATTTAGAGTTTCATAGTAATAAAAAGAAATCAAACCAAAACCTTTTTAGAAATAATAAATTGTAAGGTAAACTTGCATTCCTATGTACTAAAAGGATTGAGTGCAACATCTTACATTGCTTAATCAAGTAGAAATCAAAAAGACTTGTAAACCATGCCAAAACACTAAAAAATAAAATATAAAAAAAATATGAACAAGAATATTTAGTTTGATTGAGCACATCAAACTGAGTCGAATGAATTTTGTTTCAAATCAATAGATGATAACTTGGAATATATATGAATAAATAAATTAAATAACCTTAAATAATAATAAATTATATTTTTAATATTATTGAAATATGTATTAAAGCCCAACTTAAATAAATTGAAGCAATGTTATTCTCTAAAATAAGGACATGTAAAGCTCACACAAAGAAAGATTTAGAATTACACACTAATTTAACCAAATTAAAATGAGACATTTAAAAAAATGAGATAAACTATATAGGAAACTTTCATTTTAAATCAAAAAAGTTATCAAATATAACATTTTCTACAATCAAATTGGGTAAATTGAAATAACATGTAAAATATGCAAAAATCTTACAAAAAAAACATTTAAAAAAATTAAAAAATATATTTAAATGAACAAATGTCATCGAGACAAATAAAACAACATTCATTTCATCTAGGTTGTCTTCTTTTAAATTACAATGACTTTCTCAAATAATTAAGAACAAATAATAAGAAAATTTTATTTTTATCTCTATCAAACCTAATCTAAAATTACTACAAATTACAAAACTTGAAAACAAAAATAGTAAAATTATTATTTTAAAAGTACATATAAACTATTACTAAAATAAGATAAATTGTAGGAACGTAAAATGATAAAATCAAAGTGATGTTAAGGTCATATAGGTAGAGAATTACGCTTTCATAATAATATTAGAAAGTTAAAGAAAAAAATTAGAAGAAATAAGATAAATTATATTGGATCAAGCCTCATCAGGCCAGTCTAATGTCACCTACTTCATCTACAATAGACCTAATTTAGTAACTCATAGAATTAACATGAAAATGAACTTAAATAATAATGAATTAATTTTTCTATTATGTGCAAAAATATTAAAACTAAAATAAGTTTAATTGAATCAATGTAATAAAAAAAATTCAAAGAAATATAAAGTTTAATTAAGAGAAGATTCAATGTTTCATAATAATATAACCAATTTAAAGTAAAAGATTTTAAAAAATAAAGTAATCATATATATAAAAGATATATTCAAAAATACTAAAGAGTTCAATTGTAACATCATCGACCATAAAATTTGGCAAACATTAAAAGGTCTTCGAAGGTGTGCAAAAGCCATAGAAAAGAAAGAAATTTGAAAATATAAAAATAAATATTTTGATAAAAAGATTTTGTCATGGTAAAACCAATGAAGTTTGTTTCGTCTCGATCTCACTCAGATTGAGGCTACAAAAAATTAACAAACAAAATAAGCATATTTAATTAAAACTATTATTAGAATGATAGGTGAATATATATTAAAATTGAAATGAGGTAACTTGGAATAATCTAATATTATAAATTCAAAAAAAAGTCATCACATTCTAGAACATTTCAATTTACATTGTAAGATAAGAAAATCAAATTGAAAAATTTATAAAAAAATGAGATAAGTTACACATAAAAGTTACATTCCAATGTACTTAAGAGACTCATTGTAATTCGACATATTAGGTACAAATTAAATTGTTTAAAAAAGCATACCAAACCACAAAAAATATTAAGAAATATATATACTGAAATATTTAATTAGATAAAGCATAATGAGATGTGCCCAAAGATGTTTTCTTTGCGATAATGAATAATGATTTGAATTACTATGAATTACTCAAAAAAAGAACAAGTAGCAATTATAATCTAAATATTGAACAAATATATATTCAAGTTTAAATTACATAAATTAAATCTATGTAACATATTCAAATCAAAGTGATATTAGGATCACTTGAGCAGATATTTATAGTTTTATAGTAATATAAGAAAATAGGTGCAAAACAATAACAAAAATAAGATAAATTATATCAAAAAGATGCATTATTAGATATAGAGAAGATAAAATATAACATCCTTAACTGACAAATAAGGTATGAATCAAAATATCATGTAAAGTTTATTAAGCCTTACAAAATAAAATATGTAAAAATATAAAAATCAATGTTTAGATAGATAGAGCTCGTCAAGTTGAGTTCATCTACATTTTTCTTATTTACATCAAACATTAATTGAATTACAACAAATTAAAAATTTTAAATAAAAATAAATAATAATAATTTACTAATTTAATTTTAAATAGATTTATACTGAAAATAAAAAAAAAATTGAATCTATTAAATATGATAAAATCAACAAATATTAGTGTCACACTAGAGGAAAATTAAATTTCAAAGTAATATAAAATTTTAAAAGAAAAAAATTTGAATAAATCAGGTCAATTGTATGTGAAAAATTTTGTCCAACATATAAAAGTAATAAGTGCAGTATCCTCAATAATCAAAGTAGACACAAATCAAACAATCTCTTAAAGCATGTCAAAAAGCTTAAAAATAAAGTATTTTAAAATATTTAAAATGATATCAATAGGAAGGAACCAATGAAGATGAGCTATTATCTTTTTTCTTAGTTGATCATACTTTATTTAAAATTACCATGGATACAAAAGTAAATAAACAAGACTAATAAAAAATTATTATTTTATTATTAACTAAATATTATTTATAGTTGAAATAATATAATATAACTAAATAAAACTGATCTGAAGCTTATACAAGGGGAGAACTGGAGCTTCGTAGTAATATAAAAAACTAAAAGCATAATATTGGAGAAAATTAGTGAAATTTTATGAGAACCCTACATTCAAATATACCAAGGAGAACATGTATAATATCCATCACTTTCAAAAATATCTAGTAAAACATCCTAAAGCCATAGAAAACACAATAGCTAATGATATACAAAGGAATATTTAACTTAAAGCTCATTAAGACAAGTCATATGACATTTGATTCTTCTCTCATTTGACCTCATTTGAAATTATTTTTACTTACTAATTTAAATAAATATAAATAATAGAAATTATTATTGTAAATTAAATAAGTATATATTAAAATTAAAAAAAGATAAATTGAAATATTACAATATATGAAAAAAATGTAATTGTCACATGAGATAAGAGTTAGTGTTTCATTGTAATATAACTAAACTAAAGTGAAATATTAATATGATAAGATAGTCCATCTTGTAAATCTATATTTTAAGGAGACCAAGTACAATATCCTTAGTTGTTAGATTTGGAACAAATCACAATATGTCTTGTAAAGTAAGAAAAAATCTAAGAAAATAATTTTTTAAAAACATAAAAAATAATATTTAACTTGATAATTCTTATTAAGATGTCCAATAATGATTATCTAGTCCTAATTGTAGCTCTTTTAAAATTAATGAGAATTAAAAAAGTAAATAAAAAAAATAATTAATTATTATTTTAGTGATAATTAAATATATGTTAAAGTTGAATTGAGATAAATTAATGCGATGTAATATACAAAAACCAAAGTTATCTAAAAATCAAATAAGAAGAGAAGTCCATAGTAGATAACTAAATAAAAGCCTAAGATTTTGAAATGAGAAAAATTATACGAGAAAGCTACATTCCAAGACACAAAGAAGAGCATAGTAACATCGCTGGTCATTAAATCTAGTATGAATTAAAATGACTCATAAAACATGTAAAAACTAAAATATAAAAATATTCAAAAAACTATAAAAAATAATATTTAATTTGATAGATCTTTTTCAAACAACTCCAATAACCTATGTTTTGTCTCCATCAATCTTCCTTTAAAACTACTATGAATTTCAAACTTTGGTAGATGCAAATAATAAAAAAAGTTTCTCTAGCAGTACGTAAAATTACATTATAACAAAAATGAGTTTAATTGAAGTAATATAGTGTCACAAAATTAGCTTCATGTAAAAGTCACATGAGAGTAGAATTAATCTATCATAATAATGTAATATAATTATTGCCAAACTTTTGAAGAGATGAGATAATGTCTATAGGAAATTTGAATTTCAACCTAGGAGATTCAATGAAACATCATCGATTATCAAGTAATGTAATTCAAAATGTCTAATAAATTGTACCACAAATATAAATAATTTTCAAAAATATTAAAATTAATATTTAATTTCTTAGACTACATCTAGAATTCTACAATGATGTTCATATATTTGCTAAAGATGTAGTTTGGATTTACTATGAATTTCCATACTAAAAATAAAAGATAATAATCTATTAATTTAATATTCATAGAAATATATTAATGTTGAAATGAGGTAAATTAAAGAAATGCATTATAACCAAATCCAAGTAAAGCAAGGCTCACACAATATGAGATATACAATTACGTTATAAACAACCAAATAAAATAAAAAAATTGAGGGAAAGAGAAAAAGTCTTTAGGAATGCTACATTTCAAGATAACATAGTGATAGTGGAAATGTCCCCAAGAGTCAAAATTTGTTACAAATTAATTAGTCTCATTAAAAATTTCAAAATATAAGAATATCAAAAAATAAAATATTTAAATAAACATTTAACTAGATAGATCTTATTTAGATTTGTCTAAAAGAAAACACATTTTGAATTACTACAAACACCTAAATAAAAGAAGCATAAATAATAAGAAGATATTGTTTAACTATTTATAGATATATAAAGTCATGAATATAAGATAAATGAAAAAAATAGAATATAACCAAATGAAAGTAATATAAAGGTCACACGATGCTTGATTTGATTATTAAGTATTATAACGAAATGAAAAAAAAATTCAAAAAAATAAATAAATTACATTGAAAAACTATATTGTATGTAACAATAGAGATTAAGCATAACATTCTCAATGGTGAATATTGTACAAATCATTTAACTTCATAAAACATTCTAAAACCCAAGAAAATAAGATATTTGAAATTTTTAAATTAATTTTTGTATAGATAGAGCTTATCGAAATGAGTCCACTGGTATTTATTTTGTCTCCATTGAAGCTTGCATAAAATTACTATGAATTATTAGATTAGTTAAGAATAATAAATGTTAATTTTTATTTTCATATTACTTAATATATAATCATTCTAAAATGACAAATTAAAGCAATACAATATGTCCAAATTAAATTATTGTAAAAGTCACACAAGAGAAGATTTAGTGCTATGTAGAAATATAACAAAATAAAAGTAAAATATTTCATAAAAATAGATAAATTGCATAGGAAATGTTTTTTTCAAGATGCTAAGGAGATTGATTTTGACATCGTCAATGGCCAAGTTAGTTACAAATTAAATTTCCTCGTAAAATATGACAAAAATTTGGAGAAGTATATATTTAAAAAGATAAAACTATTTTTTTATTTGATAATATAGGTTGACAATAATCCAACGACATTTATGTAATCTCGATGAGACCTCATTGAGAATTATTACAAATTGCCAAATTAAATAAAGATAAAAATGGTAAATTAAAATTTCCATGCTAAATGAATAAATATTTATATAATAAAATCAAAGTGATATAAAGGGCATATCAAAGAGATTTAGGTTTAAAAGATAATATAAACAAATGAGGCAAAAAAATTTTAAGAAATGAGATAAGTTTTAATAGAATGCTACTTTCTAAGATACTAAAGAAGTCAAGTGCACATCTTTGATCTTAAGATTTTGTTTGAATTGAAATACCTCATTTAATAGGCCAAACATCTTCTCAATAACATTTTTAAAATTATAAAGAATAATGTCTAATTGGGTATAGCACATCAACATGAGTGTAATGATTTTGCCTTATGTAGTTCAGAACACATTTATAATTGATGAAATTATAACTGTAACTAAGAATAAATAAAAATAAATTATTATTTTGAATTTTGCAAAAAATATATTAAAATTGAAATGATTTAAAACAAAGAAAATTGTTATAACCAAATCAAAGTAATGTAAAGTTCATAGGAAAAAAGATTTGGAGTTAAACTATAATATAACCAAATAAAAGTCAAACATTTCAAGAAATGGGAAAAATTATATAAAAAGTTGCCTCTTAAGTTACGAAGTAGATCGAGTGTGGCATATTTGATGATTAAATCATGCAGAAAAATAATGAATAAAAAATGCTAAATTGTTATAAAATAAAATTTTAAAAATATTAAAAATAAAAAATTTAATTGGCTCTTTGAAAGTTGTATAACGATGTTCTTTTGTCTAAATTAAATCTTATTCTGATTTAAAAAAATTAGCAAAGTGAATAAACATAAAAATAATTAATTATTATTATAATATGAAGAAAATAAATATTAAAGTTGAAATGCGTAAATTGAAGTGAAGTAATATGAGAAAATCAAGGTGGTGTTAGGGTGACACATGAGGATATAGAGAATTACATTATAGAATAACCAAATCAAAGTGAAATTTTAAGAATGAGTCAAAATGAGCAATAAAATATATCAAAAAAATGAAAAATATAGAAATTTATCAAATTTAATTAATTACAAAAAACTTAGGGTTTTCTATAACAAAATAAAGCACCATAAAAATGGGTTAAAATACAACATCCTAAAAATACAAATACAGTAAAAATTAAAATATTTAAAAAGAATAAAACTCAAAGGTAATTTAATATAGCTATTCTATATGAGACAAATAACACTTGTTTGATCTTCATCAAAATTGCTTTTAAAGTACAACAAATTACCAAATTAAATTTGCAAAAACTATAAAAAAATGATATTTTAATATTAATTAAATAAATAATATAACTAAATCGACAAATTAAAGCTTCATAATTTCATAAAATAAAATAAATGTAAAGGTCATAAAACAAAAATATAGAGATAAATAGTAATATGACAAAATTGAAGTGAAAATTTTGAAGAAATGTGATAAATTGTTGATGAAAGTTATTTTTAAAGATACTAAGGGGATCTTGATTAATATTTTTGATCATCAAATCAAGAACAAAACCATGTATCATAAAACATGCCAAAAACTTAAAAAATAATTCATTTAATAAAATGAAAATGGATATTTAATTGATTATAAGTTTTCAACTTCTATCTAATGGTGAGATATAGAGTAACACTATAATTTAAACCAAATTAAAGCAAATCATTTTGAGAAATGAGATATGGTATCGAAAAATTAGATTAAAAAATATTTAAAAATTTTTGTAATAGCTTATATCAAAAAATATAATACAAAAAATATCTCATAAATAATTTAAAAACTATAATAAAAAAGTTTTTAAATGTCAAAAAATATTTAATTCAGTGGAACATGCAGAGATGAGTCTAACAAGCTTTATATCTTCTTCGTCAGAAGTTGTTTCCAATTATTGTGACTCTTAAAAGTAAATAAATATAAATAATTACAAATACTCTTTAAATATTAAGTTGATATATATTAATGTTGAAATAACATAAATTATAGTAGTAAAATATAATAAACTTAAGGTAATAAGAAGGTCATAGTTTTGGTGAACTTCAATTTTGAAGTACTTTAGCCAATATACTAAGTTGTTGGGGAAACCGTCACTCCAATATACTAAGTGCATTAACTTAATCATTCTACATCATTAAATCTAATGTGAGCCAAGAATAGCATCTATTGCATGCTAAAATGTGAGAAAAAATATTCTAAAATCTAAAAATAAAAATTTAATCTCGATGAGTCCAATGATATTCTTTCTCTATGTTTAGAATGACTACAAATTTCTAAAATAAGTTATTATAAGTAATTACAAAGTATTATTTAAAATTAAAAAATATATATATTGAAGATGAAATGAGATAAATTAAAGCAAAGCTCTATAATCTACATAAACCAACAAGAGGAGAATTAGAAAAAAGAAATCTACTTTAACATCCTTGACCATCAAACAAATAATGAATGTAAACGTCTTGTAAACCACGAAAAACATTAAAAACTAAAAATATTAAAGTACATAAAATTGAACATTTAATAGGATAGAGCTTATTGAGACAAGTCTAATTATATTAGAGACTTGATCGAGCCTCATTTAAAATTTTTACTTTTTCATAAAATTAATAAGAATAAATAACCGAATAATATTGATGTAATATTAAAGAAGTATATATTAATATTGAAATGAAATAAATTTGTGCATTATAATATAGCAAAATCAAAGTGATCTAAACGTCATGTAGGAGTAAATCTTTGATTCATAGTAAAACAACCAAATGACAATAAAATATTTCAGTAATTAGGATGCATTACGTAAGAAATCTATATTCCAAAATACAATGGAGATCAAGTGTAACAATGCTTGATAGTCAAGTCAAATGGAAATTGAAATGTCTTTTTAAGCATTCCAAAACACTACAAACAAAAAATTTTAAAATGCAAAGTCAAAATATTTTATAGGATTAAGCTCTTTGAGACAATATAGTCAATATTTTAATCATTTTGGTTGGAACCAATTTTAAATTACCATGAATTACCGATGAAACTAAACATAAATTATACTAAACAAATATTTTAATATTAACAATAGATATACTAAAGCTAAATTTACATCAATTAAAGCATTATAAAATAATAAAATTAAAGTAATGTAAAGGTCACACCATAAGAGAACTAGTATTTCAAAATATCATTACAATTTCAAACAAAAACATTTAAAGAAACATGATAATTTGTACTTGAAAATTTTTTTTCTAAGACACATAGTAGATAAAAGAAAACATCCACATTTTTCATTAGAGTCATAAATAAATGTCTAGACAATATGCAAAATCCTAAAAAATAAAATTTTTATAAAAAATAAATATTCAACAAGATCGAGATCACTAAGTTAATTCTAAAGGTGTTTAGTATTTTAAGATTAGACCTCATTCAAAATTATTGAGATTTACAAAATTAAATATACATAAATAATATTCTTTTTTTAAATATTAAGTAAAAATATTTTATAGGTAAATTATGATAAATTTATGTAAAGAAATATAAGTGTTCTTATAAAGTAATATGACCATGTCAAAGAAAAAAACTTGGATGAAATTAGACAAATTATGTGACAAAGTTGAATTCAAGGACACTAAGGACTTCAAGGGTAAAATCCTCGATCGTCAAATTAGGTTGAAATTTAAATGCCTCATAAAATATTGAAAATAATAGAAAATGAAATATTTTGAAATGTTAAAATAATTATTCAATTAATGAAGTTAATCATGATCACCCCAACTATATTTCTTAAATGAAGGTTGAACCATATTTAGAATTATTAGGAAATACTAATTAAGATAGAACAAATGGAGAAAAAAATTTAAAACAAATATTGAGATATGCTAAAGTGTCAAAATTTTAGAAAATAAAATATTTCAAGGTAATAAAACACATATTACAATGTATATAACTCTTTATGATGAGAATTAAATTTTTATAGACCTTAGTTCGAATTATTGGCAATTACCACAATAAATAAGAATCTATAGAAAAATTTATAGTTTGAATAATAAGCATATGTTAAAGCTAAATTTAGGTAAATTATAAATTGTAAAAAAACTAAGTAGTAGTGACGGGAAAGTCACATTAGGAGAATTTGAGTTGCATAATAATATGTTAAAATCAAATTGAAAAGCGAATATAAATGATTTAAATTGTTAAGAAAAGTTCCTTCCATGATTTTAAGAGCTCATGCATAAAGTGTGTCAATTTTAAAATTAAAAATTTTAAAAATACATAAAAAAATAAATTTTTGGTTTAAGAGATATTGTAAAGATGAGTCCAACGACTTATTTCATAGGAATCTCACATGTTTTGAAATTATGCCTAATTAATGAAGTAAATAGGAAAAAATAATAAAAAATATTATATTAATATTAAGTGAAATTTATTAAAATTATAGTGAGATTACTTGAAGTAAGCATATAATAAAGTAAAAGTAAGACAAATTGAAGTAATGTATTATAGCCAAATCCAAGACATGTAAAGGTTGCATGACAGGAGAATTGTAGTTTCATAGTAATATAAACAAATAGAATTAAATACTTTAGAGAAATCAAATAAATTTTATTTAAAAATTTCATTAAATGTTATTAAGGAAATCGATTGTAGTATTCTTTGATCTTTAAATCATGTGTGAATTATTAGAAGAGGTGAATTGGAGTTTAATAGTAATACATCTAAACAAAAGCAAGATTTGAGCAAATGGGACAAATTGAACAAATGTAAAAAAATAAAATCCAAAAAATGCTAAGGCCATAAGATAAAAGAACTAATGTTTCATAGTAATATATCTAAATCAAAGCAAAAGAGTTGAAAAAATTAGATAGATTAAAGGGAAACGTTAAATTCCGAGTTGCAAAAACCTTGGAAAGATATTATAAAAAATTATTATCTTCTTGCATAGCCTTATAGAGATGTGTTGAAAAGGATTTGTTATATCCATCAGAGCACATTTAGAATTATAACAAATCACCTAAATTAAAATGCATAAATAATAGTAAATTATCATTTTAATATTAATTTGATATATATTAAATCTAAAATAAGATAAATTAAAGTAATATAATATAACCAAATCAAAGAAATATAACGGTCATTAGAGAATAAAATTAAAATTATAACCATATTACCAAATGAAAGCAATAAAATTTAGAAAAAAATAGATGGATTAAATAAGAAATTTTCAATCAAAGATGTTAAAGTGATCAAGTGTAACATCATTAATCATAAAATTAGGTATGAAAAAAATATTACATAAAATATTCAAAACAAAAGTCTATAAAGTATTTAAACATATTAAAAGAAAACTTTAATTTGATAGATTGCATTGAGATGACTCTAATATGCTTTTTTAATTCACCAAACATTGTTTTCTAGTAAAATTAACCATAAATAGTAAATAAAAAATTATTTTAATAATAAATAAATATATGTCAATGGTGGCATGAGATTTATTGAAATAATGTGATGTTTCACATCAAAGTGATTTAAAGGTCACATAATATGAGATTTAATCGTACATAGAAACACAATGAAATGAAATCACAAAATTGAAGGAAATGAGATAAATTGTAACTAAAAGTTGTAATTAAGAATATGATGAGATTTGTTACACCCTCGTGTTTGATGAGTCAAGAATAAATGTTTATATATTATATGGCCTTGTTCTAAACAAAATTGTTAATATTCAATTAAGACAAGCCATAAATTTTAAATGCCTAAAATAGTAGTCTTCTATGCTCTTTGAGTTATTGTAAGCTTCAAGGAAATTGAAGACATGTACTAAAGCTTTCATACTTGATTTTATTTTTATTTTTCTTAAATTTGATATGTCCAAATTTTGAGAGATGTGGCACACTAGTAGTATTAATAGTTCAAAATGTTATAAAATTAATAATTATTGAATTTTAATTTTTGGGCCAAGCATTATTGATCAAAAGTATAGACATTAGTATTTTATTTTTTAAAATTATTTAAGAATTATTTTTCATGAATTTCTTTTCATAATCATTTAGAAAACTTATAATACTAAGATAATATAAAATTATTTTGGTACCCTTATATTTAGAATTCTTGCACAAAAATTCCCACAACACTGCCTAAAACAACGTTACTCTCCGGAATTTTCACTATAGCATTAGGTGGGTCGATCCGACCTGACCCGACCACTGGCCCTTCCAGGCTTTTAGAAATTAAAATAAAGTAAATATAAAAAATTGGTGGACTAACCCGATAGGAGCGCCCGTAGTCCAAAGGAATTCAGGTTGAAGGCAATGCCAAATAGAGCATGACAAATTCAGGACGAAGGCGACACTAAACAAAACGGCGAGTTCAGCCCGCAAGCAATGCTAAAGGCAACAGTGCAAGATCAAGTTAACGTGAACTAGGTGATGAAATCCTGGTCAAGTAAGGGGGAGCCAAGCCCAAAGCGGCTCGAGAGTAACAGGAAGCAAATTCCCTATAAAGCGAACCCTAGGCTACGTAGAAATGTGTTAGGATGCGTAACAATTGAGGTAAAGTGTTTTAATTTGAATTAAGTCTGGACATACTATATTAATAAAGGCAGTGCAGCATGCACGCAATCAAAATGCTCAGATCAAGCCTGCCCAGATCGCACAGATGGGATTAATCTCAAATGGTAAATTCGAGATTCAATCCGTGCTGTTAGTGTTTAAGCCCTAATCGGACGGTCGTTGCTTTCCTTCCGTTACCCAAACAGCTAGTTGATTTTAAGAGCCATTGGGAGTGATTTTAGAGCTCAAATTTAAGCTCAATAAATAGGGAAGAATGAAGAACTTCTAGAGGTGACATTTGCTAAGATCTCAAAAGTTTCAGATCACGACTTCGAGCAAAATGAAGTGAATATGGTGCTTCCAATTTCATAAAGAGAAAGTGACAAGAAGGATTTCAAATTAGAGGTTTTTGCTTCAACAATCTTTTAATCGCTATTCCTCTATTTTTCAGTCGTGTGTGCCTCATATTTCACTTGAAGTTATTTTAAGTTTTGCCAATTTTTGTATTCTTGTCTTTTGGGCAAGGGCATCCTGGCATTGTGCAAAAGCTCGTGCTTTGAGTTGAGTACAGAAAAACTCGAGTAGGTTCTGGATTAGCCATAGGAAAAATCCAGGTAGGATTAAGGTGAACCATACAAAAAACCTCGATTGTAATTTGGTATTTTTGGTGTTATTTTTCCCAACACCGGTTGGGGGTGGATGATGTAGGCTCGATTTTGAGTCAAACCACCTTAAAAATCTTTTCTGTTATATTTCTTCTTATTCGTGCTTAAAAGATTTAATTTTTAATTGAAACGAAAAAATCAAAAGAAAATTTTATTTACCACAATTCACCACCCTCTCGTGGGATTTATTTAAGCATAAAGAACTTCAAGATTAAGCATAATTTCCTTATTTCTTAATTCTAGCACTAATCATGATGTCTCATAATGCATGTTGAACTATTAAAAAAGAATAATAATTAAAAAATATATTAAAAAGATCATTTATTTTTAGGGACCTGTTAAGATGGGTCACATGATGATTGTATGACAACAATTAGTCTTTGTTTAGAATTACAATAAATTTCAAAAAAAGTAAATATGCTTAAATAATAATAACTTATCGCTTTAATTAATTAAAATGTAAGACATGTAAAGGTACATGAGAGAATATTTTGAGTGACAGCAATATAGGCAAGCAAAAGTGAAAAAGATAAGAAAAATGAAATAAAATATATGAGAAGATTACATTTCAAGATAGTAAGAAGATCGAGTCTAGCATTCTCGAACATCAAATCCAGTTTAGAAATGTTTCTTAAAGCTTGGCAAAACTCTCTAACATAAGTGCTTAAAAATATATAATAAAAATTTAAATTCATAATACTCATCGATGTGAGTCTAATGACATTTATTTTTCTTAATAAGTCCTTGTGTAGAATTACAAAAGAATTTACCAAAATAAGTAATCATAAAAAATAAGAAATTATTATTTTAATATTAATTAAGTATATAATAAAGTAGAAATAAAATGAATTAAAGCAAAAAAACAAAAAAAAATTAATTTGACATAAAGTTCAATTGATAGGACAAAATTAGACTTTCCTCACAATGAAAGCAAGTCATAAAAAACATCTAGAAGAATGAGATAATTTATATAAGAAAGTTGCATTTCAAGGTAAATGGTGCATCAAGTGTAACACCTTTTATCATCAAATTAGGTAACAATAAAACCATCTCTTAACCATGCCCTTGAAAATAAAATATTTTTATATATAAAAAATGATTATTTAATTAGATATAGCTTATTCTCACAAGTCTAATAGTAATTGTTTAAACTAAATCAAACTTCATTTATAGTCAATGTGAATTACCAAAGTTATTAAGTATAATATAATTAAATTACTTGTTTAATATTAATCTTAATACTACAAAACATTACTTGAAAATATCAAAATGAATATTTAATCACATTTTGAGATATTTCAATGATGGTTGTTTCATCAAAATCTAAACACATTCGGAGCAATACCAATACAAAATATAAAATAAAAATAATAATTAATTAGTTTATTTAATATTAAATAAATACATATCAAATTAAAAATATAATAAATTTTACTATTATAATATGGCCAAATAAAAGCAATATGGGGGCCAAATTGTAGGATAGTTGGAGTTCCATACAAAGATAACCGAATCAAAGAAAAAATTTTAAAGAAATGATATAAACTTAGTGGAAAGATTTCACTCCATGTTGCTAATGGGCTTGAGTGGAGCATCCTCAATCATGAAATTTTCAATGAAATGAATTATGTTCCAAAACATACCTAAGCACAAGAAAATAAAAATATTAAGAAAAACATAAAAATAAATATTTAATTGGATAAACATCATCATGTAAAGTCCAAAGATATTTTGTTTTATCTCATATGAACCTTGTTTGGAATTATAATAAATTACGTAAATAATCGTAAAAAAATTTAATCTTTATTTTAATAGGAAGTAAACATATATTAAAGTTCAAATGTGATTAATTAAAGCAACATTATGTAGCAAAATCAAAGACATGAAAAATTTACATGATAAGAGACACTTAGTTACTTAGTAATATCATCAAATCAATGAGAAATGTTTCAAAAAATGGTCTAAATTATATGCTAAAGTTGCATTCTAACATACTGAGGTAAAGTCTTACTTTCTCAATCATTAAATCAAACACAAATTGGAATTCCATATAAATGATGCCAAAATCAATGGAAATAAGATATGAAAAGGTAAGAAAAATGATTATTTAATTGGATAGATCATCTTGAGAGTAGTCTAACAAAAATAAATAATAATAAATTTTAAATTTAACATTAAGTGAATATACATTAAAACTGAAATGACATAAATTAAAGGAACATAATTTTGCTAACTCAAAGTGATGTTAATGTCATAGGAGTGGAGATTTAGAGTTACATAGTAAAAAAACCAATTCATACAAAGAGATTTGAAAAATGAGATAAATTATTTTAGAAAGTTGTATTTGAAGATACCTAAGAGATTGATAATAACATTCTTGATAGTCATATATGGTACAAATCTAAATTCCACTCAAAGTCTCCAAAACCATAAAAAATTAGTTATTCAAGAATATAGAAATAAATCTATTAATTGGATAGAGGCCATTCAAATGAGCCTAACTACATTTATTTCCATTCAATCAAATGTTGTTTGGAGTTTCAATGAATTACTAGAGAAAATGAGAAATATAAATTATAAATTATAAATTATAAATTATAATTTTAATTTTTGTAAAATATATATTTTAAAGTTAAATGTGATAAATTGTAGTATCATAATGTAACAACGTAATAGCTTTGTATAAAGAAATCAAATAAATGAAGAAATCATTTATTTTAGCATATAAATTGTAACCAATTTAAAATATATGAAGAAATCAAATAAATCATATGTGAGAGTTTCATTCCAAGGTGGAAAGAATAACCCATGTAACATTCTTGGCCATTAAATTAAAAGCACAAATCAAAACGTCTCAAAAAGGGCGGCAAAGTTTTAAGAAATAAAATATAAAAAAATATAAATATAAATATTTACTTACGTACAGCTCATTAGGTTTAGTCTAATTATGGTTATTTCATCTCGGTTAGACTTCAGTTGGAAGGCATGCAAATTTCTAAAATTAATGAGCATAAGTAGTTTAAAATATTTATTTTAATACTAAAAAATATATAATAAGGAAAAAAAATCAATAAATTAATCAAATATAATATTACCAAATAAAAGTGATGTAAATTTACATTCGAGAAGATTTGGAGATCTGTAATCATATAATCAAATAATATTAAAAAAATTCAAATGGTACAATAGATTATACATGTTCGCATTTCGATATAGTAAGGTGTTCAAGAGTAGTATTTTTTATTGATAAATCAAGTACAGATAAAAATATCTTATCAAGTATGTAAAAAATACAAAATAAAACTTTTTAAAAACATCAAAATTTATATTTAGTAGGATAATGCTCATCATAATGAGTCAAATGAAATTTTGTTTATTTCAATTGGACTTTGTATGGGATTATTGTGAAACACATCATTGGGAATAATTGTTTCATAATAAAATTACGAAGTCTAAACAAAATTTTGAAGAGATGAGATAAATTTTAAGAAAAACTTGCATTCCAAGATACCAAGGAGATTAAGTATTAAATAATAGTCAGTTAAAATGCCTAATAATGATGATTAAATACATTATAAAGACTGTCAAATAAATAAAAATGTCTAAAAAAATATATAAATTCATATTTAATTAGATTGGGCTCATTGAGATGAGCCACATGATGTGTCCTTCATGTCGATGAGATAAATTTTGCAATTTTGATGGCTTACTAAAGAAAATAACTATTAAAAAAATAATTATTTATAATACTAATCAAATATTTATTAAAGAAATGTAATATATGAAAATATGATAAATTAAAGAAATATAAAATATCAAAATCAAAGAGATGTAAGGTCACACGATAAGAGATATAGAGTTACATAGCATGTAACCATAGAAAACAAATTTAGACCAATGAGATAAATTTTAAGGGTTAGTTGTACTCAAATATATGAAGGAGTTCGAGTGCAACATTTTGGATTATCAAATGAAGTACGAATAAAAATATCTTCTAAAACATTTCAAAATAATTAAAAGTATTTAAAAATATAAAAAAATATTTAATTTGTTATGGCTCAAAGTATCATGTCTAATGATACTTATTTGATCTTAGTCAGGCCTTATTTTAAATTACTACAAATTAAGAACATTGTAAAGAAAATATTAGAGAAAATAATTATTTTTATATAAAGTAGATATATGGTATGAATGAAAAAAAATTAAATTGATGCAATGTAATATAAAAACACTAAAGAAAAAAATATATGACAAAATTAGGGAAATTTTCTAATAAACTTGCACTGCAAGATACTCAGTAGATCGAGCACAATATTTTGATATGAATCAAAATAGTTAATAATGCAAAAACCTTAGAAATTACAATATTTAAAAAAATATGCAAGTGAATGTTTAGTTAGATAGATTTTGTTGAGTTTACTTTAATGATGTTTGTGTTTCATCTCTATCAGACCTTATTTGAAATTATTGTGAATTATCAAAATAAATAAATATAAAAAATAACTATAACATATTATTTTAATATTAAATACTATGTAATAAAACATAATAGGGATAATTTGAAGTAATATAATAGAAACAAATTAAAGTAATATGAAGGTCTCAAATATAGAGAATTACAATTTGATAATAACATAACCAAATCAAATAAAAAAATTTGATGAAATGAGAAAAATTATATAGGAAGATTTCATTACTAAATACTATGGAGATAGAGTATAACAACCCTGATTATCAATTCTGGTAATAATAAAAAATGCAAAAATTATATAGCAATATGAAAATGAATATTTAGTTTGATAAAGAACAACAATATGTCTCTAATAATATTTTTCTTTTCTTTCAAGACCTCGTTGAGAGTTACTTTGAATTAGAAAAGAAAGAAATCATAAATAATAATTAATTATTTATTAAAAATTTAGTCAATTCACGTTAATGCCAAAATGAAATATAATAAAATAATGGAGTATAACCAAATCAAATCCATGCATCACATGAGATGATATTTTGACTATTATAGTAAAAAAAAATTGATCTAAACCATTTGAAGAAGTTTGATAAATTACGCAAAAAAATTGCATTCCAGGAAATTAGGGAGTTCCATTATAACATCCTCATTGATTAAATCAACAAAGAATTACGATGTCTCAAAAAGGGTGCTAAAATGTAAGAAAATGAAATATTAAAAATGTAAAAAATGATATTTAATTTGATAAAGGTCATTAAGATGTTTAAACAAAACAGTCTTTATCTCATTTAAGGATCATTTTTAAATACCATGAATTATAAAATCACTTAAAAATATATAGCAAAAAAAATAATTTTAATTTTAATTATAAATATATTAATTCAAAATTAAGATAAATTGAAGTAATGTAATATAAAGAAATCAAATTCTTGTAAGGGCCATAGATGAGTTGATTTAGAGTAATATAATATAATAAATAAATATATGCAAAACAATTGATTAAAATGAGATAAATTGCTTAGGAAAGCTACTATCCAAGACACTAAGGTGATCAAGTGTAATTCCTCCCTCAAAAAAAATAGTTAAATATTAAAATATCTTTAAAAGCTAGCTAAATCTGATAATGCTTATTTTGCCTCAATAAAACCTCATTTGGAATTGTAAAAGATTACTAAAGTAGATAATATAAACAATAATATTTTATGACTTTAACATTATGTGAATACATTTTAAAAAAAAACATATATTGAAGCAATGTAATATTAATCAAATTAAAGCATAATAATGGTTCCTTGAGAGTAGAATTAGTGTTTTATGGTAATATAACAAAATTAATATATAAGGAAATGAGAAAATTTGCAAAGGAATGTTGTGCTTTAAGAAACAAAGTAGAATGATTGTAACATCATTGATCACCAAATTGTGTATGAATTAGAATATTTTTTAAAACATACCTAGACACTAAAAAATTAAATTTTAAAAAATGAATAATTAAGCACATAAAACTCATTGGGTTGAGTCTAATGACCATTTTTTCTTAATGATTTAGAACCACTTTTTAGGTACAAGTTACCAAAGTAAATGGGAATAAATAATAATTTTTCACTTTTGTTTTGTTTTATTGCATTGCTTCATTCTATCTAATTTTATTAAAAGAACAAATTTAAATAGTTTGTAAATCAGCACTTAAGTAATTCGTAATAATTTCAAACAAGGCTAGACCTCATTTTCTTCAAATTTTTTGCTATGATTTGCCTATGTTATTATGTATCTCTAAATCTCCTCTTTGTGTCCTTTGATTTTGTTTTACTATATTTCTTCAATTTGTATGGATTTAGAATTAATATATGCATCCATGATATCCAAAGTATAAGTTATTGTTAGTTACATTTATTTACATTAATGACTTATAGTAATTTTTAATGATTTTAATGGAGATGAAAAAACTTTTATTAGATAACTTCTGATGTGCTTTATCTAATTAACTTTTTCAATAGTTTGAAATATTTTACTTTCCAAGGAATTTTTTAGATATTTTGACTCATATCTTACTTGATTCTTGAGGATATTATCCATAGTCATCATAAATCTTAGAATACAACTTTCTTTTATAAGTTGTCTCACTTTAATTTTTTTGCTTTAGTTAAGTTATATTATTATTTAGCTTTGAATCTTTGCTCGTGTGACTTTTAAATTAATCTTATTTTATTATATAATATTACTTTAATTTATTTCATGTTAACATTAATATTTATTATACAAATATTAAAATAATAATTTGTTATTATTTAAGCATATTTAGTTTGATAATATGTTGTAATTTAAAACATTGTTTAATGGAAATGAAGAAAACATTGTTAAACTAAGCTCAATGATTTCTAATGAAATATTTTTTTATTTATTAGATTTTTTATTCTTGTAATTTTTGGAATGTTTTATGAAAAGTTTGATTAATGCCTAATTTTGTCAATTTTTGATGTTTCACTTAATCTCATTATTCTCTTGGAATGCAACTTTTCTACACAATTTATCTAATGTCTTCAAAATTTTCACTTTAATATGGCTATATTACTATAAAACTCTAATTTTTCTCTCATGTAACCTTTTCATTACTTTAATTTGTTATATTACATTGCTTTAATTTATCTTTTTTTTTCTCAAAATTTTTTTAATATTAAAAAAAATTATTACTTGTTTGCTTAGTTTTTTGTAATTGTAGTAGCCCAAAATAATGTATGATGAGAAGAAATAACTGTCATTCAATTTATGTTTGCTTAGTTTTTCTAAAATTTTTTATGCTTTAAGATACAATTTCAATCTTACACAATTTGCCAATTGAGAATGTTATATGTGATCTCTAATCTCCTTAATATTTTGTAATTCTTTTTGCCCAAATAATATATCTTATTTTCTTATAATAATTTATGTTCATTTTGTTGTGTTGTTGTATAACTCTAAATTTTTGTTATGGGACCTATATATTACTTTAATTCGGTTATATTACATTGCTTCTTGTTTTTTAAACTTTATTATTTATTGAATTAATATTAAAATAATCTTTTTCTATAATTTATTTTAGTCTACTTTAATTGATTGTGTTAATTCTAGATGATGTCACACCGAGAGGAAATAAAAGTCATCAAACTTACCATGACTAGCTATATTAAATACAAATTAATTTTTTAATTATTTTGAATACCTTTTTATAGTATTTTTTTCTCATTAAAGAGATATTTGGATTCACACCTAATTTAATGATCAAGGATGATACACCCAATCTTTTAATTATCTTGGAATGTTGGTTTCTCTTAAAATTTATGTCATTCTTTCCAATGTTTTGCTTTCTTTTAGATATATTACTATTAAAAAAGTTTATCTTGTGACTTTTAGATAATTATAATTTTTGTGTATTACGTTGCTTAAATTAATTATATTTAAGTATTATAATTTATCTATTTAATAATAACATCATTTTTTATTGTTTTCTCATTCACATTACTAACTCATTATAATTCCAAATGAGATCCCATTTAGATGAAAATCAGCTTGTATGAACCGTCACAATCAGGTCAACATAATTAAATATAAAGGCTTACATTTTCAAGCAATTTATTTGTATATGTTGTTTTGTTTTTTTTAAGCATTTCAATTCATTCTTGATTTGATGGTCCATGATGTTACATATGTTCTCCTTAGCACCATGAATTGAACATACATGTATAATTTATCTTTATCTTTCGATATTTTGCTTTAACTCAGTTATTTTATTATCAAGCAGTAATCCATTTCATTTGTGTCTTTTATAGCTTTTTGATTTGGTTATATAAGTTCCTTTAATTTATCTTATTTCAATTTTAATATACATTTAATTAATATTAAAATAATATCTAATTTGATATCCTTGTTTACATCGTTAATTCATAGTAACCCTAAATGTGGTATGATCAACATAATGCAATCATTATTGCACTTTTTACATTAGGCTCTACCTTATAAAATATTTATTTTTATATTTTTTTAAAATGTTTTCTTTTGTAAGGTTTTCTTATGATTTAGAATATTTTTTTATTCATTCGATCTTTGAAGATATAGGATATTACACTTTATCCTATTAATATCTTGGAATGAAACTTATCCACACAACTAATCTCACATCTTAATTTTTTTGTTTTAAATTACTTATATTATTATGTGAGTTTAAATCTTTTTTCATGCAAACTTTGGAATGATTTAATTATCTTAAAATACATTTCATCAAATTAAAATATTTTAGCATTAATATATCTGTAATTAATATTAGAAATGTAATATATTTATGTTTCACATTGATAATTCAAAATAATTCAAATGATGACCAAATCAACATGAAAAAAATGTCATTTGGCTCAAAATAATAGGCTATCTCCAAATAAAAAATGATTTTTATATTTTGACATATTTTATTTATAAGGTTTCTGCTTATCGACATTTTTATTCGTACCTAATTTAGGGTCTGAGGATATTTCAATCAATCTCCTTAATGTCTTGGAATGAAAATTTCACTTAAAATTTATCTCATTTCATCAAATATTTTATTTTAACTTTTTTATTTTATTATGTAACTCTAAATCACAATTAATGTGACTTTATTTTTGTTATAATTTTGTTCACTTATATTTTTTAAATCTTTCTTAGTTCAAAATTAGTATTTGTCTACTTAATATTAATATCACAATTGAACTTTATTTAGGGTTATTTATATTTATAATTTCAAGTAATTCCCAAAGAGTTCTAATCGAGGAAAATTAGATTGGACCTACATAATGAGCAATATCTAAATTTTTTTTTATATAATTTTAAATATTTAATTCAAATTAATTTTTATTATACTTAATGATACATTTTGTCTTGTGTATGAATTGATGATCAATGGTTTTATACTCGAACTCCTTAAAATCTGTGACTGCGACAACCCAATGTAATTTATCTTATTTCTTCATAAGTTTTACTTTTGTTTGATTATTTTACTATGGAACACTAATTCTCATCTCATGTGAATTTTAAATCACCATTATTTGGATGCATTATGCTTCTTTAATTTATCTAATTTTACTTTTAATATTTATTTAGTAAATATTTAAAAAAATATTATATTAGCATTTCTGTATACTTAACTAATTGTTCATTTTATATTTTTTAAATATTTTACTAGGATTTGTGTGCATTTAAGAGGAATTTAGATTCATAACATATTTAATGATCAGGGATGTTATGCTTGATTTTGTTAGTATCTTAAAATGAAAGATCTTATATGATCTCTATTTTCTTAAATTATTTTGTTTTGCTTATATTATTATGTAACTCTAAATCCTTTCTTTTATAACCTTCACATCACTTTGATTAGGATATAAAATATTTTTTAAAATATATCTTTTTTCTAGTTTAATATTGATTTAGTCAACAATTAAATAACAATTTATTATTATTATTACTTATTTTAATGGGTAATTCATACAAATTGCAATGACATACTTGTGAGAGTAATTAAAAAACATTAGATTTGTCAAAGTGTTCTATCTATTTAAAGGTTCATTTTTATATTTCTAAATATTATATTTTTTTAGGTTTGGGCTAGTACTTGATTTGAAGATGGAGGATGTTGAGCTTGATCTCCTCGAAAAAAAGGTTTGTTGCATTGTGCACATGGCAAAGAATTCTTATGCATTGAACCATTCTAACTAATAGTAGCTAGACTTTGATTATAAGTGTACAATATTAAGTTAGGCTAGAACATCAAGGCAAAGACTAGTACACAAAGCCCCAACTAAATTAGAGAAGTACAATTTGATGTTGTAGCTTGAATATTCTAATCTTACACTTTAATCAAGTGGAATTCTATTACGTCTATGTAAAGAATTTCTTTTAATTTGTAATAGAATAATGATATATTAAGAAACAAAGGCATGTAGAATATCAATAGTTGCTTCAAGAAGTAGTTATATAAGAATCAAGCTTCACCCATGATAAGGATGATTTACTGAGATTTTAGTGTACAAAATGCATTCTTGCTCAATAATAAAAATAGTAGTTGTTTTAAAAGGCTCATAATTCTAAAGATTCCACATATCTTCAGAATATTAAGTTGAATCAAAAGTTGAAATTAAATTAGTGATGTCCTTGTTTCGACAAGGATATTGGGTATTGGTGTAAAAAGTTCTAGTTTCTCAAAAATAGAAAGTTGAGCAATAGAAGGCTAATTCTTTTTTCTAACCATTACAAAATTCCATAATTTGAATATGAATGCATAATCATAGAAGTTACTTTTGTACTATGCAAACCTTATATAAGTTATGATTTAGGATGGGTATTTTTAGATAAATTGACTAAATTGACACAATTCTTATCTATTAGAGTTACCTTTTTATAAAAATGTTTGCTCTATTATATGCTTAACATATTGTCAGATAAAAGGGAATCTTAAAAGTGATTATCTCAAATAGAGGGCTTGAATTGGCATATAATAACAAACTGAGGTTCAACATAGCTTCCACCTCAAACAACATAGTGTACTAAAATGTACTTATCAATCTTCATGATTTGATGATTTATTATGTACTTTATTTTGTTGGTAATTTAGAGTGCCACCTACACTTTGAGGGCATATACTATTGTTTAACATGGGTAGTTGCGAATAGGTCAACTAAATGGCCACATATCTTCATTATTAGAATAACATTTTCAATTGAAAAGTTCACTTAGTTATATATTCAATAAGTTATCAGATAGAATGAAAATTAAAAGTTATTTCCCTATAGTGATCCTATATTGATCTAATGAGTATGGAGAAAAATGCATAAAGTATTAAACACTTTCAAAATTATCCATAAATTGCAAACTAAAATAACGATTAAGTAGTTTAATTATTGGATGAGGCCATATGTGCTAGAATTTTGTGGAAATTTTGTGAGCCACATATCCTTGAAAGTGTTTACAAATAATAATAGGTTTTGAACCAATGTTGCAATTCAATCTTATTGTTTAAAGGAGACCATGGAAAAAATTATAATAACAAGAGATTATTCAATTTAGTCAAGATTATTATATGACCTTTGATAAAATATTAAGGCCATCTTTGTCAGCATAATTCTCTTAGATTAAGTCTTTTAATGGTTGTAGCTATATTTGATAATGTGAGGAAATTAAGACCAAAGTGTGTTTGGCCTTTCAAAATGTTGAGAAGAGTTTGAGAACTTACCAATATGCTATCATGACCTTAGTAGCTAGATAGTGTGCGAGATGTTTTTCTTATTTGTTCAGTAAGAAGATAAGTTATTGACTCCTCTTGTATGATTTGATACAATTCTAAGGAAATTAAAATTTTGCCTTGTCATATTAAAAGTCAGTTCTCCAAATCCTAATAGGGTAAGAAAACTTGTTAAGAATTAGAGTTACCAGAATGGTAAAAATCATTTGGATTATATAAACTTAAAAACAAGCCATTGAAGAAGTTTATCAAGTGATGATGCACCAACATGCTAAAAAACTTTAATGGTTTTGAAAAACTTTCTTTTATGAGAGATGGATTATTTCAACCCTAGTTTTCTTAATTATGAATTATGATTTTGAAAAAGATTTTTGCATGTAGTAGTCTATGATTTAGAAATTGGTTATGTAGATATTCATTACAAAGTGTGCATGCCACCCATAACTGCACTTGAGACATGGGCATACCATTGAGGTCTTCTTGTATTGATTGTGGCAATATGTCATTCTTATGTTTTGATAGGTAATTGACTTTTCTATGAATTTGTAGAAGAGAAGCAAAGAATAAATTAATTTTATATCAAATCATTTTGTTAATATAACTTGAAGACAACAAACCCTCCCATGCTTTTCATTTCAGTTAGAAAGGAGAAATGGATTGTAAGGAAGATTTTGGAAGAGGGAGATTAGGAGGATCTTGGAGGGGAGACTAATGAGCAATGAAAGCTTGATGAATACATGCCTAGCATTCCATTGACATAAGAAATAATTGAATAGGAGATAAAAATTTAATATTATTTTTTATAAAGTAGATAAATTATGATATTTTTTATTATAGTTTTCCTTTAAATGTAATTTTTTGTTCCAGTCCAGCTTTATTTTTAAATTTGTTGAGGATTGAGCTGATATTGCTAAGTTTTATGTTGTGTTATAAAACTGAACAAATTATGTGATCGACTCAAGAAACCATTCCCTAAAAGATTAGATGATGCTATCAACTTCATTATATTATATGTTTACCTAAGTAGTGCTAGACTATGGCTTCGTAAAGAAGTCTTATGATACAGGAATTTTAAGTAGATTGTTGGCTAGGTCAAGTGCAGCAAGTGATAAACACTTCAATATGAGCATTTCGTGGTACTGGTGAATTACCAATAACATGATGATAACAATAGACTGTATTATTTTCTTGTTACAACTAGTGATTAAAACATTTAAAATTGTTGTGAAGTGCATTCAAAGGGTTGTATCATACAATTAACTTTATGAAGAGGTTATTCCTGTCATCATTTTTTTCAACCTCATTTATTAATAATTATGTATAGATGATAGTACATTTTGGTCATTAAAACTGAATGACATGGTTTTCTAATTATTAATTGCAAAAGGATTTGATAATCTTTGTTGTATGTTTTTTAATTTATTAAATAAGGAATATGGAGATTTTGGCATAAATTATAGGAATTATTGAGGAGATAAGTGGATAAAATAAAATAAATTGAAAGAAAGTAGAGCAACAATTCTACAATTATTAGGTATGTAAGTTATATGATAGTGATGTATTTTTGTCAATTGTTTGATTAATTATAATAATATTATGGAACATGATGTATGCATATTGAATAGCATAGATTTAGTGATATATGTTGCGATTTTTGATACGATAATGTATAATTAGACAAAAATCATAACACTAATGTTGTTGGAATAAGTTTGTTAGACACAGCATGGCAAGCACACCAACATCATCGACATTGCTTCTTCTATGAAGTGGGTGGTGGTTCCATGGTGTGTCAAAAGAAAGTCACAATGCTATGTTAAGTGGGTGGTGGTTCTATTACTTACACATTAACATGCCATACTATGAGGCATTATTAATTTAGCATTATAAGTCTTCATTATGTTGGACCAAAGGATAGTTTAAACCGACTTCTGGACCATAATTCATAAAGGAAACTACAAGGAGGAATCATAGATTTAAGAGTAGACTATGGGTTGCGAAAGACCCTCAAAAGAAGCCCTATTTCAATAAAAAAGTTTGGCGAGCATTTAGGTCGAGGAAAAGGCAATCATAATAATTAAACTAATTCTAAGGCTTTTAGGATTTGTAAAGGCTTTCAAATTGCTGATCTGGAAAAGTGGTCCCATTTAAATAGTAGAAAAGGGGTTCTATTAACATATAGACATGAATTTTCTAAGGCACTACTTGTGCAACATAAGGATTTAAGCATCTAATAAATTAAAATACATATCAAATACATCAAATGTTCCTTAGTAGGAGCTAGAAATCATGAATTTTTCCAACCCATGTTGTACTAAGATGAGCTAGTGCATTTTTTGGAGTGTTGTATTAGATAGCCAAGACATCAAAATTTACTATGGTTTAGCTCCTTCGAAAATGTAAGCTTGAAAAACTTGTTGACGCAAAATGGAAAGTGAGGCCCAACACCTATGGATAAGCTAGTGCTCAACATTTTGCGAGTAAAATCCCAATAATGTGGGGTGATTATTACTCCTTCCATTAAACAATCTAATAACTATTATACCTTTACGTTGAATAAATGCATGTAATTTCTAATAATTATTTTTAGTTGTTGCCCACTAACTGTTATTTAAAAGTTGTATGCTAAAATGGTAATACATTGTATGATAAAATGAATGGGAAGAACGAAGGAGTGCTTAACCGAGAATGTTGTATACTACAATATTTGGTAGTCATATGGTACAATTAGATAACAATGACAATTAAGACACAAGTGTCAATATGCTGTGAAAGTTTATTTCACCATAACATATAATATAAGTAATGTATAAACACTACATTGTATCAAGTGTTACGTTAAGATGCACCTAGTGTGGCTTGCGATTGTACAATAGAATCGAAGCATATCATAAGGTACAATCTAGTGCATCAAAGTTATATTTATCATGTAAGGTCGATAGCAACATCATATAAGGATGACAATGTAAAAAATAATACAAACGATAAGGTATGATCTAGATAGCTTCAAAGTTACATATGGCACTTAGTTTATGTTGGAAAGCTTGAATGGGCTCTATTCGGAATCATAGTAAAAGTCTATGTTATGTGATATAATTTGTAGGCAAAGAGATATGGTATGGATAGTAAAGCTAATGCTAAAAAAAGGTTTTAAGCTCTTATGTTTCTTTCTAAGTACGGATTAGAAGGTGTTTCAAGATTCTTAAACAACACTATACAAGGTAAGCTTAGTCATAGAGTTGAGCTTAAAATAATCATATAAAAAAAAATATTTAAAAAACTTAAAAAAATTAATTTAAAAAGAGCTCATCTAGAAAACTAAAAAAAAATTCTTTCTACTTGAGTAGACATTGTTTGGAGTTACTACAAATTAACTAATTAAAAAAGCATAGGGGATAAAAAAATTTCTTTAATATTAAGTAAATATATATTAAAATGAAATTAGAGTAATAAAAAAATTGTGATGTGACCAAATCAAAGTGATGAAATGGTTAAAAAAGAGGTGACTTAAAGTTACATAGTAATATAACAAAATAAAAAATGTTGAAATGTGAGAAATTGTACAAAAACTTTTCGTTCAAAAATACATTGAAAATGAAGTGTTATCTCCTCGATCACAAAATTAGTTATGAATCAAAATGTATCACAAGGGTTGCCAAATTCTAAAAAATAAAATATTTAAATATATAAAAAAAATATTTAGTTGGATAGAGCTGATTTTGGTAATTTTGAAAATTTTTGTTTCAACTCGATTGGACCTTCATCAAAATTATTGGAAAACATAAAACAACATAAAATAAAAAATCTTTATAAAATGTGCTAAATTATTTGAGAATTTTATATTCAATGATTCTAATAAAGTCACTGTATGCCTGATCATCAAATAAGATATAAATAAAAACAATCTCATTGACATCTCAAAAATGTAGAAAATAAAATATTTAATATATATATATAAATAGATATATAATTAATGATGTTTATTTAACCAAAATCAATCCTCCATCATAGTTACAACAAATCTTCAATTTAAATCTCTTTGAATAACAATTGGATTAATATTAAATAAATATATATATTAAAACTTAAATTTGAGAGTTCACAAAATGCAATATAAACAAATCAAATAATTGTAATGGTGATGAGAGATAAGGTTGATAATCACATAGTAATATAATTAAATCAAAGAAAATAATTTTAAAAGATGAGATAGATTATGTAGGAAAGTTGGATTCTAAGATACAAAATAGATTAAGTGTAATATTATTAATTATCAAATTCGGTACGAATAAAAATGACTCATAAAGCATGCTAAAATCATGGAAACTTTATATTTAAAAATTTTAAAGTAAATTTTTAATTGTATAAAACTCAATGAGGTGAGCCTAACAAAGTCTCCTTTTTATCGATCAAAACTTAATTGGATTTACTATAAATTACTAAAAAGTCATAAATTATCACAAATTATTATTCTAATATTATGCAAACAAATATTGTAATAAAATTTAATAAATTAAAAAATATATTATAAGCAAATAAAGGTAAGAATGTAAAAGAAGGGATTTTTATTTCCATAGTAACAGTAAAGAGCCAAAAGAAAAAAGTTGAAAAAATTAGACAAATTATATGTGAAAATTGTACTACAAAAAACTGAATAAATCGAGTATAACCTCCTTGATCATTAAACCTAGTATGAATAGAAATGTCACATAAAACATGAGAAAATCTAGGAAAATAAAATTTTAAAAAATTCAAATATTAATACTTAGTGAGATCGAGCTCATCATGATGAATATAATGACATTTATTTTTTCTTTATTGGACATCGTTTGGAATTACAACAAATACGAGAATAAAAAAGAACAAAAAAAACATATTATTTAACTATTAATTAAAAATTTATTAAATGTAAAATGGGAAGAATTAAGACATAGTAACATAAGAAAATCAAAGCAACAAAAAGGTTAGTAGATAGTAGATTTGAAGTCAGCAATATCACCAAATCAAAGTAAAAACTTCAAATAAATAAGATGAATTATGTGACAAATAAATTCCATGATTCTACATAGTTTGATTATTACATCCCCATTCATCAAATAAAGAATAAATAAAAACCTCTAGTAACATTTGTTAAAACTATAAATAAGTATTGAAAATAAAAAACAATGATTATTTAGTTGGATTGAGCTCATTAAAATGAGTCTAATTGCTCTTATTTCAACAGGATTAGGCCTTTTTTGTAATTACTATGGATTAGAAATGAAAATAATCATAAATAATAATAATTTATTAAATATTATGTAAATATATAATTAGGTTTAAATAATAATAATTTGAGAAAGCATCTTTCCAATGTAATAAATGGATGGGTTGTAACAACATTGATCATCAAAAAAAGGTTTGAATTGAAATGCCTCTCAAATCATGCTATAACCTCAAAAAATGAAATATTTAAAAATGTAGCAGGAAATATTTAGTTAAATAGAGCTCATCTAGATAAGTCCAGCAATATTTTTTCCTCTCACTTAGACCACATCATTGGTTAATGTCAACTATCAAAATAATTAAGCATAACAAATAATAAATAATTTTTAATATTACGTAGATAAATGCTAAGGTTTAAATTTGATGATTTGAAGCAAAGTAATGTAATCAAATGAAGAAAAAGTTAACGTAATAGGAGAGGAGAATTAGAGTTTCATATATATGACTAAATCTAAATGAAAAAATTGGAGGAAAAAATATAATTTGTATGGAAAAGTTTTTAAAAATATTAAGGAGATTGAGTGTAGCATCCTTGATCTAAAATGAGGTTGTAATCTAAGTATTGCTCCAAACTCTCTAAAAGCTAAGAAAATTAAAAAATCAAGATGATTAAAAAAGAATATTTAATTTGACAACACTCATTAAGACATGTCCAACAATCATTATTCCATCTTGATTAGACATTGTTAGTTATTATAATGAAATATGATAGTAAAAAGCATAACTAAATATATAATTATTTATTTTTATTTCTTAAATATATATTAAAGTTGAAAATGTGATAAATTGATATAATAAAATAAAACTAAATCAAAGTGAAGTAAATGTCTCACAAGAGGAGAATATGTCTTTAATAGTAATAAAATTCAACCAATGAAAACAATAAAAACAAATGAGATAAATTATGGGGTAATCTTGTACTCAAATATACTAAGGTGATCAAGAGTAACATTCTCAATAACAAAAATATGTTTGATTCAATATTCCACATAAATTATTTTATAACTTTTACAAATAGAATATTTAAAAATATAAAAACAAATATTTTCTTTGATTAATTAAGTCAATGCTAATTAGATGATGTTTGTTTCATCTTAATCGAGTCTTATTTAGAATTACTACAAATTTCTAAAGTAATCTAGCATAAATAATGATAAATTATTATTTGAATATTAAATAAATATATAGTAAAGCTAAAATAAGATAAATAAATGCATTGTAATAGACCAAACTAATACTTTGTAGAAATCATATAAATCAAGAATTGGAGTTTCATATTAATATTACAAATTTAAAGAAAATGTTTTTAGAAATGAGATAAATATTAGTAGGAAATTATATTCAAAGAATATAATAAGATTAAGTTTAACATCTTTTGGAATCCAATAAAGCTTAATTATAAATACCTTATAATACATGCAATTCTCTAGAAAAATAATTTAAAATATTAAAACATAGTAATTTAATTGATAAAACTCATAAAGATAAGTCTAAAGATCATTTGTTAGTATCGATTATGTCATTAGAGGTTATTGTGAAATAATAAAGTATAAATAATCAAAAAATACTTTTTTGTATTAAGTGAACATAAATAAAATTAGAAAGGACATAAAATAAAACAAAGTACAATAATTATATCAAAATGATGTGGAGGTCATTCAAAAAGAGAATTAAAGTTTCATAATGATATACCAAAACAACAGCAAAATGTTTGAACATTTAAGAGAATTTACATGAAAAATTATATTTCAAGATACTATAGGGATTTATTGTAGCATTTTAGATCCTTAAATTATGTGTGAATCTAAACATCTCAATAAGCACACCAAAACCATAGCCAAATAGAATATTTGTAAACTTTAAAATGATTTTTTTTATTTTGGTGGACTTCCTTGAGTCATGTTCAGTGACATTTTTGCATCACAATCAATCATCATTTAAAATTAACACGAATTGTGAAATTAAATAAGTATAAATTTAATAATTGATTTGTTAAATATTATGTAAATTTATGTATTGTAAATGAAATTAGTTAAATTGCAGCAAATTAATATGACCAAATTTGAGTAACATAAAGGTCATATAAGAGGAGATTTTTTGTTACATGGTCATATAAGAAAATAAAAGACAAACATTTCAAGAAAAAATATAAATTGCTTGAAAAAGATGAATTTCAAGATACTAGGTATATGTAGTGTAACAACCTCAAACATCAAATCAAATGCAAGTCAAAATCTCTCATGAATTAAGCTAAAGCCTAAGAAAGTAAATTTTTTAAAAAATTTTAAAAAATAAATATTTATTTTGATAGTGCTCATTACAATAAGTCGAACTACCTTGTTTTCATGTCAATTGGATCAAGGTTACAAGTACCTCAATTTACCAAATTAAAAATACATAAACAACAATAAATTATTATTTTAATATTTGATAAACATATATTAAAGCAAAAATAAAAAAAATAAAAAGTAATTCACCACATCCACATGAAAATAAGATAAAGGTTAGTAATTTAAAGAATTAAATTATATAGAAATATATAAAAAATCAAAGCAAAAACTTTAAAGAATTAGATAAATATAATAGGAAAACTATCTTCATTGTTTTGAAGGAGATTGAGTGCAGGATCATCAATAATAAAATAAGGTAGAAATGAAAATGTTTTTTAAAGAATTAAAAAAACCATATAAAAATTATTAAGAATATAAAAAATAAAATTACATTGAATATATCTAATTTAGAAAAGTCTAATGATGTTTTGCTTCTTGATTGTACCTCAATAGGAGTTATTTTTTAATTAAAAGTGAAGCTAATCATAAATAGAAATAAAGGCATTAAATAATTAACAAAATACATAGAAAGCTAAAATGGGAAAAGGTCTACTGTAATATAACCAAATAGAAGCAAAAACTTTAGAGAAATGAGATAAATACATAACAAAGTTGTATTTTTAATATACTAAAGAGGTCTACTATAATTTTCAAAATACGAAATATTGTATAAAAAAATATCATGCAAAGCATGCTGAATCCCTAAAAAAATTGAATATTTCAAAATATAAAAGTGAATATTTAGTTGTATAGAACAAGTCCAGGTGAAGCTGACTATATTTTTTTGTAACAAATAGACCTACTTCTTAATTACTATAAATTAAAAAATAAAAATAATAAATAATAATAAATTGTTATTTAAATATCAAATAAAAATGTGTTAAAGCATAAGTTAGACAAATTGAAACAATAAAACATAAAAAATTAAAAGTGACATAAATCCTACATGTGTAGAGATTTAAGTCCCATAGTAATATAAAAATTTGTAGAAATAAGATAAATTTTATGGCAAAATTGAATTCTAAGATAATATGGAGAACAACTGCATATCATCAATAGTCAAGTTAGGCACAAATTGAAATCTCTGACATTACATTGCTTCATTTTATCTCATATTAGCTTTAATATTTATTTTAATAATTTTAAAATTATATTTTTTGTCATTTGTTCGAAAGTTTTACTTTGATTTTTTATATTACAATGGTACTCTAAATCTCCTCTCATGGGACCATTAAATTCCTTTCATTTGCTTATATTACATAGATTTAATTTAACTCTTTTTTTCTTTAATACATTTTTGCTTAACGTTAAAATGATAATTTACTATTAATTAATATTAACTACTTTAAAAACTCATAATGTTTCAAACAGAGATTCGATCAAGATAAAATAAAAGTCATAGAGGTTGCCTCGATGAGCTCTTTAAATTAAATATTTAAATTTGAAATTTTGCATATTTTATTCTTTAAAGTTTTAGCATGATTTATAGGGCATTTTTATTAATATTTGATTTGTTGATCAAGAATGTCACTTTCAATCCCATTTTGTATCTTGGATGGCAGCTATATCATTTAGCTAATCTCATTTTTTAAGATAAAATAAGTTTGCTAACTATAGTTGAAGGTCTTCCCAAGTCAAATAATACTACTTAAAATTGTGTGAATCATGCTAAATAGAAAAGTAAGATAAATCTCCATCTAAAATAAAAAATGACCTAAGTATTATTAGACCTTCAGACATAATTTATTAAGTTTTTTTGGACCTACATAAGCTCTTTGTTTTGGTCAAAATAAACTTGGAATTTTCATATGTTCTTTAGTGATATACTTGAGTTCTCTTTCTTAGGAGTTAGAGTGAGACATTTAAATAATTTGTTAATTTGGTAAGAGTGTTATAAAAACAAACAAATCTGAAAGTAATTTGTAGTAAAGGGATAACTATATTGATATTAGGAATGCCTATTTTTATGAGTATTTTAAAGGCACAAAACTAAGACATAATTTACATGTCCTTCTACACCTCAAAAAATTGGATTGTTGTCGTAAAAAATATGACCATTGTTGAGATACATAGATCTATATTAGTTGAAAATGTCTTAGTTAAGTGATTTTGGGTTGAGACAATTAACACAACATGTTATATAACAAATAGAATTAAGATAAGAGTAAGTATTATAAAAACTCCTTATGACTAAAATTAAAAATAAGAAATTAGATTTTTGCTACTTTCAGTTTTTTTCTTGTAGATGCACCATTCTTATCGTTAGGAGGGCTAACTTAAACAATTGTGATGAAAAGGAAAGCATAAGAATTTTCATAGGATACTACTCTTTTAAAAGGCTTCTAGAGTTTATAGTAAAAATGCTTAAAAGGTAGAGTAAATTAAGCATGCAGTGTTTGATAAGTCTTTTCAAAAGACAAACACTGAGAACTTAAATGGAGATGTTAATTCCTTGAGGAACATGGACTTGAATGAGGATGAAGGAAAAGAAGAAATTAATGTAGAAGAAGAGACTACTCATTATTTGCATAAAGTTCAAAAGTGTTAAGCTTCAAATTAGAAAGAATTAATTATAGGAGGAATTTTTCAAAGTGCATTTATATCTCTCAAAAAAATATTTATTGTAGAATCTCTTAATGATGATTCAAGCTGTTAATGAAGAGTTAAACAATTTAAGAGAAACCAAGTGTTCTAACTAGTTCTTAGTCTTTATGATCAACAAGTGATTTGAAAAAAATTTGCATTCAAAAAATTTCTTTAAAAAATGAAAAAGGTGAAAATGGAGTGATAATTAGAGAAAAAAACCTACTATTATTGTAAATTGTTAGAGCCAAGTTGAAGGTATATATTTTGAGGAGGCATTGGTGTTAGTAACATGATTATAATGCCATCAGACTTCTTTTAACATATTCATGTCATAAAAATTTTAGATTATTTCAATTGGATATAAAAAGTGCATTTTTAAATGAGGTAACATAAGATGTGTTAGTTGAATAAATAAATGGTTTTGAGACCCATCTAGATGGTGATTAAGTCCATAAGCTTATGAAGGTCCTTAATAGCATTAAGCAAGCATCTTATGCATGGCATTACAAAATTGAACAATTATCTAGTTGATAGTGGTTTTATGAAATAGAAAGAAAACACAACATTATTCTTCAAAAGGATTTCTTTTTTTATGAAACAGAATGCTAGATTATTTATATTTAATCATATGGCACATCTCTCCACTAACGACTAATTCCCAAATTATTTTTGTGCCATAGTAGATGTTCTTTGAATAACTTTTTTAGTAGCATCTTATAAAATCACTTTTCTTTGATTTTTTGAAATCTAAGATCAAATGTTTTCTATAAAAACCTACCAATAAGAATGCAATACATAGTGAATGTTAACAAAACTTTGAGATCTCAATAAATTGCTACAAGATATTGTGCTGATGTAAAATCTCTAGATGAGACACTATTATTGAATACTACAAAAAATTCAAACTATTTTAACTAAGCCTAACACTTCTAAGCATTCATTTTTGCACTTCCTTGCATAATTTTGATTAGTTGTTCCCTTCTTCAATCATCAATAAGCATGTGAAATTGTACATTTTATTATAATTTTTTATTCTTAGTTCTTTTTCCTTTGGATTATGTGGCCCAACATTTAGGAAATGTCAAGTTCTATTTAATCTTGTTAAAAGTTTAGTTATGGTTGACCTCACTAAAGCTTGAGTTATAATTGAACACAAAAAATCAAATAAGTTTGATGTGTAATGTAATAAAAACATTCAATTGTAATCTCCATTATAGTAGTGTTTGTCTCAACATTTGTTTGGGAAACACAGGTTCTTATTACAAACAAATCACTTACAAAGTTTGGTATAGTTCTCCAATTTTTATTTTCATATTTTTCTTAAACAAAAAATTAAAACTTCTTTGCATAAATTTCAATATGGAAGTATTCTCAAAAAAAGTAAAACTATTTTTATAAATAGTTTTTAAAAAATAAATACATTTCAAAAGTAAGCAAAAACCTTCTCAAACTCATAATTTTGCAACCTCTTGTGGGATTCTTATATACTTATTTTATTTCAATGTGAACATGATGGACAATTCATTACTCTAGAAAAATGATGCATTAAATAATATATATTAATCACTTAAGCTTGCTAATTAATAATGTATTTAGATAAAGATGGCTTGATTACACTTTCTTCACCTTTTTCAATTACAAGTCATGCGGAAGTCCATTACATATCTTATCTCAATCATGATAAAAATTAACCATTGGCAAACGTTATCAAATTAGTTAATTGTTTCACTTAGTAATTAGCTACATTTTAATGTATATCTTTAATGTTGTTTGACTTATTTATTTGAGTGGACTAATCTAAGGGCAAGATTTTCTTCCCTTATGACTTGTAATTGCTTTACCTCTTCTTTCTTTCAATTAGCTCCTTTTGCTCCTTTCCTTTGTCAAATAGGATAGAGGTATATCTTTGATTCTAAGCTAATTAAGTAATCAACATTTATATAAATGGCCATAAATCCTTATTCCATTTTAAAAGGTTCCACGACAGGTATTATGCCATGCTAATCATGTGGTATGAATATCTTAATCTAAATGTCTGTTCCTTTCTCGAGGTTGTGTCGAAACATATTTGCAAGTAACCATAACTCCAATAGTTAGGATTATAAGAAACTAAAATAAAAATCTAGTTTGCTAATTTCTCAATATCATACTTGTATTATAACTATTATGTATTATATGATGTATTATTTCTCCCATTAGCAATTATTTGTTTCTTTGATCGTAACTAAACTGTTCACTTATTCATGCATAATAGTATGCTATACACACATTTTATGCATGATAATTTTATGATTCTCTTATATGACATCACTCTTGGCTTTATGATATCTATAAGTAACCATTAATCATACTGTGTGATGGTAATCTCGTGAGACTTCTTTTTGCTTTGCTTATTACTATACCTATAGGATCCATGACTTCACACTTGTTCGACAATAAGATAACATCACCTCCATTTTTTTCATTAATGCCCTTATAGGTAATTGAAATTATCGTACTTAACTTGTTTTATTAATCTATCAAATTTCTTTTTTTATATTAAATACCATCATTTGTTGTGCTATGGTCATGTTATTCAACACAATTTTTTTCTTTGTTCACTATATTAGATTCAATTGGCCAAAATGTCCATGAAATTAGCATCCTTATATCATAACCATATTGTCTGCTATTACCAAAGTTCACTTTAGTAGAATATTTATAATTGTATCTTTATTTCTTTTGTAAACCATTCGTAACACATGGTAAACCAATATAGTGGCATAAAATTTTCATTATTTGGCTCTCATTCAAGTTTTTCCTACAAAGCACTATGTCACCTACTATCATCAAACTATTTGATTATCAAAAAAGGCATAATTAGGTTTAAACTAACTTATTCACTAAATGCTATGAGCATTTCATAATTTAAAAAAATATATATATATTTGATAACCAATTGATTGGTGGCCAAAGCCCTAATTATTAAAAAAGAAAAAATTATGTTCTTTAGCACATACAGAATAAAATGTGAAATTTGCCTCAAATAATTTGCATTATAACACAAGTAACTTGAAATTTAAATGGTAATATGAATTTTTGGGAAACTGCAATACCTAATTTTCAAAATTTTGCTTTCATTGACCATTCATGTGCATTGTTCCTTTAGAATAAAGTAAAATTTATATTGGTAAATTTTGATCAAAATCATGTTAAACTCATTAAATTAAGGCTATTTTGCTATACATAAGAAGTTATCATGAACATTTAGTTGCAACAAACTTAAACGAAACTCCTAATAAAATGATAATCTTTCATTGTCATCATATTCCTCCTTCAACAAGATGATCCGTAAGGGAATATCATTGATCATATAAAAGTCTAGTGTTGTAGTTGGTTACATCCATGTATGTTACTTTTCATATTTTGTACCTTACAAAATGTAAAAAACAATTTGTTTAACATTATTAATAGATAATATTTTTTGTGTCCATCTTCTTGCCCATAGCGTAACATACTAGACATTAATTGACTTAGTAATGAAATTAAGGTCATGAACATTCATCCAAAATTTTTGTGTCATAAATGAGTGTTGATTTGAGGATTACATAATTTTTGCTCTCCATACTCTTTAAAAATATGAATGATATGGTAAATATGGAAGGGGAGCTTACAATGCAACCTACAAAAATTTCTATGCTCTTACTTTTTTCCAAAGTTCAAATTATTAAACCAGAAAAATGTTGAATACATAAATAATAAAGTTTTGCTACATATAAGATAAATTTTTTAAAAGTGTTAGCTCTTAGAAGTAAGGAAATCTAGTACCATACAACTATGATAAAAAGAGAAGAAAAATGTTGCATGTAAAATAACTCACATGAAATGTGTCAAGGATTGTATAATATGATTACCATAATCGCATTAACCTAATAAAGTAGGAGAATCATTACATAAAGAATCATCAAATTATGATGCAAGAATTGGCATGTTAGTTCATTATACCAACAAACATTTTTGGATCATACAATTATAAAGGGCACAGTTAGTAGTTTCTTAAGTCATATTTAGCACATAGTATAACGCTACAATAGCTATAGTACTTGTGTATAAGGAGAACTAGAACAAATTGAGTTTTGGTATATGAATTAATTTTGATATAAGACTTTTGAATTAAACTTTCTAAGGTCTAATCAATCGAAACAACTTGGATGGAGATGGTTGAAATAGAATAAATATAAGAGAAATACAAAGCATATAATTCATGAGTCCTTAACAGAACGATAAGGTGATATATCTTAACTATTCTAACAAGATATGTACTGATTTAAGGATTATTGTTTTATGACATTCTAGCCATGACCTCTTCTAAGAGGACCTACTTGAGAAAAAACAAGTGAAAGAAAGCTAAAATTAATGATGAAAAAGTGGGATCTCAAGCTTGCTTCAATAAGAAGAAGATACCCCTTATTTTGTGTAAGGCCGTACCAAGTTTCTAGGGTAGGCAACCCTTTATTTTGCATAAAAACCTAGAACAATATTAAGATGATAACAATTATGTAAATATCCATCTTTCGCACAAAGAGAATTTTGATTGAGATCTATTTCTTTTTTGTCTTAAAGATAAGATTGTACATGCTTAACTTTTCTTATCATGATGTTAACCAACTCATGATACTTCCAATTCATTTTTAAAATGCATGCTCATTCTTGCTTTATATTACCTTCAATAATCAAGCATGAACTTTATAATTTACTACATAGAAATTGTGTAACTTGCTTGACTAAAACTTTATTATCCTATTGTGACGTTGTGCATGTAATATTCTTGTTCTTGTTGTAATAAAAATTATGATTTGTTTATCAATATGCGCTTAAGTTTACACATTCAATCATTGAAATTATTATAAGTTGGAATGGAAAGAAACCATGTTTCTAAAACATGCTGTGTCAATATGAGTTATTTCATTTATTTGCATGACGAAACTAGATCAAAAACGTCTAAATTATTCATGATGTTACAATGAGGCTAAACGATTGTTTTTATTAAGTGATTTTCCCAGAAGAATTGAATCTTTGTGGAAATGAAAAGGCGCCTCCATTACCTATGAAAGCCAATATTTTTATAGAATGCCAACTACCACAAATAAATTAGGTTTGCAATGAAATGCAATTTTTTTATTGATATTTCCTTTTTACAATCATGATGGGTACATGTGATAATTGAGGTAAGTAAATTTATATTTTGATTTTTATTACAATATGAAATTCTCACTATAAATAGGTTTTCAACAGCAAACCTTAAAATCTTTTAATTAATCCTAACTTTAAGCACATCAACTATACATAAATATATTGTGATATTTCAAATTTGAAGTTTTGGGGAATCTTTTTTATTTTCAATATTCACGAAAACCTATAATATGTTGAAATATCATAAGTTTAAGTTAAACGTAGATTAAGCAAGAGCATGAATATATGATTTGAATTTTTTAATCGATTATTGATATTATATTCCTTGTGATTATGCTTATTATGGTGGAAATTGAGAATTATCTTGCAAGGTTTGTCACTAAATTGAAATTAGATAATGGAATGATGATAAACATCCAAGCTCAATAACATAAGGATTTTTGTTTTAAGTGAAGGCACCAAACATATCAAGTATAATTGATATTTTTCCTACATGATGAGGAAAACCAAGCCATGACATTTTGCATAATGGAGGTAATCTTAAAATGAAAGAAAAAACTTTAAAAGGGACTTTTGATGGCTTCTAAGGGATGAATAGCTCTTAGGTTTCATGTAAGGAAGCTTCAAGGTCTTTTTTGGATCATAGAACAAATATGAATTTTAAAATTTGTTGGTTCAATAAAGAAGATAGTGTGGATTAATACATAAACTAAGCATAAATGGCCTATTGTAGTTGCCATGGAAACCTGGGAATTCATATTTTGTTGTTAGGGATTAAACATTTAAATGCAATAGGTTTGAACTTTAAATATTTGTTTATTAAAAGTTTGACCTTTTAGGATTTGGATTTTAAGTACCTATTATTTGAAATTTGAACTTTGCATATGGTTAAGTACACAAGAAATGCTAATAAGGGCTAAAGCTAAGTTATGGCTTTAATCTATCTTGAAAGAGCTTAGATTTTGATTAATAACTAAGCATTTATTTTGATAAAATAATTTTTAAGGACTACTTGACTTGCACATGGAAACAAGAAAGACAGAAATCAGAGTTGGACAGAGGATATCAAATAGTTGGTGAGACCTCATGAGCACCCAGTTTAAGGCAACGATTTGATGCATGGTTAGACCATTGATGAAGGATAGTTAAAAATACATAGCTTAGTTTTTCATATACAAGAGGTGTTGAGAGAGGTAAAAGGTGCTGATGATTCTTTTGGGTTTTGGTGAGACCGTAACATAGTTTGGTTTGTTTGGCTAGATAATGAGTGGCCCTAAATTATGCTCTTAAGACATCGATTCATGTTCAAAATTGTAATTTAGGAGGCATATGTTGCTCATGAGAAGCTCTTTTGATGGGTGTGGTGGCCAAATTTTCTTAATAGGCATAAGAGTGATTAGTGGAAGTCATGTCAATTAAGGATTGAAAATTAATTCTTTAACTTTAAGTAATTTAGCAAAGAATCTTGAGCTTGAATGGTGCTTAATTGATTTTTCATATAATTTAAAAAAATTAAACAAGGATTAACAAGTAGATTAGTTAGGATTAGTTTAAGATCCTTGGTTAGCTTAATAAGCTATTTAGATTTTGAGTAATTTGTAGATGATATAGGTAGACGATTATGATTTTGGAGAAAGTTTTAATTTTGTCTCAGATGATAGGTCTAGGTTTTAGAAAATATCTAATGGATGCCCTATATATTTTATGATTAAACCGTATGGAATGATTATACTTGATAAAAAAATCTACATTTATAATGACATAAATTATCCTGTAATAAACCCTAGATAATATCTAACCAAGAAAAGTTTGGATAGTTAGTTATACCAAATAGTAAGACTAGCCAATTTATTTAGTATGTTTGAGCACTGCATGCCAGTTGAAGATAAACAGGAGATCATGGACTTAGTTTAATATACCAGGAAGTGCCATGAATTTTTTATGACTGCTATTATCATACACAATTAGCCATGTGAATGGTAGAGCCTCTGTGGTCAGCTTCTAGATCTTATTCTAAGGATCCTTTTGTGGCTGAGTCCTATTGATTTATAAGATGTCATAAGAGATCATTGTGTGATTCACTTAGTAGAGTTCCATGTAGTTACTAAATATACCTAGGGACCCAAAAGGTGGCTCATTTTATTGGAATTTTTATACCAAACTACAAAATTATGTGATGAGATATGAGTCTATCACATGCATTGAGGAGATCATGGTCATAGATGGAGTGCCAGACAATTAGTAGATCACTAGCCATGCATTATGTCAACTTCATGATTAAGGTGTCATAGAGACTTATGACAACTTGATGAGCATTAGTTATGGCCAATAATTTTTTATTTATTCCTTTGATTAGCTTGGTTAGTTAACATATGTTTCGTGATGTCATTAGCTATACTAGAAATTTTATTCTACTAGATATGTTATTGTATTGTTGCATTACTATTTTTATAGAAAAGCTTATAGATTCATTGTTAAAAATAGCTCACTCCCCTCCCTTGTATCATCTGTAGGTGTAAAGTGATTGGAGCAACCAAAAGTGCCAGAAAGGGTAATTATAGTCAATATATTAAAAGATTATTCACTACTTGCCATTTCATGATGTCATAATTTTCTATTCAGACACAACATTATCATTAATATTTTTTTACTTTTGATTATATGGAATTGTTGTGATGGACTTTGATATCTTTAGTTTTATATTTCATTTGTTTGAGTTAGACATTCGTATAGCTTATGAACCATGCAATCATTTATTTGCTATCATAGATTTTTGTTGATATGCCTTCTCACAAGTTGCCAAGTTTCCTCTCATGGCTTGGGCATGCTATTACATATTGCTAAGTTACTTAACATGGAGTGACTAGTTCTTTAGATACCATGCTTGATAAGTTGTGAGGAAAAGTATCAATTTTTGGGGCACACCACAAGAATGTTGATTGGATTGGGAGAATGCCACTCTTAATTTTAAGGTCAGGCCCAAGATGCAAAAGGTTGCTAACCAATTACATTAACTGTTGCATAGTTCTGGTTGCTATTAATGATGATGAAAAAAGATGTTAAAATGATGGTACCTTAGGCTATTTATGTTAATAAAAATTTCATAATTTTCCATCATAAATTCACCTCCTTAATGAGTCCTATTAACATTATGATTAAAATATTATTATTTGATTAACAATTTTTTCTTGCTTTTTTATCATCAAATTATACAAATTCAATTTGATTATGTTACCATTATATTGCTTATAGTTTATTATTTTCATATTTGACATTCAACTCTCTTGTTTGGAAAATTATTTTAGTAGTTGTCATTATCACTTATTTCAAAAATTAATAAACTAAAATAATTTATATAATAATGAGAACAAAAAAAAGATTATAAATTAATTGTGAAGCTTTTTATATACTATGTTATTTCCTTATGTAGTTCTTAACCATCATTTTCCATCTTATGTCCATGTTAAACTATTTTTTTCTAATGCCATGAATCAATTAGCGGCACCAAAAATTGCTAGAGTTGTCCGTTAAACAAATATTTATCTAAAGTATTCCTACAATAAATAAGGGTGAGTGTCACATCTAGCCAATGTTTTTAAAATCTTATGGTGTAATACAACCTTTACACCAACACAGCTATCACCTCCAGTTTGCATGCACGATGTTAAAATTGGAAGTTATGATCATCTAACTTACTCATCATAATCATACTTATCAGCATGACTGAACCATGTTCTTTTACTAACTTTTCCATTAATTAATTAGAATCTATTTTACTCTAATTAGATGTTACCCAAAAAGATACACCAATACAAAAAAGTACTTAAAAACATTGATGCTAAAAACAAGTTATTTAGGTCGCATATAATCCTTGATGCCAAAATATATCAAATAACATGAATAAGAAAATATGTATTGGATTAGCAACATAGTACCTTAATCAGTTGATAAAACCATGCAAATGACACACCCACATGTTTCTGTAACAAGTAGAAAGGTGACAATTAAATCTAAAACATCATGTATTTGAATAATAAGCACCAATAATACTATTATGTATAAACCCAACCACCTCAACTCTAACTCCAAATGATGCCTCCTAACTCCCTAGATTGACATGTATTCGAAGGCATCTGTTAGCCTGACCAACAATCCTAGTTCATAAATTATAGTGTAACTTAGTAACATATGTTAATAAGTTAGAATGTCATACAATAGGGCTTTAGCCTACCCAACAATCCTAATTCATATCCTAGGACAAAACCATAATGCGATTGCATTAATCACTTCCCTCCTAAGATAATTCTAACGATATGAACTGATCAAGTAACTATTACAATTTCACTCATTCGAAAAAATCTCATTATTGCATGATGTTGGTGATTAGACGACTAATATCCAACCACTATTTTGCCATTTCCATCATTCCTATAACACCAATAATAAAAAATCTAATAACACTAACGATTACATAATCTACCACATGTAGTTTCCTATGGAAGTCCACAATAACAAGGAACACTTGACTACACTATGGAGTTTAATACGTAATCTTGCACTCCATAATCTAAGGAGCCCAATCATGCAAAACGTTATGTCCATCAATATATCCCTTTATTCATTCAAATTAAAGCTTCAGTGTAGCACACAACTAATTAAATACGATGCAGATTTATGGTGTGGGCAACTAGTTTTTGATATTATCTATAACGCTAATGCATAAATATGCTTTAAATTGCATTAAGGGAACATAAATTTTATTTCAACTCTAAGTTGTTGTACAGATATCAGCAATCATTCATTTTAGTGTGACTTCAATATGATTAAAATAGTATGGAAATAATCTTTTAAATGTATTTTATATTCCTAATTCAGAAATGAAAGCAAAAGAATTAATCTACAAAAAAGCATATCTATTATGTTAAATAAAACACAAAATAGAAGGTAAATTTAGTTGAGACAAAAATGTCATTATGAAGTAATCTTTTAACTTTTAAATCACTTAGAATAAAAATCATTAATTAAAAAAACATCAACAAACTAATACATCATCGATAACTAATAAAATTAAATGACTAGTTCGAATAACAAATGATTTATCAAAAGAAATTATTAAATGAATAAAAATATCAATTGTAAAATTCTTCTAAAAAGTCCCAAACAATCCTTGTGGTTTCCATTGAGCATCTTGGATAAAGATATCTATCCCACTAGTGAAAATGGCTTTGGTTTTAAAAATATTGCCATTAAAATCAAGGTGTTCACCTACAAAACTTTGGTGACTATTCATCAATTCTTTAACATTTTGGGGAACATTCATGAAAAATAGGTATAAACACACCAACCAACATTGGTGAGTTATAAGAAGGATAGCTGCCACAAGATTTGTTGCTTTGTGTTCATAGTTAAGAATGTTCAAGTTATGCTCCGTCCTAATTAATATTGATTAGACTATGATTATTAGAGTATCACATTAGGGTAGACCAGAACATCATAATGTAGACTTGTTCACAAACCCCAAGAAACATTAGAGAAGTAAACTTTGATGTAGTAGCTAAAATATGTTAGTGTCATACATCATCAACTAATTTCTATTAGATCTTTGTAAAGATTTTATTGAAATAAGTAATAGAATTTGATTTATTGAGAAAAAACGATGCTAAATATTAAAAGTTGATACAAAAAGGCATACTCGGATGGGAATCAAGCTTCACCCATGGTAGGAATGATTCATTAGGAATTTAGGGTAAGATATACATTCGTGCTCATTGACAACAAATGTAGTTATTGTTGTTAAGGTGCCATAATTCTAAGTGTCCCATTTATCTTAGGAATAATAAGTAGAATAAAAAATTAAAATTTAGTTACTGATGTGTTGTTTGAACATGGATGTTGGTTAATAGCTAAAATAAGTCATGTTTGCCAACAAGTGAAAGGTGTGCAACATAAGTCTAATGGATTATTTTAACATTTAAAAAATTCCATAGTATGACTAGGAACGTAATAGCATTGAATTTATTTTTGTACTTCCCAAAACTCATATAAAATATGATTTATTATGGAGTTTTATGGAAAGATTTACAAAATTACCACATTGCTTAACAAATAGAATTAGATTTTTACAAGAAATGCTTGCTCTACTATACGCTTAACATGTTGTAAGCTATAATGGAATTTAAATATTGATTATCTTTAAAGGGGATCTAGAATTGTTGTAGCATACCTAATTAAGTTTTAAAATAGCTTTTCCCCTCAAAAAAACTGATATGCTTAAAAAACTGTAGTGATAAGGCATTATGTGCTAGGATATTGGGGTAATTACGAGTCCCATATGCCCTTTAATTCTATAGGATAAGCTTTAGCATTTGTAGTTCTATATATGTCAACAAAAGTTACACATTGCTTCGCTATCAGAACAACATTTTTGATTAAAAAAGTTAAATTAGTTATATATTAAACAAGTTATGAGATAAAATGGATATTAAAAAATTATTAGCCCTAATAGATATCCTAGGTTTATTTAGGCAGTGTGATGAAAAATGAATAAAGTACTAAATACTCAATTCACATTAATTAAATTTTCCAAAAATTGAGAAATGGCAAACTAAAATAACTATTAAGAATTTTGATGATTTAATAAGGGCATGTGTGCTAGACTTTATGGAAATTGGGTTGGCACAAACCCTTAAAAAAGTTTACTTATAATAGTTGCTTCTCAACCAATGTTGAAATTCAATTTTACCTTTATGTAGGAGAAGGAACAAAATTAAAATAATAAGAGACAAGTAAAATTACTAAAGACTAAGATAAGGCCTTTCATAAAGAAATTAAGCCTAAGATGGTCAACAAGATTTCCTTAAGTTAAGTCTTTTAATAAGCATATTTATATTTTATAATGTAAGAAAATTACACCTAATTATGTTGGGCCTTCCAAAATTTTTCGTACATCATAAAAAAGACATATTCCTTACTGACCTATGTGATCTAACATGATTCTAAGGAAACTGAAATTTAGTCGTATTCGTCATGTTAAGTGTAGCTACTCCAAATCCTAGTAGAGAAACAAAATGGCCAAGAATAAAATTTATCCCCATTGTCGAAATCAATTAGATTGATTAAACAGAAAGGGAAGCCAACTAAGAAGTTAAAGATGCATTGATGTCCAAATATACAAAAATATTTTGATTCATATGAAGAACATTTTTATATGCAATAGAGATTTTGACAACCATACCTTACTTAAATTTGAATTAGTATTTTAAAAATTATTTTATAACGTGCTAATCAATAATTAAGAAATTTTTTTTTGGCATTCATTAATAAGAGTGCATGCCACCCATAGTTGCTTTGAAATATAGGCATACTATTGAGGTCTTAGTGTGCTACTTGTGCAAATATGATGTTCATAAATTTTGATAGTCAATTCAAATATCTAAAAATTTAAAGAAGAAAAAGAAAAAAATAATTTCATATCAATTTTTTTGTTAATATATATTAAAGCAACCCACCTTGCCTTTCTTTTGTTTTAAATGGTATAAGTGAAATGGAATGGGAGGAAGTTTTTGGAAGGGGGAGATTAGGAAAATCTTGGAGGGTAGACTAAATGACTATAGAAAAATTCAACACTGGATGAGTGTGCAATAAATCATTTAACATTGTTTTTTATATGGTAAAAATATTATGATATGTTTTTATTATAGTTTTCTATTACATGTAATGTTATATGCTAGGAAAGCTTTTGTTTTTTATTTTTTATGATGGAGTTGATATTACTAAGTTTTATTTTGTGGCCTAACTTTATAATATTTATCATTAGACTAAACACATTGTGTGATTGACCCCGGAAAAAACCATTGTCTAGAACATAATATTGTTTTATCTACTACAATGTACCATATGATTAGCTAAGTAGTGCTAGACAATGCTTTCATAAACTAGTCTTATGGTAAAAGAATATTAAATAGATGGTTGGTTAGGCGAAGTACAACAAGTGTTAAACACTTAAGTTAGAGTATTTCATGGTATATGTCAATTCCAATAATAAGATGAGTGCATTAAACTATGTTTTACTTGTTAGAAGTAATGACTGAAGCATTTAACATTGTTGTGAAGTGCATTCAAAGGGTCGTATCATGCAATTGGAACATTATATAGCACAATTAACTTCAAAAATAGGTTATTCAACTAATTGTTTTCTTCAAACTCACATATAATAATTACATTTTGATGATCGTATAACATGTTTTGGAAAATAAGAAAAATCACATGGTTTTTAATAGTTAGTTTCATAAGGATTTAACAATCTTTGTTATATGTTTGTGAATATTTGTTAAATAAAGAATACATAGATGTTGAAATAAATTTTTTTGAAATGTGAAGGAGAGGAGTTGATAGATTAAAAGAAATTGAAAAGAAGTAGAATAAGCAATCAACAACCACTATAGCTCATTACGATGAGGCTAATGATATTTGTTTCATCTAAATTAGACTTATATCATAGTTATTTTGAATTATTAAAGGAAATAGGCATTAAGAATAATAAATAATTATTTTAATATTAAATAAATGGAAATTATAACTAAAGTAAAAAAAATTAAAGTAATATAATATGTCCAAATCAAAGCAATGTGATGGTCATACTATGTGAAATTTAGAGTTACACTATAATAATACAAAATAAAGGAAAAAGATTTTAATAAATGAGATACATTTTATGGGAAAATTGTACTCAAACTACTAATGTATTTGAGTGTAACATCCCCGATTATCAAATAAACTAAATAAAAAGTGTTGTAAATTAAAAAAAACTTAAGAACATAAAGATTTTAAAAATGTAAAAATAAATATTTAATTTCATGGAGCTCAAATAGGCGTGTTTATTATATCAGTTTTCTTTAACTTTCACATTAATCAGAACTACTACAAATCTTGAAAATAAATCATTACAAATAATAATAAATTATTAATTTAATACTAATTAAATATAAATTAAAGATTAAATTGGATGCTAAAGAAATGCAATATAAACAAAATAAAACATCATAAAGGTCATGGGGGATGAGGCTTAGAGTTACATTATTAATAAAGCAAAATTAAAAAAAAATGATTTTTAAAAATAGAGATCAATTCTACAGAATATTGCACTCCTAGTCATCAAACTAGATACTAAAAGAAATAACTCGAAGAGCATATTAAAACCATTTGAAAGCATATATTTAAAAAAATATAACAAAAATAATTTAATTGAATAGAACTCAACAAGATGAGTAAAACGATAACTATTTTTTTATTAATCAAACCTTGGTTGGATTTTCTACAAATTATAAAAGAAAGCATAAATACTGATAAATTATTAAATTAATATTATGCAAATTAAAAGAATGTAATGTAGCCAAAACAAAGTAAGTTATTAATGACATAAAAAGACATTTCAATTAATATAATAACATAGTCAAACAAAATAAAAAGAGTGGAAGAATAAGGTACGTTATAATGGAAAGTTATTTTCCCAGAAACTAAGGAGATCGAGTGTAACATCCTTGATTGTCAAACCTAGAAAAGTTATTTAAAAAAAATTAAAAAAGTTTATTTAATTTGCCAAACCATATCATGATGAATTCAATGACGTTTATCTCATTTGATCGAACCTTCTTTGTGACTACTACAAAAAAGAGAATAAAATCTAAATAATAAAATGCCAAAGTATTATTTTAATATTAAGTAAATATTTGTTAAAATTAAAATAAACTTAATTGAAGAAATGTAAAAGTCACATGATAGCAGTTAAGGTTAGTAATATAACCAAATAAGGTAAAAAAATTTGAAAAACAAAGATAAATCGTTTATGAAAGTTGTATTCTAAGATTCTAAGTACATTAGGTATAACTTCCTCATTCATAAAATTATTAAGGAATGAAAACCTTTAGTAAATTGTGTCAAAACAATTAAAAAAATTTTAAAATAAAAAACTAATATTTATTTAAATTAACTTCATCAAGATTAGTCCAACGACAATTATGTTGTCTTCATCAAACCTCATTTGTAATTACTATAAATTATTGACATAAAGAAGCATAAATAATAACATATTTTTCCTAATCTTATGCAATAACATAATTAAGTTAAAATTTGATATATTTAAACTAAGTAATTTATTCAAATAAAAATAATGTAGAGGTCACATGAGGATAGAATAAGAGTTGCATATAAATATATTAAAATCAAGGAAAAACAATTTGAATTAATGACTAAAGTTACTCATGAAAATATCATTCTATGAAAATAAGTGTATGAAGAGCAACATAATTATCTGCAAAAAAATGTATCAATTGAAATGACTCTTAAATTATTCTAAAACCACAGAAAATAAAATATTTATGAAATACAACAATTAATATTTATTTTAATATAACTAATTTGATGTTAAAATTTAAAGAAATGGGATAAATTTAATGGATAATTACATTCCAAGGTAGTAGTAAGATCTACTTTGACATCTTAGATTATTAAATAAAACATAATTTAAAATGTCTTATAATGCATGCAAATCCTTTGAAAGAAAAATACTTAAAATTATAAAAAACAACTTTAAATTTAATATCAAAGTAAATAAGTATTAATAATAATTTTTTTAATATTAACCAAATATATATTAATGTAGAAATAAGATAAATTTCAAAAAAAGTAATACAACCAAATCAAAACAAAGTGAAGGTCACATAAGAGGACAATTATTGTTTAATAGTCAAATATCTAAAGCACAGTGAAAAGTTTGAACTATTAAGGGAAATTATATGGGAATGTTGCATTTCAAGATACTAAATAGATTTGTTTCGGCGTTGCATATCCCCAAAATAGGTGTTAATCTAAATGTCTCAAAGAGCATGCCAAAGCCAAAGCCAAAAGGAACATTTGTAAATTAAAAAATGAATTTTTAAATGGTAAATCAGCTTGTTTCATGACCAATGAGTTGTTTCAACCCAATCGATAATGAAGCAATTTAATATAACAAAATCAAGGCATTGTAATGGTCATATGAGAGAACATTTAGAGTTTAGGCATTCTACGAAAAAGGTTAATTCCAATATACTAAAGAGATCAAGTGTAACGTCCTTCATAATCAAATTATGTACAAATTAATATCTATCATAGGGAAAAAATATAAAAAAATATTGTTAAACTCAATATGAGGAGGAGCATCCAACATTATATTTATTTTTATATATATTAAAATGTTGGATTTTCTTATTTTGTCATATGTTGTGAGAAATTTTCATTCATATCTAATTCGATTGTTAAAGATACAAAACCAATAGTGTTATAATCTTAGATTGCACCTTTTCAATAAAATTTATTTCAATTCCTAAATTTTTTACTTTATTTGCTTATGCGACTATAAATCTCCTTCCACATGACCATTATAACGTTTTGATTTAGTTAAGTCACTTTATTTCAACTTAACACATTTTATCTTTAATATATATTTACTTAATATTGAAAGCAATAATTTATTATTCATTATGCTGGTTTGCTTTTGTAATTTGTTGTAATTACAAACAAGGTCCTATCGAGACTAGAAAAATGTCCTTCAACACATCTTAATGAGCTCTACCCTTTTAAATGTTAACTTTTTTATTTCAAAAATCCTATTTGACTTTTTTTGATAGAAGTTAATAATCATTTTGTATCCCACAGTATTTGTTGATCAAGTTACACACGATCTTCTCGAAATCTTCTACTACAACTTGTTGATGCAAGTTATCTTATTTTTTAAAATTTTTTTCTTTTATTTTGTTATATTACTATGAAACTCTAACTCTATTCTATTCAGACATTTACTTTGTTTTTATTTTATATGTTATATTACTAGCATTTATCTTATTCCAACTATTATATAACTTTACTTATTATTTAAAAAATAATTTACTATTTTTTTTGCTTATTAATTTTTTTTAGCCTGTAGCAACTCCAAACGAAGCATGATCGAGACAAATTGAACATTTTAGCATGTTTAAATGGCCATTTCAATTGGTAGCTTATTTGATTATCAAGGATGCTGCACATAATCTCTTTAGATTCTTGTAATGAAGGTTTCACATTAAATATATCTCATTTCTTAAAAAATTTTACTTATATTTTACAATATTACTATGCATCTTTAAATGTGCTCTCAAGTGATATAAACATATATTTGATATGCTTATATGCATTACTTCAACTTATTCTATTTTAGCTTTATTATATAAACATTATATTAAAAAATAATTTTCTTTTTTATTATATTAAAAACATTATATTAAAAAACCTAAGGTTTGATAGAGAGGAAACTAATGTCGTTGGACTTATATCAATTAGTTGTTTTAAATTAAATATTTATTTTTTGAGATTTTAAATAATTTTTGTTTTAAGGTTTTAGCGTGCTTCATTAGATATCTTGATTTGTTCCTAATTTAATGATTGAGGATGTCAAACTTGATATTCTTATTGTTTTTAAATGCAATTTTCTCATACAATTTATCACATGTCTTGAAATATTTTTGCTTTGATTTAGTTATATAACTTTAAACTCTAACACTCTGATGTGGTCTTAACATCTTTTTTATTTGGTTATATCAAATGGCTTTCATTCATTTATTTAAGCTTTACCATATATGTATTGCTCACACAAATTAATAATAAGAGTTTAATGGTAACGTAAAGAATTCTTTGCAAAAAATTATAAAATGTGATAAATTTATAGAAAATTTGTATTCCAAAATACTAAAGAGATCAGTATTAACATCATAAATAGTCAAAGTAGGTATAAATTAAAATGATTTGAAAAGCATGTTGAAGATTTAGAACATCAAATATTTCAAATTACAAAAATTAATATTTAGTTAGGTAGAACTTATCAAGGTGATTCCAATGACTACATATTAATAACACAAATAAGAATAAATAATAATAACATATAATTTTAATAGTTTGTAAACAAATGGTGATGCTAAAATACAGTAATTTACAAAATGTTATATAACCAAATCAAGGCACTTTAATGGTTAAAGGAGAGTAGGATAAGTCATTCATATTAATATGATATAATCAAAACATAAAATTTGAAGTTGTGAGACACATTATATGGAAAAATTGCATTCCCAAATACTAATGAGATTGAGTGTAGTAACCAAGATATAAATTCTATGTGAATCAAAATATCTTATAAATTAGTAGAAAACCTAGATAATAAAATATTTCAAAATATTAAATTAAATATTTATCCAATTGAGCTTGTCAAGGTGAGTCTTATGACATTTGTTTCATCTCCATCATATCTCATTTAGAAATACAATGAATTACCAAAGTTATTAAACACAAATAATAACTAATTATAATTTTAATATTATGTATATGTTAAAGCTAAATTGAAATTGTAGCAATGGAATACAACCAAATCAAAAGGATGTAAATGTCACGTAAGAGGAGAATTGGAGCTTCAAAAGAATATATTTAATGAAAAGAGAAAATGTTGATGAAATATGATAAATTATAAAAGAAATTATCACTAAAATATACGAAGAAAATTGTGTGTAAAATCTTTGATCATGTGCAAAATTCTTGATCATCAAATTAGCCATAAAATAAAATATTTTGTAAACCACATTCCAAATAGCATAATTAAAAAATTGATTATTTAATTTGGTAATGCTTTTTGAGAGGTGTCCAACAGCATTTTTTTCACGTTAATTAGGCTTTGATAAGAATGGAAAAAAATTAAAAAATTAAATAACAATATGAAATAATTAATCATTTTTTGAATTTTAAGTAAAAATTTATTAATGTTAAAATGAACCATTTTAATGTAATGAAATATAGTCAAATCATAACAATGTTAAAATAATTTAGGAGGATATTTAGATTTATATAATGGTATATCCACACAAAAGGAAAACATCTGATGAAAGGAAAAAAATTGTATAATTTTGATGCATTGTTACTAAGAAGATTGACTATGATGCCCATGATCCATGAATGAGGCATAAAAAAACTTGTAAAGTGAACAAAAAATGAAAAAAATATTTTTATAAAGAACATTCAACTAGATAGAGCTCAATGATAAGAGTGCAAAGATGGTTTCTTCATCATCATCATACCACTTTTTCAATAACTATGAATTACTAAAATAAATAAAAATAAATAATAAAAAATATTTTTTGTTCTAAGCAAATATATATTAATGCTGAATGGAGATAAATTGAACTAATGTTATATATCCTACTCAAAGTATCTAAAGGTCAAGGAAAAAAGAGAACTAGAGTTTGATGGTAATGTATATAAATAAAATAAAAAAGAAGAAATGATTTAACTTGTAGGGTAAATAGAAATTCTATGATACAAAAAAGATTAGGCATGACATCCTTGAAGATCTAATCATATACAAAATAAAATGACTAATTAATAGCATAAAATATAAGAATAAAACTTTAAAATCTAAAAAAATATTTTATTGGATAAGGTATGTTGAGATGATTCCAATAATATTTTTTTCATATTAATTGCACAACATTTGGAATTTTTATGAATTATAAAAATAAATATTAAATAATTAAGTATTATTATTTTAAATTAAAGTAAACATATTTTGATGCCAAAATGATATAAATGGAAGAAATGTAACTAGATTAGAGCTACATAGTAATGTAGCTAGGACAATGCAAATCATTCGAAAAAAGAGAAATTATATGGCAAAATTTCATTCTAAGGTACTAAAGAGAGACAATAACATCATCGAATGTCAAATCAAGTGCAAAATAACTTTTCAAGTGCACCAAAATGCAACAAAGTAAGATTTTTTTAAAAAAATTAATATATAAATTGATAAAGATCATCGAGACAAGTTTCTTGATGTTTGGAATTACTAAGAATTACAAAGGTAATTAAACCTAAGTAATAATAGACTATTATTTTATCATTAAATATACATAGTAAAATTAAAATGAGATAAATTATGGCAATGTAACACTAAAAAATCAAAGCAACATAGAAGTAACACCAGAGGACATTTAGAGCATTTGGTTAATATTTCAAAATTAAATTGAAAAGTTTAAAAAAAATTAATAATTTGAACAAGATAGCTGAATTCTTTAGTAGTAAGAAGATCAAGTGTGAGCTCTGTGATCAACAATTCAGGTTTGAATCCAAATATCTCATAAACCACACCAAAATCAAAGAAAATGATTATTATTTATGCTTATTTAGCTATATAATTGACAGTAATTCCAAACGATGGCTAATTGACATGAAACAAACTTCATTTGATTTTTTGGGATGAGCTCTCTAAAATAAAAATTTTCTTTTATTTTTTTGAATATTTTTATGAGTCATTTCTTACATTTTAGGCATTTTGACCCATGTTTGACATGATAATAATGGATGTTACATTTGATCTCTATAATATCATTGAATGCATCTTTCTTATTTAAATTATCCTATTTTTTGAAAATTTTCTATTTGGTATGGCTATATTTCCCTAAAACATTAATTCTCCTCACTTGTGACCTTAACATATTACTTTGGTTTGATTATATTACATTGCCTTCATGTATCCTATCTCAAGTTTAATATATATTTTCTTTACTTTAAAAATATTTTATTCTTGGTTTTGATTTTTAACATTGGAGATTAATAATTATTCAAAATATGGAGAAACAAAGAGAAACCAATCTAGTTTGAGATGTCCCAATGTACCTTATCAAATCTAATATTTATTTCTATACTTTTAAATATTTAACTTTTGAGGATTTTTGCATAATTTATAAGATATTTTTATTCATCCCTAGTTTTATTATCAATGATGTTCAATAAATCTTTCTAGTCTCTTGGAATACAACTTTCTTGAATAATTTATCTTAGTTGTAAAAAAAAATTCTCACTTTAATTTGGTTATATTACTATGTAACTCTGAATCTCCTCCCATGTGACACTTAGAATGTTTTGATATGATTGTATTATATTTTTTTAATTTATCTCGTTTTATCTTTAATATATATTTTCTTAATATTAGAAAAAATCACTATTACTTTTTATACTTATTTTTTTGGCAATTCACATTTGTTCAAAATAATGTCTGACGGAGATGAATCAAAAGTCACTGGATTTGTCACAATGAGTTCTATCAAATTAAATATTCATTTATAAAATTTTTAAGCATTTTGTTTCCCATAGATTTTGCTTATTTAACATGGCATTTCATATTTGTCTAATTTTATATAATCTTGATTGCTATAGTAGGTCTCCCTAGTTTTTTGGAATGCACGTTTTCCGTATAATTTATTACAATTATTCAATTATTTTTTTAATTTTCTTATAATAGATTTAAATAGTAATTCTCCTCCTTAGTTTCTTAATTTTATTCTTGTTTACTTTTGTATTTAGGTTAAATTCTAAATAAAGTCTAATTGAAATGAAACTAACATAGTCAGACTCATCTCAAGGAACTCTATTTATTTAAATATTTATTTTCTTACACTTTTTAAAATTATTTTTTATTTTTTTCATGCTTTACGAGTTATTTGAATTTGTTCATAATTTAATCATCGATGATGTTACATTTGATGTCCATATTATTTAGGAGCCCAACTTTACCACACAATTTATCTCATTTTCCAATGTTTTTACTTTGATTATATTACATTAAAATGAAACCTTGAATCCCCTGTCATGTTATCATTAGATCTCTTTGATTTTGTTACATTTAATTTTTTTATTTAACAAAATTTAACTTTTATGGATGTTCACTTAATTTTGAAATAACTATTTTTAAGATCAAGGATTTTAGCTAAACCTTTTTTGCATCTTAGAGTGCAGGTTCCCTATAAAAATATATCTTATTTCCTAATTTTTCTTCTTCTCATTTGGCTCTATTACATGTAACTATAAATCTACCCCCAAGTCTTCATAACATAATTTGATATGGTTATTTTTTTTGGTAATTTATATTATCTTAGCATTAATAAAAATTTATTTTATATTAGAAGATAAATTTATTATTAATTATTTTTATTTATTTTTGTAATTTGTGGTAATTGAAAATGAGGTTTGACTAAGATGAAGTAATCATAATTAGACTTTTTTAAAAACTTTATTAAGATAAATATACCTTTTAAAATTTTGTGATATTTCATTTCCTAAGATTTGTTCCACTTTGGTACACATTGTCTCAAAAGTAATCTAATGATCAATCATATCACACTTGATTTTATTATTATCTTTGAATTAAATTGTCTCATGCATTTTATCACATTTTCTTAAATTTTTTGCTTTGATTTGGTTATATAACTATGAAATTCTTGTTCCTTAAGACACAGAACTTAACATCTTTTTGATTTCGTTGTACAATATATAATAAATTCATCTAATTTTTGCTTAAACATATATTAGCCTAATATTTCAAACCTAATTTACAATAATTTATGATTATTTTATTTTTTAATTAATGGAAACTCGAAAATTTGAGATCTAGATAAAGCAGACATTGTTATATTAATTCTACTACCTTCACAAATTTAAAAATTAATTTTTTCTCAAAAAAAATTATTTTTAAAATACTTAGTATTTCAATTCGTTCCTAGTTTTAGAATAAAAATCGAAACACTAATTTTTTTTCATACCTTAGATTATAATTTCTTCTATAAAAAATAAATAAAAATGTGAGAATTCATAGTTAATTTGGTAGAGCTCAGTTAAACAAATCTCAGGATATTTATTTAGTCTCCATGAATTTCATTTACAATTTTCACAAATTAATAAAATAAATTAGAAACATAAATAAGAAATTATAAGTTTAATTATTATATAAGTATATATTTACTTCAAAATAAAATAAATTGAAGTAATGTACTATAAAAAAATCAAAGGTAAACTATTGATGAAATGTGAGAAATTATAATGTAAAAGTTTCATTTCGAGATGCTAAGAAGAACAAAATGTGGCATCCTTGATTTTGAAGTAATGTACAAAAGAAACTTTTAAGTATGTCATGCAAAATGACTACAAAATAAAAAATTTTAGAAAATTAAAATGAGTACTTATTTCAATAATGTTAAATGATATATATTGAATGATGTTTGTTTAATCTCCATTTAAGATCACTTAGAGTTTTTATAGATTTCTAAAAGAAATAAGTACCATTAACAAATAAATTATTTTTTAATATTATGTAAAAATAAACAAAATATTAAGTTAAAAAAATTGACTAAATTAAATATAATAAAATAAAAAATTATTTAAAGGTCACACAGGATTAGAGTAAAAGTTTGCTATAATATAAAATATTCTAAGTGAAAACTTTGAAAATATTAAATCAAAATTTTAAAAAAAATTCATTCCAAGGTAATAGGGAGAACTAGATCAATATCATCTAGCAACAAATTAGGTAAAATTTTCAATTATTTAAAAGCATGTAATAAACTAAAGAAAAAGAATTTAAAAATATAAAAATGGATATACAAGTGCATAAAGTTCATAAAGGGCATTAGAAGTATGAGTTTTACTTGATTGGATCTTATTTTCAATTACTGTGAGATTTTAAACTAAATAATCATAAGAAATAATGATATTTTTTTAATATTAAGCAAATATTTAATAACTTTAAATGGGATAAATTAATGGAATGTCATTTAATAAAATCGAACCAATGTGAAGGTTATACTAAAATAGAGTTAGTATTTATAGTTAGGTAACCAAATCAAATAAAAAAATTAAATAAATGAGAAAATTTTTCCATTACAATTGCTTTCCTTTATACAAAAAACATTTAGTGTTATTCCTTGTTCTTTTAGTTAGGCATGGATAACAAAATCTATTGACATCTGTCATAAGGAAAAAAGATTAAAAATGTAAAAGTAAAGATATAGTAGTTAAAAGATTATTAAAATGTGTCCAATGACGTAATCTTATCTTAATGGGACCTTATTTAGAGTCATTCTAAATACCAACTTTGATAAATATAAAATAATAATAAATTATTATTTTAAATTAAGTAATTTTAAATAAAAGATTAAATTAGATAAACATGATCAATATACTAAAAAATCATAAAGTGATGTACGGATCACACAGTAAGACAATTCATGTTTCTTGTTACCTTAATATAATCAATGAAAAAATTTGGGAAAATTTATACAATAAATTTACTTCTCGAGATAATAAAGAGATTGGGAGTAACTTCCTCATTGAATAAATCCATGAATAAAAATAATTCATAAATATACCAAAAGTCTCTAAAATTAAATTAGTTAAAATTATTAAAGTGAACAATTAAAGGACTGAGTTTGTCAAGATGTGTCAAGTGATGATTATTTTGTGCCAATGAAACATCATTTTTTATACTACAAAATAAAAAAAAAATAAAGAACTAATATTATATTTTTATACAAAATTATGTACTTATTCTAAAGTTAAAAGTAGATAAATTAAAGAACTATATTATAACAAAAACAAAATGATGTAAACATTACAGGAGAAGAGATTTAACACAATATAATAACATAACAAAATCAATGTTATAAATATGATCCCAAGAAAAGAAAAATTTAAAATTATAAAAATGAATATTTTATTCCATAAAGCAAGTCGAGAAGAGCCTAACAACATTTGTTTCATCTTGATGAGACGTTTCATTGAATTACAATGAATTATCAATGTAAATAAGAATAAATAATGGAACATTATTATTTTTTATTAAAATCATATATGTTAAATCTAAATCAACATAAATTGAAGCAATGTAATTTGATAAAGTCAAAACAATGTAAAGCACATACGATAAGAGATTTAGAGTAACATATTATTATAAAAATATAAAACTAAAAACTTGGAGAAAATAAAAAAATTGTAACCAAATCCTACATTCCAACATACTAAGGTTATCAAGTATGAATGAAATACACTATGATTAAAAATATCTCATAAAAACATTGTCATACTCGAGAAAACATAATATTTAGAAATATAATAATGAACTTTTAATTTGATAAAGCTTTTTGAGTGAGTCCAATAATGTTTTTTTAACTTTAGTTTATTCTCTTTTGGAATTACTACAAATTTCTAAATTAAAAAAGAATAAGTAACAATAAATCATTAAAATAATATTAAATAAAAAATTAGAAATATTTAAATAATATAACATAAATATATCTAATTAATGTAAAAATCTTTAGTATGAAGAAATATAGTTTAATCATAACAAACTAAGAAAAGCAAAAAATTTAGAAACATGAGATTAAATTTAAGAGAAAATTTCATTCCAAGACACTAAGGAGATAAAATGTACATCCTGTATCATCAAATCATGTATAAACTAAAATGTGTCATAATGGGAGCTAGGATGCTATAAAGTTAAATATATTAAAATATTTAAAACATTTAATTTTGTGAAGCTCATTGAGAGGAGCACAAATTGTTGCTTCATTTAAGTAGGACAACGTTTGGAATTGTTGTGAACTACAAAAGAAAATAATAATAAATGAAAAAAATCATTATTTTAATATTAGAAAAATGCATTCTAAAACTAAAATATAGGAAATCTAGGAAATGTAATACAACCAAATCAAATTGTTGTAATGGCCACATTAGAGAAGACTAAGAGTTACATAGTAATAAAGCAAAATAAAACTGAAATATTTCAAAAAATTAGATACATCATAAACAAAAGTTGCATTAAAGTTTCCAAAATGTTTTTTGCAAAAAATTCTTGATAAAAAATTCAAGTTTAAATAAAAATGTATAATATGCGGCAAAATTAAAAAAATAAAATTTTTAAAATATAAAAAATGAATTTTTAATTGGTTAGGGCTAGCCGAGGTGAGTCCATTGACATTTGCTTTGTATTGACTAGTTGCTATTTGAAATTGCTTAGAATATCTAACATAAATATCTAAAAAAAAAAGAAGTAATATATCATTTTAATAAAAAATAAATGCATAATAAAAATTAATTGAAATAAATTGAAGCAATATAATAAAAAAAAAATTATAGAGAAGTAATGAGCATAGTAAAAAAGATTTAGAGTTGCATCATAATATAAAAAAATAAAAGAAAAAGGTTTGTATAAATAAGATAGATCATATAGAAATGTTGCATTCCAAATTATAAAAACGAGAAAGTGTAACATAAAATATCATCAAATAAAAAACAAATTAAAATACCTCATAAAACAAGACAAATCATTAACAAGAAAAATATTTTAAAATATCAAAATAGATATTTAGTTGAATTGGCTAGGCTTCATAAGTCCAACAATAATAGTTTCTTCTGATTTGAAACTAATTTATTATCTATTATGAATTAGCAAATTTAATAAGATAAATAATAGTTGTTTATTATGTTAATATTAGCCAAATATATAGTGAAAGTGAGGTGAGATATTTTGAAATAATGTAATATAATTAAATCAAAGTGATGTTAAGGTAACATAAGAGAAAAATTAGAGTTTAATAGTAATATCACTCAAATCACAGTAAATAATTCGAACAATTAACAAAACTTATACAGGAAAGTTTCAATCCAAATTGTTAACAAGTGAGATTGTGACACACTAAATTGTAAAATTTATTATGAATAAAAAAATTTCAAATGCATGCTAAAATATTTTAATATAAAATGCTAAATATATAAAAAAACATTAATTAGATAAAGCTCATTAAAACTGCTCCAAACATTTATTTTGTCTTAATTAAAATTCTTTTTTAATTAATGTTAATTAGCAAAATAAATAAGGATATATAATGCTAGCATATAATTATAATATTAAATGAATATATATGAAAGTAAAATGTGATTAATTTAAGCGATACAAAATCAATGGGTTAAAGCGATGTAAAAGTTACACCAGAGAAGACTTAGAGTTACATAGTTATATAATGAATTCAAAGCAAGAAGTTTTGCAAAAATGATATAAATTATAAGAGAAATCTACCGTTCAATGTGTTAAGACATTAAGTGTACTATCTTTGATCATTAAGTCATTTGCAAATAAAAATTCAACATAAAAAGTCCAATCTCCTTGAAGATAAAATAGTTAAAATTATTACAAAACTTAAATTTGTTAGAGATAGTTGAGACGAACTCAATGACACTTGTTTCATCTTGATCAAACTTTTTTGGCATTACTAATATTTCCAAAATATATAAACATAAATAATAATAAATTATTATTTTATTATTTAAAATATTTATATTATTGCTAAAATTTGATAAATTACAGAAATTAATATAACTAAGTCAATGATATCAAAATGTTGTATGAGAGAACATTTAGAGCTACATAATAATATAAACAAATCAAAGAAAAAAAAATTGAAGGAAAAAGATAAATTGTATATAACACCTACATACCATTATATTATGTCAATCATGTATAACATACTCAATATTAAAATTAGGTATGATTCAAAATCTCTCATAAAGTGTACATAAACTTGTAAAAATTAAATATTTAAAAAATATAATAATGAAACTTTAATTCAGAAGAGCTTATTGATTTAAGTCCTGACAAAAGTTGTTATCATCATTGGATGTTGTTTAAAATTACTGTGAAATTAGCAAGTAAATAAGAACAAATATCACTAAAGCATTATATTAATAAAAAAAATATGTATGAATTTTAAAATGATACAAATTGAAATAATATAATATAATCATATCAAAATAATGTAAATATTACATAAGCATAGAATTAGATTTTTATAAAAATAAAACCAAATCCAAGAAAGAACTTTTAAGAAATGAGATAAAAGTTATGCGAAATTTTCATTCTAGGACTCTAAGGAAATCAGTGCATATTTTCAAGCATCAAATCAGATATAAATAAAAGAATAACTTAAAGCATGCTATGGTTTAAGAAAGTAAATATTTAAAAATATTAAAATGAAAACTTATTTAGATGTGGCTCATCAAGACTTGCCCAATGAGTTTATTACGCCCAAATTGGACCTTCTTTAAAAACATTATTATTTTAATATTAAAAAATTATATATTAAACACAAAATATTGCAAATTGAAGCATTATAGTATAACCAAATCAAAATGATGTAAATGCCACATTAGAGAAGATTAAAAGTGACATAATAATAAAGCCACATCAAAGTGAAATATTTTAAAAACATCAATAACTTTTATTCAAAAATTGCATCCTAGATTTCTATAATGATTGTACATAATATCTTCGATCATCAAATTGATTAAGAATAAAAACATCATATAAAAATTGATAAAATCTTAAAGAAGAAAATATTTAAAATTTTAAGAAATGAATATTTATTTGGATTTGACTAGCTGACAAAAGTAAAGTGACATTGGTTTAATATCAATCTGGCATAATTTGAAATTACTTTGGAATTTCTAATGTAAATAATTAAAAATAATAATAATGAATTATTCTAAAGATTAAATTAGTATATATTAAAGATGAAATGAAATAAATTGAAGTAATATAACTCTAGTAAATCATTAAGATAATAAGGCCAATCAAGAAGAAATACGAAGTTATAATTTAATATAACAAAAACATAGCAAAATATTGAAAGAAATATGATAAATTGCACAAGAAAGTTGCTTTACAAGTACTAAATAAATTGAGCATGACATCCTATTTTATCAATTTAGGTATGAATCGAAATGTCTCATAAAACTGCCAAAACACTTCTACATAAAATACTTGAAAAGAAATAAATAAATTTTTAATTGGATAGAGCTCATGGAGATATGTTGAATGGTGTGAGTTTTTCTTGATTAGATTTTATTTGGAATTATTTTCAATTATTTGGAATTATCAAACTAAAAATGAAAAATTAATAATAAATTATAATTGTAATATTTTACAAATATATATTATAGTTGGGATGGCCAAAACTAAGGAAATTTAACATGTTCAAATCATAATAATGTTAAGGACACCCACGAAGTAAATTATATTTTTATACTAATATAAAAATCAAAGTAAAAGAGTTAAAAATTAAGATAAGTTTAATGTGAAAGTTGCATTCCAACTACTTGGGAGATTATGTTTAACAACTTTAATGATAACATCTAATGCAAATCCATATCTCATAAAAATGAAAAAAATTTAAAAAAGAGATATAGAAAAAATATGAATGAATATTTATTGGATGGAGCTTATTGAGATGACTCTAATGATATTTCTTTTATAATGATTTATCCTCATTTCCAATTAATATGAATTGTTATAATAAATAATAAAAAATTATCATTTTAATTTTAAGTATATATATATATATTTATGAGTTCAATAAAAATAAATTGAAACAAAATAAGAGAAAACAATCTTTGCTATGCAAAGTTCACATAAGAATAGATTTAAAGTTACCTTGCAATGTAACAAAATCAAAGTGAAACATTTGTTGAAATAAGATTAATTGCATTTGAAATTTATTTTCAAGGTATTAAGAGTATCAACTATAAGATTCTTAATCACCATATCAAATATGAAAGAAAATGCCTTATAAAGCTTACAAAAAGTTGATGAAATAAATATTTAAAGATAAAAAGTAATAATTAATAAACTAGAGATCAAAGAGACATATCTAACAATGATTGTTTCCTATTGATTGAACACAATTTTGAATAGCTATTAGCAACAAAAATTTATAAGAATAAATAATAAATAATTTTTTTATTGTTGAAAATATATACATTAAATTCGAAAAAGTTAAATTAAAACAACATAATATAACAAAATCTAGGCATTGCAATGGCCACATGAAAGGGGAATTATAGTTGAATAATAATATAATAAATTAAAAATAAAATAATTTAAAGAAATAAGAAAAATAGTAAATTAACATCGCATCCAAAGATTCTTATGTTATATAGTACAACATCATCAATCAACAAATGAGATACAAAAAAATATTTTGTATAGCAAGTAAAAACTTTTAAAAATAAAATATCTTAAAAAATAAAAATGATAATTTAATTAGATAGTCATCATCAAGATGAGTATAATGATTGTGTTTCATCTTGATTGAACCTCATTTTAAATTATATTGAATTACTAAAGTGAAAAAGAAAAAATATTATTTTTTTAATATTAAGTAAACATATATTAAATTGCAAATAAGGTAAATTGAAAAGTTGTACTATAACAAAGTCCAAAGGATATAAATGTCACACAAGGTGGGACTTAGAGTTATATAAAAATATAACAAAATGAAAGAAAAATAATTTGAAGATATAAGATTTATTATATGAGAGAGTTATACTTTAAGAAACTATGTGATATAGTGTGACATCCTTGACAATAAAAAAGGTATGAATAAAAATGACTCAAAATAATATCAAAACCATGAAATAAAAATATTTTAAATTACAATAATAAATAGGTAATTGGATAGAGCTTCTCGAGACAAGTATGTTAAATATTTGATCATAATGATACACTTTGTTTTAATTTATTTCAAACAACCATTGTGAACAATGACAAAAAATAATAATTTTTTTTAAAATTTACTAAATATATATTATAGTTGAAATTAGATAAAGTGAAGTAATGTAATATGGATAAAGCTACATATCAATATAACCAAATCAAAGAAAAACCTTTGAAAGAATAAAACAAATTTTAATAGAAAGATGCCTTTTAAAAACACTAAAAAGAACTTTTATGACATCCTCAATCAACAAATAAAGCATGAATAAAAATCTCATAAAGTGTTTTAAAGCCCATGAACATAAAATATTTAAAAATAATGCATGTGTTATTCTAGTTGGATAGTGCTACGCGAGACGAGTGTTATGAGGATCATTTTGACTTGATCAGACATGGTTCAGAATTACTAGGAATTATTTATTAAAGTTCAAAAAGAACTACTATTTTAGTATTATGTTATCATATATTGAAGTTGAAATAAAGTAAATTGAAGTGATGCAATGTAACCAAATTAAAACATCACCAAAGTCAGATGAGAAAAAATTAGACTTTCATAGAAATATTAAAACGTCAGAACTAAAAACTTGAAAAAAGTTGATAAATTGCATGGGGAAGTTGCATTTTAAGTTATTAAGGAGATCAAGCATAACTTTATTGTTAAGTTAGGTAAGAATAAAAATATCTTGTAAGACATTAAAAACTCCTGAAAATAACATTTGCATTTAAAAAATTTAATATGTTAAAATTTTTCAAGACAAGTTAAATGACATTTGTTTCACCTTTATGATACCTCATTTGTATTTATGATGAATTAATAAAATTAAATATTTTTAAAAAATATACTTTTTAATATGGAGCAAACAAATATTAAAGAGAAAAGATGATAAATTAGGGTAATGTAACATAACAAAATCATGTTGACGAGAAAAATTTGAAAAAAGTGATAAATTACATAGGAAGGATATACTCCACGTTATAGTGGAGATCATGTGTAAAATCCATGATCATTGAATTTTTTATTGAAGTGTCTTGTATAGATTGATGAAATCTTAGAACATTAGATTTTAAAAAAAATAAAAATAAAATTTTATTTTTGTAGAGCTGATAGAGATTAGAACAATGACATTTTTCATCTCAATTAGATACCATTTTAAATTAATGCTAAATGCTTATGTTAATAAATGTATCTAGTAATGTTTTTTAATATTAAGAAAGTATATTTTTGAATATGATAAAAAGAAGCAATATTATATTACAAAACCGAAGCTTTGTAATGGTCACATGAAAATCAAAGTAAAAATTTTGAAGAAATGAGATAAGCTATATAGGAAAATTGCATTCCAAATTGTAAAAGGAGCTCTAAGGTAACTTCCTTGAACCTAAAACTAGCAACAAATCAAAAAGTTTAGAAAAAAGTGCTATAGCCTTAGAAAACAGATATTTTAAAAAATATAAAAGTAAATATTTAGTTTGATAAAGCTCATGAAGATGACTACAATAGTACTTATTTTGTATTCATTAGGCACCATTTAGATTACTTTTACTTACAAATGTAAATAAGGATAAATTATAACAAAATATTATTTTGACAATAAATAAATAAATTTTAAAAATAAATTGAGAAAATTTTACAGAATATAATATTATCAAGTCCAAGGGATTAAAAGTCATGTGATAGGAGAATTTGAGTTTCATAATAATATAATGTAAACAAAGCAAACAATTTGAAGAAATGACATAAATTGTTCCTAAATGTTTACTTGTAAGATAATAAATACATTGAGGGTAACTTCTTAAAGCATTTAATTTGGTGTGATTCAAAATGTGCCATAAAATATGCAACAGCATAGGAACAAAAATATTTTTAAAAAATATTAAAAATAAAAATTTCATTGGATAGATATCATTAGGATGAGACTCAAAATGTTTCTTTCTTATCAATCAAATATTGTTAAAAATTATTTAAGAAATACCAATGTAAATAAGTAAACATAATGATAAGATAAATCAAATTAATGTAATACAACCGAATCAGAGTGATGTTAAGATTAAATGAGAGGTTAAATAGGGTTTCATAATAGTTTAAAAAAATCAAAGAAAAATATTTGGAGAAATAAGATTAATTGTATAAGAATTTTTCATTAATAGATACTAAGGAGATCAAGTTCTACTTCCTCTCTACTAAAATCTCTTATGAATGAAAATACTTGATTAACATTGTGAAGTAATATAAAATAAAATATTTTAATACATAAAAAATAAATATTAAATTTAATCAAAGCAATATAACCAAATCAAAGCAAGGTAGATGCCATTGGAGGGGAGAATTACTGCTTCATAGTAATATGACTACAACAAAACAAAACAAAATATAAAATGATGAGATAAATTGTTTGGGTAAGTTTCATTCCAAAATCCTCAATATGAAATTCACTTGCAATCAAAATATCTCGTCAAGCTTTGCAAAACTAAAGAAAATAAAATATTCAAGAATATAAAATAGAATATTTAATTTGATTCATCTCATGGAGGAATGTCCTAACACATTCGTTCTATGTCGATCAGATGTTAAGAATTGCAACCAATTACAATAGAAAATAATCATAAATCATAACAAATTATTTTTTATTATTATTTTAATATATCTAAAAATTTAAAAAATTAGTTAAATTAAAATAAATTTAATTTAAAAAAATTAAAGTGAGTAAAATATTACCCAAGAGAGGAATATGATTTTCATAGTAATACAACAAAAATGAATTTAAAAAATTAGAATAAATGAGATATATGATGGGCCAGTATTGCATTTAATTATATTAATTAGATTGAGTGTAATATTCTTAATCATCAAAACAATTTTGATTCAATATTCCCCATAAATTGTTTAAAAAACCTTATCAAATAGAATATTTAAAAATATTAAAACAAATATTTAATTAAATTGATTTTTTTGATGCAAGTGTAATGATATTTTTTGTCTACATCAAATCTCATTTGGAATTACAATAAATTTCAATAGTAAATAATAATAAATAATGATAAATTATTAGTTGAATATTAAATAAACATATTACAAAGCTGAAAAAGATAAATTTTCATAATATAATATAAGAAAATCAAAGCAATATAAAGGTCACAAGGGTGGAGAATAGAGTTTCATTTTAGTTAACCAATTTAAAGTAAAAACTTGTGTAAATCAAATAAATTTACTAAAGAGTTTCATTGTGAGATAGTTGGAAGATAAAATTTGACATCTATAATCACTAAAATAAAATAAAATTTAAAAAGTATTATAATGTCTACAAATTATTATAAAAAATATTAAAAATTATAAAAATAGAATATTTAATTTGATAAAGCTTATCTAGTTGTGTTAAAAGACCCTTCACTTATCTTAATAAGACATCGTTCGGAGTTCCTAAGAAATAATGAAGTAAATCTTAATAAAAAAGAATTATTTTTAATATTATAAATGTAAATTGAAGTAGTAAAATGATAAATTAAAACAAAGTGTTGTAATTAAAAATAAAATAAAATGAAGGTCACATAAGACGAGAATTAAAGTTTCTTAGTACTATAACCAAATCAAGGTAAAAAATTTTATCATTTAAGTGACTCTAATTGAGAAAGTTATATTTTAAGATACTAATGAGATTTATTGTGGTATTTTAGATCCTTAAATAAGGTGTGAAACTAACTATCTCAAAAAACATGTAAGAATCATAACAAAATAGAATATTTGTAAATTGAAAAATTAATTTTTAAATTAGTAAAGTTGCTTGAGTTGTCTCCAATGATGTTTTTTTATAACTATCAAACTTTGTTTGAAATTACTAAGAATTACCAAATTAAATAAGCATAAATAATAACAAATAATTATTTTAATGTTAGGTATATAGATATTAGGGCCAAAATAACAAAAAATGTAGTTTAAAGTGACCTAATCGATGTTAGATAAATGACTTATAAAACTTTATTTAGACTTATTGTGTAATATAAACCAAATCTAAGCCCCAAATTTCAAGAAAATAAGAAATGTTGTACAAAAAATTGAATCCCAACATACTAAAGAGATCTAGTGTAACATCTTCGATCATTAAATGAAGTATGAATTAAAACCTTTCATAAATTAGAAAAAAACCTCAAAAAAATGAAATATTTAAGGTTGCAATTATTAAATATTTGTTGGATAGAGCTCATCACAACTTGTTGAACGACCTTAATTTCAACTCAATCGAATGTCATTTGCAATTACTTCAAATTACCAAATTAAATATCAATAAATAAAAAAAAATATTATTTTAATATAAAATAAATATATATTAAAACTAAATTAATTTAATTAAAGCTATGTAATGCATCCACATGAAAGAGGGTAAAAGTGAGACACTTAAATATTTAATTTAAACAGTAATATAAAAAAGCGATGCGATGACATACAAGATATTTAGAAAATTTCAAGTAAGGCATAAATAAAAATATCTTAAATTACGTTGCTTCAATTTATCTCATTTTAGTTTATCAATTATTTACATCAATTTAAAATTTTTAGTTTATGTTATTTGTCCAAATGTTTCACTTCGATTTGGTCATATTACAATGATGCTCTAAATCAACTCTCGTAGACCTTTTAGTCATTTTTGATATATTATATAGCTTCAATTTATTAATTCTAACTTTAATATATTTTTCTTAATATTAAATTGATTATTTATTATTAATTATGCTTAATTACTTTGGATATTCACAAAAATTTTAAAATGAGTTTAATCAAGACAAAATAAACTTCATTGGGCTTATCTCGTTGAGCTTATTAAATTTAATATTCATTTTTTAAAATTTTGAATATTTTATTCACTCATGTTTTAGCAAGCTTTAGAGGTCATTTTTATTCACACCATATTTGTCGATCAAGGATGTGACTCTACATCATATTTGTATCTTGAAAAGAAGATGTCCTATTAAGTTTGTCATTTCTCTAAATATAATAAGTATGCTGGATGCACTTAAAGGTATTGCTAAGCCAAAGTTTTTCTATAAATGCATTATTCTTATTAATGAAGAACTTAACTTGAAATAGTTTGATAAAAAAGTGATCAAAGGAATTTTCATAGGATGCACCAAGTTTAGATGATTTATAGAGCTTAGAACATAGATACTCAAAAGGTAAAGTAAATAATGCATGTAGTGCTTAATGAGCCTTTTCAAAAGACAAATACTAAGAACTTAGAGTGCTAGAGTGCTTGAAGAACTTAGGCTTGAATGAGGGTGAAGGAAAAGGAGAAAGTGAAATAGAAGAAGGGAGTTGTAAAAACTTAAATAATAATTAGGAGTATTAAGGTTCAAATTAAAAGGGATGTTAAAGAAGGTGTTAGGACACAAGCCCTTTTAAGAGAAATTGGTTATATTGCATTCATGTCTTTCACAAGAAAATTATCTGTACTAGAATCTCTTAATGATGTCTGTTATGTTGAAGCTATTAATGATTAGTTAAATCTATTTGAGAGAAAACAAGTGTAGTAACTAGTTCTTAGCCTTAGTTATCAATAAGTCATTGGAAAGAAAACATTATTCTAAAATAATAAAGGAGATAATAGAGTGAACAGTAGATGTTGTGGAGACATTTAGTAACAAAATTAAAGGCCATTAAACTTCTCTTAGCTTATTCATGTCATAAGAATTTAACATTATTTCAAATGGATGTAAAAAGTGCATTTTAAATGGGGTAATAAAAGATGTGTAAGTTAATAAACTCCCATGTTTTGAGACCCATGCAGATGCTGAATATGTAAAAATAATTATGAAGGTACTTTATGATGTTAAGCGAGTTCCTCAAGCATAGTCTTATAAATTGTTTAATTATCTAGTTCATAGTAATTTAATGAAAGAATAAACAAATACAACACTATTCCTATAATCTTTAGATGACTTTTAGTTTCTTGTACAAATTTATGTTAATGACATAGTTTTTAGAAGCACAATTTAAAATATGGTTAAAGAAATTGGTGAGTTAATGGCAAGAGATTTTCATAAGAGTATGATTGGTAATATAATTTTCATTTTAGGATTGCAAATTAGACAACAAAGAGATAGGATCTTTATTTCAAAAAAATTATTTACAAGAATTATTTGAAAACTGTTGTTATGAAAATATTAAATATAAAAAAATTTAAAAGAATTAAGCTATCCATTTAGATTTAGAAGAGATAGCAAAACCTTATCATGAAAGATTTATATTGATCTTATAGTATCATTAGAGAGTAGTAAACTTATTTGCTAGATTTTAATGAAATCCTTTGGAATGCTATATGAAGGTTGTTAAATAAATATTCAGATATTTAAAAGGAATAATAAACTTAGAATTATTATGTCCTAGAAGAACTCTTTCATGTGATGTTAGAGGTTACAAAGACTCAAAACTTATAGGCTCTAGGGTAAGTAACAAAATTTCCTCAAGTGCATGACAATTTTGATGAAATTGTCTAATTTCATAGTCATGAAAAAAGCAAGTTATATACCCTTATTGACTAGAGAGTTTGAGTATATACCACCCAAAAGCTATTTTTCTTAAGTTATTGTGGCTTAAAAAACTTCAATGTTATGGGTTAGATCTATCACATATTCCTATCAGAATGTGTAATAGTAGTTTCTTGGTCTAAGCAAAGAGCCATGTTCGTCACTTTGGGACAAAACACATAGATGTAAGATGTAATTTTATTAGAGATCAATTAGTTCGTCAGTTTGTGGGCGTGGTCATCAATTCACTTCCAACTAACTAATTTAAAATTATAACTCAACAACTAAGTGTAATGGGAATTGTGTAAATTGCACAACCTTTTTTTATGATTCCAATGGGGGACAATGATGTAGGTTTAGATACATTTTAGAATAGACACAATGTGTAAGGGAGCAAGTCATAAGAGAGAGTTTACATTCTTCATTTTTAGTACATCTAACAATAATAATATTTCTTAAATATATGTTATTATTGTTATTTTTTTCTAAACATTTGTATCTTATCACCATCAAATGTGGCATTTTGTTTGGTTTTATAATCCATGTCATAATTTTAAAACATTTTCTTCAAATGAGTTGGTTTAGTGAGAATTAGGCTTTATTTTGAGCAAAAAGTCATGGACTTTTAAGGATGGTAAATAAGTGCTCTTTTAAAAGGGTTTCATTTTTTATGAGAAAAAGTTTGCTTATTTACTTTTGATCATAAGGCATATTTCTCCACTTGTATCAATTTCAAATATCACTTGAGCATCTAAATTGTTCATTAATTTTGTCGATTCATCTTAATCCTTTCTTTTATAAAATTACTCATGCATTTTTGCCAAATTTCCTTTAGGTTAAATAAAAAAATAAAACTTAAAAAAAAATTTTATTTAAAATAAATATATATTTATATAAGTGTGATCGAAGTGCAAAGCAATTGTGCCAATGAAGCTCATTTAAACCTCGAATGCCTCATTTTAGGTTAGGATTGGAGCTATGCAAGGTCAAGCAAGATCTTGGTCATGGTGTAGCCCTAAACCTAGATTTGTAAGGCAGAGGAAGGATCGAGCCGAGCATAACTTGAACGAGTGCATAATTGGTCTAATGGACCATGTATATGTCAATCTGGTAAGATATTAGTGGCCTAGGCCATACAATTTCTAACACATAAGAGGGTCGCAACACCATTTTGACACACCTTTTTCTTGGGGATAACGTTTTATGAAGATGAGCACATTAGATATCTTACCATGTGGGACTGAAACATTTTCTTATGTTTAAACCATGATCACTTTAACATATGTGAATTCACTGAATTTGATCATTGATTGGACAGCTAAGAGATCACATAAAGGTAAGTGTTATTTCAAGACATAAATCAGATGAGAAAAACCTCATCTTATTTTATCAAACCACAGTCACTCTTTTCACTATATCAGTTAACCTGTGCTTTAATTGAGTGGCTGAGGTTTTTTTTTAATCGTACAACTAAGGTCATTTTGGCCTTTTTTATGAATTAAATGTTCCAAACCACACATTATGTGATAAGATGACACATTATTAATCCTTCTTTTTCCAGTCAATTATAATTCTTCATCTATTATAGTCTCTAATGTAACAGGCTAGATCTTCGCTGATCAAATCGAAGGGCTTCAGTAATGCCTACCTAATGGCTAATTCCATAATTGTTGTTTGTGTCATTGTAGTTGTTTGAAACAATTTTTTAACTTGTTTGGTAGGATATTGTTAATGACTTTTCTTTAACTTTCTAACAATAGTGATTAAAAATTTTTAATAAAAACCCAACAAACTATTTTGAAATAATGTTAATAAAACATTCAGATCATAATAAAGTGTTGTATGACATTCAATTGATGCAAAATCTCTAGGTAGTACACTACGGTTGAGTACTACTAAAAATTTAAAACTATTCAAACTAAGAATAACACTTCTATCATTCATTTCCTCACTATCCTACATAAGTCTACGCTTGATGTGCCTTGCTTTATTCATCAACAAGCACAGAAAGTCATACATTTCATTGGAATTTTTTATTTTTGTATTTTTCTTTTTCTTTTCGAGTTTTTAGCCAAGCATTTAGGAATGGTGAACTTTGATTTGGTCTAATTTAAAAGTTGAGTTGTGGTTGACCTCTCAAGAGCATGAATTATAATTGAAATAATCAGGAAAATAGTTTGAGATCAAATTTAAGGAAAAACCATAAGTTGAAATTTTCATCATTGTTGTGTTTCTGAGAACTTTGGCTCGAGGTGAACATGGGATATTATTTGAAATGAATCACCTAAAAAGTTTACTGTACTTTTCAAATTTTCATTTTCATATTCTTCTTTAGCATAAAAAATAAATATTGTTATTTTTATAGAAAAGTTTTTTTCAAGGTTTTCTAAAAAAGAAAATATATTTGTATAAATAATGTTTTAAAAGTAAATACATTCTACAAATGGCAGATACATTTTAAAGAACAAAAATTCATCAAAATCTTATGAGATTCCCACAAACCCATTTTAGTTCAATGTGGACATGATTGAAAATTCATTATTGTAGCAAACTCTTAAAGTAAACAATTTAAATAAATCACTTAAGCTTCCTAATTAACAAAGCATTGTGATAAATGTCGCTTTTTAATACTCTATTGATCCTTCTAGAACACAAATCTGGAATTATCAAGTATATATTATCTTAAACATGACCATGATTATCCATTTGCACACATTTTTAGATTAGGTAATTGTTTAATCTAAAAATTAGATACATTTAGATGTATAATCTTGAAGTTCATTTGGCTAAATTATTTGAGTGGACTGATCCCGGGTGAGATTTTCTTCCCTTATGTCCTATGATTCCTTTAATGCTTCTTGCTCACATCAAAATCGTTCTCTTCTTTCCACGTTAATCATATAAAATAAAAGTATATTGGGGGTTTCAATGCTTGTTAAATAATCAACTTATATATTAATGACCATAAATTCTTGTACCATCCTCGTAGGATGCTTGACTGGCACTAGTAGACCAAGATAATGACATGGTTTAAATCTCTTAATCTTATTGTAAGCTCCTTTATCGATGTTGTTTCCAAATTCAGATGCAAGACAGCATAGTTCATATAATTTGGATTAAAAGAAACGAAAATAAAAAAATTACTTTATTAAGTTCTCAATATCAAAATTGTATTATAACTATTTTGTACAACAAAATGTGCTAAATCTCCATATAGCAATTATTAGTTCCCCTATTCATAACTATATGATTCTTTTATTTGTGCAAGATAACATGCTATACACATATTTGACGTGTGATGATGTAATGATTCTCATATGTGACACCACTCTAAGCTTGATGATATTTATTAATCGTATTATATAATACTTAGTTCATCTGTTTTCATTTTCCATCACTTATTATTATACTTGTTTGATCAATGACTTCACACTTGTTTCTCCATAGATAACATAACCTACATTTTTTTTCATTAGTGCCCTTGTATGCTACTACAACTATCTTACTTACCTAACATTTCTAGTTGATCAAATTTCTCTCTTTTTTATGTTAGATATAATCATATGTTGTGCTATGGCCATGTTATTCAATACCGATTTTTCTTTTTTGGCTATATCAAAAGCAAGCAAAAATAATTCTCATGATGTTATCATACTTATATTATATCAAAATTATACTAGTATGAGCAAAGTTCACCATAATAGCGTATTCACATTGCACTTTGATTGCTTTGGTAACCATTTGTACAACATGACTAACCAATATAGTGGAGTACAACACTCATTACTAAGCTCTCATTCAAGCTTTTCTTATAAAGTACTAAGTTACCTTCTACCATCTTACTATTTGACTCTCAAAAATGACATAACAAGCTTTGAACAAATTTATGTAACAAACATTAGAAGCATTTAATTATTAAAAAAATAATATATATTTTCTAGAAAAATGAGAGGTGCAACAAGGCCAGGATAGGATATTGAAAAAGAAAGGATTATGGACTTTTGAAAAATTAAGAAGAAGATTTGAAATGAACCTTAATGCATTTGCATTACAATGTAAACATCCAATAGTAATAAGGAATTTCAATGATGATATGGCTTTTGGGAAAATGCAACATCTGGTTTTCAAAATATGTGTCATCGACCGTTTATGTGCTTTGTTCCATTCTATGAAAGTCATATTTATATTGATAATGTTTTGTTGAAATCATCCCAAAATAATTAAATTATTCTTGCCATTTCTCCAATGCTGTTCTATTATTTATAAAAAAGTTTATATAAATATTTTGTTGCAACAACCTCAAAGAAATTCTTAATAAAATGATAATCTTTCATGGTCATTAGATTCCTCCTTCAATAAGATGAAGCAAAAGGGATAATCTATGATCCTATAGAAGTCTAGTGTTGCATCTGGGTAAGTCAATTCTTGCATTTCTTTACTTTGCAAAGATACAAAACAAATTGTACATCATTATCAATAAAAAATAAGTTTTTTACTTTGTTCCTTTAGCATAACATACTAGACATGAATTGAATTATTAATGAAATTTAGCTCATAAAAATTAAGTCAAAATTGAAGTGTCATACATTAGTGTTGATTTGAGAATTATATATTCTATGAACTCTTTATTCTTTTATAACTAGGAATGATGTGCTGTATCTGGAAGGGCAACATACAATGAAACTAATGGAAATTTCTAAGCTCTTACTTTTTTCCAAAGTCCAAATTGTTAATACACAAAACTCATTTTAAAAAATATAGTAAATGCTCAAATTTTGATAGTTTTGTAAGTGATTAATCTATAAATAATAATGTTTCCCTACACAAAAGATAAATTCTGTAAAAGTACTAATTCTTACAAATACAAGTAAGAAAGATAGGATGAGACAAATGTGATAAGAAGAGAAGAATAATATTTTAAGTTTAACAAGTAGCATGAAATGTATCAAGGATTCTATAATATGATTACAAAAATTGCATAAGTATAATAAATGTAGGAGAATCTTTGGATAAAGAGAATACTTAGAACATGTTATAAGAATTGGTATGTTACTTAATCATACGTATGCAAATTTCAAGGTCATACACTTATGGCTAGCATAGTTAATTGTAAGTTAAAACTATTTAACACCAAATATAATGCAACAATAGTTATAATACTTCTATAATATGGTGAACAAGAATAAATTGAGTTATCTGTTTGATTTATTTTTGGTTCTAGCAATTCGAATTATTGTGTCTTAGAAATAAGAAATGGAAACAAATTAGATAGAGATGGCTAAGGGAAAAACATTTAAGAGAAATACAAATCCTAGAACTCATGAGTCCATAACAAAATGATAAGGTGAATTATGTTGACAATTTAAACATGACGCACAATGTTGTAAGGCTTTTTAAAGGGATCAAAATGTAGTAAGGCTAGACATTTTATCACCATCTAGTCATGAGCTCTCTTAAGAGCACCTGCTTGAGAAAAACCTATGGAAAAGAAGCTAACAACTAGAAAGGAAAAGTACATGTCATGGTTGATTCAAGAAAAAGATAACACTTACATTTTGTGTTGGCCTTTTCCTAGTTACTTGAGTAGGGAACCCTTTGTTTTGCATACAAATCCTAGAAGCATATTCGGATGATAATAATTGAGTAAATATCCATAATTCGCAAAAAAAGAATTTGGACTAACATCTATTGCACTTTCTTCTTAAAAGTAAGATTGTAAATGTTGAGCATTCCTATCATGATGGTAACAGAGTCAACGAATTTCAATTTGACAATTAAAATGCTTGCTCATGTTTACCAAAAATTTCCTTCATGAATCAAGTTTAAATTTTAGAAATTTACTAATTTAAAACTAGGTAACAAGCTTGACTAAAACTTTATGATGACATTATTACAATGTGTTTGTAAAATTGTAGTTCTTGTTATAATATAAATTTTGATAACGTTCTCAATTTATGATTAAGTAAAGACAATGATTCGTTGGAATTATTATATGTTGTAATGTAAAGAAGCTATGTAGCTAAAACAATCTATGTTAATATGAGTTATTTGATGGTTTTGCATGAAAGAATTGAGTTTTGAAATGACTAAATAATTCATGAAGTCATTGTTTTGGAGGCTAAATGTGGCTTTGTATTGCGTGAATTCTCCAAAATAATCGAATCTTTATGAACACGAAAACGGATCTCGATTACTAAAGAAAGCAAACATTTTTATGAGAAGACTACTTCCATAAGAAAATTAGGTTTCCAATGAAATGCAATCTTATTATTGATATTTATTTTTTATAATTATAGTACATGTGATAATTGAGTAAAGCAAATTGATATTGTCATTTTTGTCATAATGAAATTCATGGTAGAAATATTTCTTGAACATCAATGCTAAAACCTTTTCAATAAAGCTCTTTTTTAAGCACATCATGATTACATAAAGATATTGTCATGTTTAAAATTTGAAATTTTAGGCTGAAATTTTTTTTAATATTGAGAAATCCTATAATACCATGAAATATTATTAATTTTATGTTAAATTAAAATAAAGCATGAACATGAATATATGATTTGAGTTTTTGTTTTGAATGTTGCTATTGTAAGCAATATGATTATGATTGTTGTGGTGAGAACTAAGAATTACCATGCAAAGGTCTTTTTTGAATTAAAATTTATATTTGCCTTACATGATGATTGAAACCTATATGTCACATTTTTCAAGAAAGAACAGCATGAAAAAAAGTTTAAACCTTCAGGTATGAGTGGTATGGTTAAGCCATTTGCTTAAAATGTGAAAGGATCTGAAAAAGGACTTTTTATGGTTTATAAGAAATGCATAGCTATTAGGTTTGTCGTAAAGAAGTTGGAGGGAATTTGTTGAACAATAGAGCAAGTCTAAGTTTTTATCTTTCTATGATCAATCAAGAAGAGATTATGGATTAAAAATTTAAAAGGTTAATTAATGCATATCATTAACATAAATATAGTCTTAGGGGCTATTGTAATTTTTAAAAGGAGCTTAGGAATTGGTATTAGATTATTGGAGATTTAAAATTTAAATTCATAAGGTATGAACTCTATAAATTTATTTATTAAAAATTTGATTATTTAAGTACCTAAGGTTTATTGCCACCTTATTTAACAAAGGAGGTTATTACACAAATTATCCTAAAAATATTCGAATGCAAATTCTTATACAAATTATCTCAATTAGTTAAAATTTTTGCATTGGATTGGTGTATTAGCCTATAACTTTATCTCCACTTATGAAATCTTCACATCTCCTTGATGTTGTTACATTATATACTTTTAATTTTTCTCTTTTATGATTTAATGAAAATTTATGTAATATTAAAAATAATAATTATTTATTATTTATGTTTATGACTTTTGGTAACTCCTAAAGATTTCAAAAATTATCCAATTGTGAAAAGAAAACAATCATTGGACTCAACTTGATAACCTCTATCAAACAAAATATTCTTTTCTCAACTTTTATATATTTTCTTTTCTATGTTTTGTGTATGTTATAAGAGAAATTTTTTTTGATACTTGTTTTGATTATGGAGGACATGACACTCGGTCAACATCGTATCTTATAGAGCAACATTCTTATAAAATATATCAAATTTAATCAAAATTTTTTTATTATATTTAAAAACCATGTAACTCTAAATCTCTTCATATTTCATGTTTATGCTTTGAATTTTCTATATTACATTATTTCAATTTATCTAATTTTTTCTTTAATATATATTTCTTTAATATAAATATATAATTTATTATTGTTTAAGATTATTTACATAAAACAATAGTAATAATTTTGAACTATGTAATCATTTTTAAATGAAAATCATTAGGCACAACTCAATAAGATATATTTTATTTAATTTTTGCAATTTATTTTATGTTAATTCAAAAACAAATTTAATGATAAAGGACGTTACACTCGATCTACTAATTATGTTGTATCTCAACTTTCAAATATAATTAACTTTTTCCTACAAATGTTTTGCTTTTGATTAGTTATGTTATTATATAACACAAAGTCACCTCTCATATGACCTTTACATTGCTTCAATTTTGTTATATCACGTTGTCTTACTTTATGTAATTTTAGATTCATTATTTATTTACTTAACAAAAAAACAAATATTTGTTACTATTTATCCCAATTTAGCTTAGTAATGCAAAGTAATTCCAAATGAAGTTTGATAAAAAAAAGAAAAATCAATGGATTAATCTTAATGAGCATCATTTAATTAAAAAAATCATTCTTTAGACATTTTAATTTCAAAAAAAATTTGTATTTTTTATAAGATATTTTGATTCGTGTAGGATTTAATGAACTATAATACTTCACTTCAACTTTTTATTACATTGAAATACCATTTTACTTTAAAATTTATCTTGTTTTTTAAAAAGTTTCACTTTTGTTTGGTTATATTATAATGTCACTCTAAATCAACTCCCAAGTGAACAATACAACATTTTTATTTGCTATATTACATCGCATTAATGTAACTCATTTGAGCTTTAATATCTATTTACTTCTTTTTCAATAAATGTTTTATCATTTATGCTCATTTATTTTCATAATTTGATGCAATTCTGAACGAGGTTAAACTAAGATCAAACAAATATCCTTAAATTCATCTTGATATGTTTTGTTTAACTATCTTTTTAGTAATTTGGCACATTCTTCGAGATATTTTGATGCATAATTAATTTGATAATCTATGATGTTATAGTCAATCTCTTTAGTTTCAAGGAATACAAATTCCACATACAATTTATCTATTGTTCCTTATTTTTTTAATTTTATTTAGCTTTTTTATTATGAAAGTGAAAGTATCCCCTCAATTGACCTTTGCATCACTGTACTTAAGTTATATTATGTTGCCTTAATTGATCTTATTTTTTTTTTAAATTTACTTACTTTTAATAAATTATTTTTTTTTTTAATTTTTTTATTTTATTCATAGTAATTCATAATGATATCTCATCAAAATGAAGCAAGCATCATTTAACTCATCCTGAAAAATTCTATCCAATTCAACATTTACTTTTATACTTTAGAAGTTTTTACTTCCATTTGGCATGAAATAAACTTTCCCTTATAATTTATTTCATTTCTTCAAATGTTTTGGTTTGATTTAGTTTTAGTCCTTTATATCTCTTTGAGTTGGTTATATTTTATTACATCAAAATTAAAACTTATCTCAATGAGATATATCAAATTAAATATTTATTTTTCTAATATTTAATATATTTTAGTTCATTGCATTTTTGCATGTATTATGTCACTTTTTTATTTATAATTGATTTGACGATCCAAGATGCTACACTCAATCTTCTAAGTATCTTGGAAAGCAAACTTCATTTAAAATTTATCTATTTCTTTCAAATGTTTTTATTTTGATTTGTTTATAATGTTATGTAACTCTAAATATCATTTCAAGTGAATTATACATTGCTTAGGTATTATAAAATTACAATGCTTCAATTTAACACATTTCAATTTTGATATATATTAACTAAACACTAAACAATAATTTCCTAGTATTCATGCCTATTTAAATTGGTAATTCTAATTGTTTACCAGCTCGGTTGGAAAAAGTTGAAATAATTATTATTACACTCATATTGATGACCTTTATATAATTAAATATTATCTTGAAAAAGTTTGAAAAAATTATTTTTTATAGTTTTGGCAAGCATTATGACACATTTCAATTTATATATGATTTGATAATCAAGGATATCATTGCTGTCCTACTTAGTATCTAAGAATTGGACTTTCCCATAAAATGTATCTCATTTCTTCAAATTTTTCTTGGACTATTATATTTTTATGCAACTCAACTTCACTTAAAAGGTGACCTTTGGATCACTTTGTTCTGTTAAGTTATATTGCTTAAATTTATCTTATTTAAGCTTAACTATATATTCATAAAATGTTAAAATATTCATTATTTTACAAACTTTGTTTATTTAATTTGAAAATTGGCAATAATTTGAAATTAGATCCTATCGAGAAAAAATAACACTCATTGGACTCAACTTGATGGGATTTACCCAATTGAATATTTATTTTTACAGTTTTAAATAGTTTATTCTTAATCACTTTTGCTTGTTTTTTCAACTTTGATTAATATCTAATTTAATAATTAAGGATATTATGATAGATTCCTTAATATCTTGGAATACTGCTTGTGTTATAATTTATCTAATTTCTTAAATTATTTTCCTTCAAGTTTGTTATGTTATTATGTAACCCTAAATATTCTATTGAGTAGCTTTTTATTTCTTTTATTTACTAACAATACATTGCTTTATTTTATATAGTTTAGGCCTTAATATATATTTACTTAATGATAAAATAATAATTTTGTGCTTTTTGAACTTATTAAAATTTTTAATTCATTATAATTTTAAATAAGGTCCAATTAAGTGGAAACAACATCATTGGAATTAGGTTAATGAGCTTCATCCAATTAAAAATTAATTTAGAATTTTTAAATATTGTTTTTTATAGTTTCGTTATTTTTTTTGGGAAATTTTTATATTATTTTATTTGGTAATCAAGATTGTTATACTTAATGTCCTTACTATCTTAGAATACAATTTTGTTATATAATATGACATTTCTTGAACTTTTTTTTTCTTTGATATGGTTATATTACTATGAAACCATTAATCTCCTCTTCTTTTATATTTTGATTAGTTTGATTGGGTTAAATTACACTGCTTTATATTATCATAGTTCAAATCAAACATATATATATATATATATATATATATATATATATATATATATATATTACTTGATAACAAAATTATATTTTTTGATTAACTACATAATTATTTATTAATTCTTTGAATTCAAACTGATGCCTAATGGAGATGAAACAAATGCTCAAATATTTATCTAATTGAGATCTATGAAATTAACTATTTATTTATTTGTTTAAATTGCTTTATTTTCTAAAGTTTTGACATACTTTACAAAAAAATTTGATTCGTATGGTATTTGAAGATCAAAGATGTTGGACTCTATCTCTTTGGTTTATTAAAATACATATTACTCATAATATATCTGATTTGTTCAAATTTTTTTTAATGTGACCTTTACATTACTTTATTTGGCTTTCTTACATTACTTTAATTTACCTTATCTCTAACTTAAAATTTAATTAATTAATACTGATGTAATAATTTATATTTTTTATGCTTATCAGTTTTGTAAATCATATTAATTTAGAATTATGTTTGATCAATCCAACAAAAGCCATTGGTTTCATGTCAACAATAGTTATCTAATAAGATATTTTTCTCTTAAAAAAGATTTTCTTTTCTTTTGGCATACGTTTTGAAACATATTGATTAATACTCTACTTCATGATTTAAGTTAATACCATGAAAGACAATAATTTATTTTAATACAACTTTTTCATATAATTTATCTCATTGCTTCAACTGGTTTGCTTTGATTTGACTATGTTACCAAGCATCTCAAAATATCCTCTCACTTGACCTTTACATCACTTTTATTTGATTATATTAAATTGCTTTAAGTGATCTAATTTTAGCTTAAATTTTTATTTACTTTAAAAGAAAAGAATTATTTTTTATTATTAATTCTTATTTATTTTTGCAATTTTTTATAAATCGAAATGAGATCTAATCGAGAAGAAATAAATATTAATTGACTTGTTTTGATAAGATATATCTAATTAGAGATTCAATTTTTATATTTTAAAAAATTTTATTTTTTAGAGAATTTTTTATACTTTGTGGTATTTTGATTTGAACCACATTTGACAACCATGAATGTTACACATGATCCACTTCACATCTTGGAAATGCAATATTCTCAAACATTTTGTTTTATTTCTTTCAAATTTTTTTTGTTTTTAATGTTAATTTGTAACTCTAAATCTACTAATTTGATTTTTAATGTATTTGATAATATTATATTGCATTACCTCAATTTATCTAATTTTATGTTTAATATATATTTACTTAATATTATAATAATTGTTTAACATTATTTACGATTATTTATTTTAGTATCATGTAATATTTCTAAATGAGATCCAGTCGAGACAAAGTAATTATCATTAGAATAGACTTGATGATAACTATTTAACTAAATATTTATTTCTATATTTTTTGAAATTTTATTTTTTGGCAATGTATCAAAATAAAATTAAAATATTTAAAGAAATGATATCAATGGTTCATGAATGTTGCTCTATAAGATATTAAAAAGATCAAGGGTGACATGCTTGAAAATCAAGACATGTATGAATAAAAATATCTCATAAAATAAGTATAAATAATAAAAAATAAACTATTTTAAAAGTTCAATATATATATATATATATATATATATATATATATATATATATATATATATATATATATATATATATATATATATATATATATTTATATATAATTAGTTATAGATTGTCAAGATGAATTTACCGTCATTTTATCGGTATTAATCAGACATTGTTTCAAGGTATTGTAAATTTAAAAAGTAGATGAACATAAATAATACTAAATTTTAATTTTTATTTTAATTTGAAATATATTAATGCTAAACAATGGTAAATTGAAGAAAAGTGATATAACCAAATCAAGTATACTATTCTAAAATTTGTTGAAATGAGAATATAGAATAGCCACATTCGAAGATACTAAAAAAATCGAGTGTAACTTTTTTTATCATCAAACAACCTATGAATAAAAATTTCTTATAAAATATATTAAAAAAATTAAAAATAAAATATTTAAAAATTTATAAATAATATTTAATTAGATAGAGCTAATGAGATCATATTTTACACTACTTGACCCTTCTTGATCCACCTTTATTTTGCATTAATGCAAATTACAAAAGTAAATAAGCATACATAACAAACAACTATAGTTCTAAGAAAATTTATATTAGAGTTGAAATGAAATAACTTGAAGCAAACTGATATATAACAAAAACAATGCGGCCTAAAGGTTACAGAATGTGGGATTAAGAGTTCTGTAGCAACATTACCAAAATCAATGAGAAAAAATGGAAGAAATGAGATAAATTGTTTGAGAAAGTTGTATTCCAAAAAAAAAAATGAGATCATGTATAATGTTCTTAGTCGTCAAATCTGGCACAAATCAAAAAATGTTGTAAAGTATTAGAACTTAATAAGAAAATATTTTAAAAAAACTTAGGTTAACTTCACAGATGAAACTCTAGCAATGTTTGTTTTGTGTCCAATGAACATCCTTTTTAAATATTGTAAATTATAAAAGTAAATAAAGATAAATTTTAATAAAATGTTTTTTTAATTTATGTTAGTACTTGGATAATATAAATGCAAGTAGAGAAATATTGCCCAACCAAAGTGAAGTAAAAGTGACACTCAAAATGAATTATAGTATTATAGTAAAATAACTAAATCAACATAAAATAATTTAAGAAATAACAAAAAGTTTTTGAGAAAATTACATTCCAACAAAAAATGAGATTAAGTATAATATCCACAATCATCAAATCTAGAAGGAATGAAAATTCCATATAAATTATGCCAAAACACTAAAAACTATTTTAAAATATAAAAATAATTATTTAAATTATTAGAGATCATTGAGATAAAATTGAAAATAAAGAAAGTAGAAATTTGAAGAAATGAGGAATGAGTGACAATATCTCATAAACCATGCCAAAAAAAATTAAAAAATACTTTAAAAGATAAAATAAATACCAAATTGAATAAAACACTTCTAGATGAGTCCTACAACATTTTTTTTATTTCGATTAGACCTAGTTTATAATTACTAAAAATTATTAAATTAAAAAAAATAGAAATATAAAATTTTTATTATAATTTTGAGAAAATATATATTAAAGATAAACTAAAATAATTTGAAGTAAAGTAATATATAACAAAATTGATGCCATATAATGGTCACTTGAGGGGAGATTTAGAATAACATGGTATTATAACTAAATTAAAGCAAAAAATTTTATGAAATGAGATAAATATATGAGGATGTTGCATTCGAATATATTAGGGAGTTTAAGTGTTATATCCTCAATCATAGAATCATATGAGAATCAAAATGACTCATAAATCATGTCAAAACTATAAAAAGTATAATATTTAAAAAAAAATCTATTAAGTTTAATTTGTTTGAGCTCATTGAGATTACTCTTAATACATAGCTTTGATATCGGTTGCACCACTTTCGGGATTTTTGCAAATTACTAAAGAAAATAAGCATAATTAATAATCAGTTATTATTTGGGTATTTAGTGATTTTGTAATAAAGTAAAAACACAAAAATATTATGCAATATTATGCAACCAAATCAAAGCGATGTAAATGACACTAGAGAAAAATTTAGAAAAATGAGATTAATTATATACATCAAAGGATCATTGCAAGCGATAAAAAGATCAAGAGTAACATCTTTAACTATGAAATCTAGTATGAATCAAAATGTTTTATAAACCATGCCAAAACTAAAGAAACTAAAATATTGGAAAGATTACTTAATCAGGTTAATAAGTCAAGTCGAGTCCAATCACTCTTACTTTGTCTCGATTAGACCTAAATAAGAATTCCCACAAATAGCTATAGTAAATTTGTATATATAACAACAAATTTTTTTTATTATTTTAAGAAAGTTAATATTAAAATTAAAATGAGAAAAATTTAAGTAAAGTAATATATAACACAATCAATTTGAAGCAAATGTCACATGCCGTGAGATTTAGAGTAACATAGTAATATAAGATAATGAAAGCAAAAATATTTAAAGAAATGAGAAAAATATTTTTTGGCAAAGTACATTTTGAGGTTTTAGCTAGATCGACTGCAACAATCTTGATCATAAACTTAGATATGACTCAAAGTTTTTGGTTAAACATTCCAAAATTTGAGAAAATAAATTGCTTAAAAGTATCGAAAAATAATATTTAGCTGGAAGGACCTTATTAAGATGAGTCGAGTAACATTTATTTCATGTTCAAGGAGCCTCTACTAGAATTACAACAAATTATTGAATTAATTTAAACATAAATAATATTAAATTATTATTTGAAAAATACATAAATATATGTATTAAAGCCAAAATGAAATTGAAGCAACAAAATATAATCATGTCAAAGCAATTGAATGGTCACATAAGAGGTGAATTGTGATTTCACAATAAAGATATCAAGTGTAACATCTAAATTATACAAGAAAGTTATATTTTAAGATACTAAAGATATCAAGTGTAACATCAGCAATCTTCGAATTATGTAAAAATAAAAATATCATGTAAATGATGCCAAAGTAGAAAATAGAATATTTAATAATATAAACAATTTAATATTTAATTGGTTACTATCAATGAAGATAAAACCAATAAAATTTGTTAGATTTATTATGAATTACAAAAGAAAATAAGCATAAATAATAGTAAATTATCATTTTAAAATGTAGTAAAAATATATTAATGATAAAATATGATAATTTTATGAAATGAAATTTAACTAAATCAAAGGAATCCCATGATCATATGAGAGGTGATTTGGAGTTACATAGTAATAAGGGAAAATGAAGGTGAAACAATTGAAAACAATACAATTTGAATCAAAATTGCCTACAAAGCAAGTTGATCCTAAAACATAACATATTTAAGAACATAAAAAAGAATATTTATTTTGTTTGAGCACATCAAGGTGTGTTTAAGAACAATGTTTTGTCTCGATCGATTCTCTTTTGGAATACCAAAAATTAGCATATTAATCAAGCATAAATAAAGATGGATTATCATTTTAATATTAACTAAATATTTGCTAAAGTAGAAATAAGATAAATTTAAGTAATGTAATAAAACAAAACCTATGTAACGTAGAGTCACATAAAAAGAGAACTACAATCTCATAGTAATAAAAATAAATCAAAGCTAAATATTAGAAAAAATGAGATAAATTTTACTATAAAGTAGTATTCCAAGATAATTAGACGATTGAGTGTGACATCCTCAATCGTCATATAAAGTATGAATTAAAATGTATTGTGAACTATTCTAAAGTTATAAAACATAAAATAGTTTAAAATATAAGAAATGAATATTTAATATTACAGACCTTTTTTATATGAGTATAACAACATTTGTTTTGTCTTGATTTGGCATTATTTGGAATTATCATGAATTGACAAGTTAAACAAGAATAATTAATAATTCATTATTTTTAAATGTTAAATAAAAATAATTTCATCTATAATATGTGAAGGTCGTACTATTATGACAATTTTAAAAAAAACCTTTGAAAAATTAGAAAAACATTTATGATAAAGTTGCAATTTAAAATACTGAAATCATTGAGGGGAATAGTCTAAATCATTAAATCAGGTAAAAATAAAACTTTTCTTATTGCATGCAAAAAAAACTAAAAACCCATGTACTAAAAAATATAAAAAAAAATTAATTAGTCACAACTTATTGAGATGACTTCATGGATTTTTGCCTCATATTTAATAAAATTAATTTTGAATTACTTCTAGTTATAAAACTAAATTAGCATAAATAATAACAAATTATTTTTTAAATATTCGAATAAATACATATTAGTACTAGGATGAGATCAATTTAAGCCATATAATTAACTGAATCAAAGCAATGTAATAATCGTACAATAGAAAATTTACTGTTACATAGAAATATCAAAAAATTAAATAAAATATTTGAGGCAATGACATTAAACGAATGAGAAAGTAATATTCTAAGATTCCTAGTATATTAATGGGAGGATCCTTCATGATAAAATCAATTATGAGCTAAAATTTGAAATAAATATTTTAAAGTCTCTGAAAATAAAAAAATAATTAAAATATTAAAATAAATATTTATTTGAATAGAATTTATGAAGACAAGTTTTATGATGTTTGTTTCTTCTCTATCAATTTTGTTTAGAGTTACAACAAAGAACAACTAGAAATAGTTATTAATAATAATGCATTTCTATTTTAATATAGGGTACATACTTGTTAAAGCTATATTGAGATAAATTGAATCAATGTAATATGACATTATTAAAGCAATATAAGGGATAATGTAAATGGGATTTAGAGTTATATAGTAATATAAAAAATACAAAGTAAAAGAATTAAAGACAAGTTAAATTATGTTGAAAAGATGCTTTGTAATATATTAATGGGACCGAGTATCACATACTTGATCATCAAATTTCGTATGAATTTCACTGACTATTAAAGTATGCAAAAATAAAAGAAAATAAATATTAAAAACATATAAAAATATATTATTTAATTTGATAGAGTTTATGAAGATGAGTCTAATGAGCTCTACCTTTTAAATCCTATTTCAGTAGTTAGTAGATATATTCACATTAAAATAAGATAATCTAAAGCAATTTAATATGACTAAAATAAGTAATTATAAAAGACATATAATAGGAGATTTATAGTTCATAGTCATATAACCAAAAGAAAGTAAAACATTTGAAGAAAACAATGCAAATGGTATGGTAAAGTTATAATCTTAGGTACTAATGAGATTGAAGGTAAGGTCCACAATTGTCAAATCAAGGATGAATCAAAATATAAGAAAAATATGTAAAACTCTAGAAAAAAAACTTATAAAAAAATGTAAAAATTAATTTTGAATTGGCTAGAGTTTATTTAGAGGACATAAATTGCATTTGTTTATTCTCTATTTGATCTCTTTAAGAATTCTATGAATTACAAAATTATGTTAGCATAAAAAGATATAAATGATTCTTTTATTACTAAGTAGATCTATATTAAAGTTAAAAAGAGATAAAATGTAGTGTAACAATACAACAATACCAAAGTGATATAAAGGTCACATAAAAGGATAATTAGAATTTTGTTGAATTTTAGTAAAATAAAAAACATATTTGAAGAAATGAAAAAAACTATGTAAGAAAGTTATATTCTAATATGTTAGGTGATCAACTATAACAACCTTGTTGATGAAATATTATTTGAATCAAAATGTTTTATAAAGCATGTCAAAACCCTAAAAGATAATATATTTAAAAATTTTAAAATAAGTATATAATTTAAAGAAGCTCATTAAGATAAGTCTAAAGTCTTTTTCTTCATCTTGAACATATCTCATTTAGAATTACTATAAATTACAAAAATAAATAATCATGAACAATGATAAATTATTTTTTAATACCAAGAAAATATATTAAGTTGAAATGAAATACATTTAAATATTGTAGTGAAATCTTGGCAATGTAATATAAAAGTCACATTATATGGGATTTTAATTTATGTAACAATAAAACAAAATTAAAGAGAAACATTTCAAAAAATTAGATAAGTTATGAGAGATAATTATTTTACAAGTTATTAGAGTTCTGGAGTGCAACATGATCCATTGTCAAAGTAGGTATGAATCAAAATATGTCATAAAATATATAGAAAAAAGATATAAATATATAAAAATATACAAATGAATATTTAATTAGATAATGCTTACCATGGTGAATTCAATGATGTTTATCTCAACTCCATCTGACCTTATTTTAAAATAATGAATATTACTTATGCAAATAAATAAGAATAATAATAAAAAAATATTTTTTTAATATTGAGTAGATATACATGAAAGTTGACATAACATAAGTTGAGGCAATGCAATATAACAAAACAAAAGTGATGTAAAGACACATGAGATGGAATTAGAGATTAATTGCAATACGACCAAATCAGATTGAATTGTTTGAATAAATGATATAAATTATATCATAAGACTAAACTCCAAGATACTAAGTTGATTAAGTACAAATTCCTCGATAAACAAATTAGTTACAAATAAAAAATACTTCATAAAACGTGCCTAAATACTAGAAGATAATATATTTATAATAACATTAAAACGAATATTACTAGGATAATGCTAGTTAACACGACTCCAATGATACTTATTTCAACTCCATCAGACCTTGTTTGTAATTACTATGAATTACTTAAAAGTAAAACATAAATAATAATTATTTATTATATTAGTTAGACGTAAATATATTTATTAAAGAAAAAAATACAATAAATTTATGAAATATAATATAACAAAGTTAAAGCAATATAATGCTCAAATAAGATTAGTGTTAGAGTTTTAAAATAATAGATATAAATGAAAGGAAAAAATTAATGAAATAAGTTACATTGTAACGGAAAGTTGCATTCTCGAGCCCAATTGTAGTAGCCCAAGTGACTTATGCATACTTATAAACTTCTTGATAAAATCTATCTAAAAGTGTTGGTATTAGTATACCCTAATACTATTAATGTTTTTTGTTCCTAGTCCTTTCCGATGTAATCCTTAAACTGCTATTATGGTAAGGCATACACAAACAAATCGAAATCTCTTACCAAATTCATAGACACTTACAAAGATGATATATAGAGGCTAATCATGATGTTTTTAGCAAAAAAATTCCCAAGGAAAGTGCACTATATTATGTACATTATTAATACGAAATCACAAAATAATACATCCCTTTTCATGTTTATTTGTATAGTAATTTGCCATTTTTCCATAAAATGTCACAAAAGGAAATTAAATAGATAAAGATTAAATATTTATATAGAACAACACCATAAATGCTAGAGGATGTGATGCAAATACAAGCAATCTTCTCATTTGCAAGGAAGTAAAGAACAAGATGCAAATAATTAAGTCTTCAAAGAATATGAATTAATTTTTATATCTGGCACAAGTTTTTTTGTAAAGAAATTGTAGCCAAAATATATGGGTATGAATGTTACTTTAGATACAAAAATGAGGAACAATTAAAGAAAATAAGAGGAGACTGCTTAATAGCAAGTGTGGATTGCTACGAGTTAGCATTGTTATTTCTAGCTATGTTTTCTCTAAAACATTTTGCCTAAAGTGTGGGAACATAAAACTAATAAGGTCAAAAACAAGTAAATTTATATGTTTAGATGTTACAGATGAACGCGTTACAACCCATAGAACTATATTTTATTGTGGCTAAGACCTTTAGCTGGTCTAATGCTGCTTTTCCAAGTAACTTTATGTGTTCGATTCTACTATCCCTCCATTCTATTTTCCATATTACAAAATTATAGAACGGCTCTAATATCTCATAGAGTTTCAAAAATGAAGGAAAAATAGATATTATAATGATCATCTTCTTTAGGATTTCTAAAACTTATTTCATAATTTCCATTCTAGATTTTTTTTGAAAGTGATATTATGCTTTGGTAAATGCTTCTAACATTTAGGAGTGTCATTTGTATGCCTTAAGAAAGTCACATAAATTTATTTTCTCAAAGGTTTTGGGTCTATATAAATATTTGTTCTAGTTTCTTCACAAAAATACCTTATATCTTTTAGAAAAGGAATTATCAACTATAGAAGAAAATGAAAAACTTCACTTTCAATATATTTGTTCATTAGGGTATTTTTCGTCCCTAATAATGTCATCTACTACATAGAACGCTACCATTCTTAGTGGATGTTAATGGGTTATTGGAATGACTAAGATCTTATTTCTTGCTTCTTTATAAATCCATAGATTCATGCTCTATAGACAAGATGCACTGTGGGGTTAATGAAGCCTTTTTTAGGAAAATCATTTTTAAAGAAATTCTAAAGAACTTTTTCTAGACTCCATGAATATGACAACAAAATTTGTTTGCTTGCACTGGCTCTACAATAATAATCCTTTAAATGTTTAAGAATAATAAGTTCTATAGTGAGGATAGTGTAGTCTTTTCTTCATGATATGTCTAGGCTACCATATACAAAATTAAAAAGCCCTCTTCATAGAGGCATGATGAATTCCTAGTATTTCTAACATGTCCTCCAATTTCGTATGTTAAGACACTTACTAGTAAAGCTTTTGGAATAGAAATATTTTTTAGCCTAATTTGTTGAAGTAAACTCTATACATTGGAAGACATTTCTACCTCGTATTTGAGAACATATTGCTAAATCCATTTTTTCCTATAAAAAATTCATGGGGAAGTACCTCTAATGAATTTAATGACCTTTTTTTTTCTTTCTTGACAAAATCATATATATTCATTTGTTTATGTTGTTTTTTCAAGTGTCAGCTTACATTTTGCTCTATTTTGCTAATTAAATAGTTAGCATTTTTGTTTCACTTTTTAATTTAAGATTTTGTAGTATTGCTACTTGATGTGTGGGAAAAAGTAATCTTCTTGCATAGAGGATGTCTCATTAAATAGCTTAGTGTAAGAACGATAATTTGTAAGAACATTTAGGATGTATAATAATAGATTTTCGTTCTTTCTATTATTTCATAGATGAAAATAAGCAGTTATGGACCTCATTAGCAAGATATTGATATTTATATGATAAATTTCAGTTATAACCAAATTTATTAAGTGTATGAGGCATGTAGGAGTTTTTTTTGTTAAAAGGAGAGTGTGAGTAGGACATTTCATGCAAAATATATTAGCTTTACTTTTTCTAACTTTGTAAATATCTTTATAATATTTCTAGTTTAAAGGATTCCATGGCCATTTGTACGGAAATTTAAGGCTTTTTGTTGCAATTTGTAATTCCTATTTTTGGCCTTTTGGCCGAATGGTTACTAATATTCAATTTTATGGCTATAGTTGTATTTTTATGGATATTTGTCCATATTTTTATGGAAACGGTGATCTCCAAAACTACTATTTTTCTCATTTATATTTTTGATGACTATATTATATCCATTATTTATAAGAAACTCACTAAATAACAACCATTTATCTGTGCATAATTTATTTTAAGTAATTTTGTAATAAAATGTTATGTTTGCTTTTTAATCAATCTTAAGAGTGAATCCTATTCACTTCTTAAATCATATTTCAAAGCTTTTTATCATGCACATAGATGCTAAAATTTTAGCATCATTGATTATTACTTTGCATTTATATTGTTTGCCACAATTTTTTCTTATATGTTCATCATTTTTAGATTTTTCCAGATAATCTTTTGATTTGAAGATACCTAGCCAATCTCCTAGGAATCCATCTACTCCTACTTTTAAGTAACTATTTAGAGGAGGAAATTATGAAGGAATTATTCTTTGGCAATATACTTTTTCCTTCAAACAAACTAGATAACTTGATTGTTGAAGTGTAGATTTCCTTTCAACCTAATATTTGCTTGGATGCAGCCTAAAGGTTTACATAAATTATGAATAATGGAGCATGTCTAACAAATTTTTTTAAGAAAACTATGGATATCTTTTATTGTTGATAACTTATCAGACAAGTTTAAGAAAGACCTACTAGTATAATTTTGTGATTTCACTGTTCCATTTCCAAAATTTAATCATATGGAGTCAATGATTAATTTAGTTACTACTATCTTTCTTCATAGTACAAGACTTCTTGCAAACATATCTAAAAGAAAAACTTCTAAATGGCTTAATTGTTTAAGATTATATGGGTTAAGTGTAGGAATATTGTTTGTATAAGTTGCTATTAATTTATAATGACTTTTGAAGATATGCATTTGTTTTTGGAATATAAGTAATGTATTTTTTAATCCAAAAGGCATAACTGACCACTCATAATGCCCATTAGGATCTGTAAATGCTACCATACTATACTTTCTATATCTATTATTACCCATTAAAAACCTGAATTTAAACCAAATTTGTATAAATATTGCTATTCTAATTACTATGTAGTGGATTTTGTTTGTTTTGTATAATATAATAACTAATTATGGTATTATCATTTAATCATTTATAATTAAATGACATTCAAGTCTTTCCTTATATTATTTCATAATTGTTTTCTAACTATATATGAAATAATTTCATTAAGACTCTTGCTTTCCCTCATTAATCCTAATTGTTAAAATTCTTTAATAAGCATTTTATTTTCCTCTAAGCCTTTTGGATATGGATTTGTTTGTTTTATTAATAGCTAAATTGGGGTAGACTTTTTTAGTTTACATGTTATCTAGTTTTTTTTATGTGCTTTAAAGGATCATCTCTTATAAGATTTTTATAATTTTTTAACAATATTTGGCTAAGTTATTATCATTTATGTTGGTTTTTTGAAAAATCAAATATTTTTATTTCTTTTTGGGAATTATAATCCACTAATTATTTTAATTTATTCAGAGCCCACTTTGAGAGTAGATATTTTGGTGTTGGAATTTTTAGAAATTATTAGTTAATTATCTTGATAAGTTTCGCCCCATCATAAATTCTAAAATACTTTAATCAAATTATAATTTCTACATTGTTGAAATTTATTTGTTTAACTATGCCGTTACCATAGGATACCTTTGTTGGTAAAAGTTTTTATGGTAATTAGTTAGAATTTTATCAATTATTCTTTCATTTATTATTTCACCTAATATTATTCCTTGGTATGTTAGTGTTCCCAAAAATTGATTAGGAATCATTTTTATTTCAGCATGACTAGATGTTGCCCCATTATTTACTATAATGACAAATGTGATGGCCTGACCAACTTCAAATTAAATGTGTGGATATTTACAATGAAGTTAATTTATCTATATTGAGTATTGATGAATTCAAATCCTATATAGTTTAATAAGTCTTTTATGTTTAAAGAAGTATGATTTTCAATTTTTGTTTTTCTTTTAACTTGTATTGTGGTAGCTTAAACTTTAGTAGCTTTTTTCTAATGTGCAACAGTCTAATGGTTTCAAGAAGTATCTTGATCTTCAATTTTAAATTATTTTCTAAGATGTTACAGCCTTTAGCAAGATTTTGTGTTAAATTTTATCCTTTTGTTTTAGAACAAAAATTGCATAAGTGTTGGTTAATCTTCATACATATTGTTTTATGTCTTTTGATTAAATATTTTTGACATTCATTACCATTTTGTTTATTAGTAATAATAAAATCCTTAAATTCATGGTCATACTATTTTTCTCATTTTTAAAATTTTTAACTTTTAGAGAGACATTAGGTGTCATGTTATAAATTCTAATGGTTATCGTTATTCATATCTGAAAGGTCAAGGTCTACATTTTTAGTCTAACTTCCTCAACTAAATAACTATAGATATCATTACCTCATTTTGACTCATTTATGTCAAATTGCATAATATCATACCCTACTTTATTGTCAAGTTTTGTATACATGTTTAAGTTTTCTCCATCTACAATCTTATTTTGATTTTGTAAAGCAATGACTTATTTCTCTACAAATGATGCACTTGCATTTTTTTGGTAGGATGTTTTTGAGTTCTAAACCATTTTACTTATTTTCTCCAATGTCTTTCTTTTTTATAATATTTGGATCTTCTTAATTATCTCTTACTAATGCTAACACCATAGTATGCTTGTATCCTTCACTTATGACAATAACTAAAGCATTTACTTTATTTATTTGCTTTCTATTCCATGCATTTTTATTTCAAATAATTAAAAATGAACATAATCGGAGAATTAATTCCTGAGATACTCTTATAACTTAAAGATTCATTCCATTTTATGTTAATTACTATTCCTAACGGTTTAGAAATGTTTTTAAAATAATTATCGCTTAACGTGTCATCCTTAAATCTTCTTCTTGTTTGTGTTGCTAAGTTTAAATAATCTTTATTAGAAGGTGTTATATTAATGATTCTAGTTATTATTAATGCTTTAAATCTTGTATAATTGATCTTACATAATTATTTGCCCTTGGCTTGTGCATGTAATTATGATGGTTTGTCAAATTTTGCTAGTAACATCAGAAGGATTATCTGTTACTTATAACATTTGTTAAAAGTCTTAGGGATATGATAATTCCCAATTATGAAATAAAAAATTAACTTATTCTCCATGAAACTTATAAATGAATTGATCATTTTCTATGGTTTCCATGTTTTTAAATTAATTTAATACATTTGTGGCATCTCTTTCCCACACGTTCAGTAATCTTTACCATTTTTTAGGATAGGTGCTTTCTTTTGATACTATGCATCTTTAGTTCTTTTTTTATTTGGCTCTCCAGTAGCATAGCTCTTTCCCTAATTCCTCCTCGTCTTAACAATGTGAAATTATTACTTTCTACTCCAAGTGATGTTAGTTGTGGTCTTCTTGATAATTTTGTTTAGTTTGGATACTAGAAGCTATCAAAATAAAAGTACTTGAGGTATTTGCAATCATGCCACCACAACTTACTATATTAATTCATAAGAACTATAATTAATCCAATCCATATCATAAAAGGGATTGGATATTTTATTTGATTCAAGGTTAAGGGTGAGGGTGAGAATCAAAGAAGTGGTACCATGATGCTTCAAAAATTGCTGATATTTTGAGATAGGGAGTATTATGGCATTGAAAAAAATTCAACATCTTTAACTTTTGCATCTGCAATCTCCTCTCTAATCATAATCTAGAAATACAACATATAAAGCTTTTTCCTTTTCTTATACTTCTTCATTTATATGAAAACATTCTATTACAAAATGGGTAATATCTTTAGAGTAAAAACAATCAATGATTATCTGAATCCTCACATCTTATAGTAGCACAAAGATTACAAACTCTTCAATTAAGCATGCCATGGAAGTCAATAAAATGTCATGTTTGGTTTGGGATATATGTTTGTGCTGGTTATACTGAAGAGATATCCCTCTCATTTTCTGAAATTTGGTCACTAAATACTACATTGAATTGGATAATTTTAATCATAGATGATGTGAAGAATTTAATGGTATCTAGTTCATTTATGTTATATATGATCACTACCAAGTTTGATAATTTACCAACAAATGTTTTATAAATGAGGGCATTCTCCTATTTGAACCATATCCTCTAGTTTTATGGCTATTTTCTATATCATTAAAAATGTTTCTTGTTGGAATGACATATTTTTGTGTTGAATAACATATTTATCCTTCATCATTGATGTATACTTCTAAACTTCCAAATAAAATTCATCTAAGGCTATTATTATCGATATCTATTACAATTGGTCTTCGTATATCTAGCCCTTTTTTATGTAGTCAATTAAATGCTATCATAATATGGCTTATATGCAAAAATAGAAACACTTCATATATGATATTTTGGTGCCTTTCAAGTTATTAATTCAAAGTGAACTATCACATCATTTTTGAAGGCAACTTATTTTTCTTTGTAATTCCTTAACAACCTTTTCTATTTTTTTCCTTTGCAATATATCATTTCTTAAGGTGCTAAATTTAGATTTTAGTCTTTCAAATTCTATAATTGTTTTTCAACATTTAATAATAGTTGTCTTCCAAAGTTTTTTCCCTACAATTGTTTACCCATTTATTTAAACTATTATATTTTTAAATATTATTATTTTCTATAAAGATCTTAAAATTTGTGTTTACCCATTACATTAATGTGAAAGCTATTTTGGGCCATCAACTACAACATATGACATGCCTAAAAGTTTAAAATAGCCCTTAGCCAACTTGTGCTCATATAGTTGAACTAATATCTTCAAATGAGGTATGAATAAAATTTTTTTATAAAACATTAAAAAAAATACAAAAAAAAAAAAAAAATTATAAAATTAATCATTAATTAGATGAAGCTAATTGAGGAGTGTATAATATTATTTGTTTCATCTTCGTTAGTCTTTGTTTAAAACTACTATAAATTATCAAAGAAAAAAAATAAATGATAATAAATTATTATTTTAAAATTAAGTAGATACATTATAAAGCTAAAATGTTGTAAATTAAAGAAATATAATATAATAAAATGAAAGAGATTTATCGGTTGCAAAAGAAAATACTTTTAGTTTCAATACACTATAATCAAATAAATGTCAAAGTTTTTATAAAATTAGAAACATAGTGTAGTGAATTACATACCAAGATACTAAGGAGATGTAATGTAATATCTTCAATTATCAAATTAGGTTCAAATAAAAATACCACATAAAATATGTAAAAGTCATAAAAAATATTAAAAAATATAAAAAATTAGTATTTAATTAGATAGAGCTCAACAAGATGAGTCTAAAGATGTTAATCTTTTCCCAATTACATGTTAGAGCTTCAAAGTAATATAACTAAACTAAATAAAAATATTTAAAGAAACGAGTGAAAGAGAATGATAAAGTTGCATTCCAAGCACTGAAGTGATTATATATCACACACTTGATCATCAAATCAAGTAAGAATTAAAATATATCATAAAACATGCAAACATATATGAAGATAATACATTTAAAAACAATAATAATTTTTTATTTGTTTAGAGCTTTATAAGGTAATTTAATAACGTCTATTTTATCTCAATCAGGCCTCATTTGGAACTATTGCGAATTACGAAATAAAATAATCATAAAAAATTTAAAATTAATATTATAATATTAAAGTAAATTTTTATTAAAACTAAAAGGAGTTGAATAGAAGAAGAGATTTAGAACTAGATAGTAACATAACAAAGTTAAAGAAAAGAATTTAAAGAAATGAGATAAATTATAGTAGAATGCTACATTCTAATATACTATAGAGATTAAGCATAACATCTTTGATTTTGAAATAATTATAAATCAAAGTTTCTTGTAAAGTGTAACAAATTCTAGACAAAAAATAATAAAGATTATGAAAATAAATTTAATTTCATAGAGCTCATGTGGATGAATCCAACTTTGTTTATACCATCTTGATTAAACTGAGTTTTGAATTACTATAAGTAACAAAATAAATAAAATTAAATAATAATAATAACTAAATATATATTAAAAAACATAAGTTAATTAGAAGCAATGTAATATAAAAAAATCAAAGAGATGTAATGGTCACATAAGAGAAGTGGAGTTTCCTTGTATTATTACAAAATCAAAAGAAAAGATTTGCATAAAAAAAGTTAATTTGTGCAAGAAAGTTTGTTTTCACGACATTAAGGAGATCGAGTACAATATTCTTGATCATTAAATCAAGTATAAATAAGGATGCCTCACAAACTACTCCAAAACTATAAAAAATAAAATATTTAAATAGAATGAATATTTAATTAGATAGAGAGCAATTGTAGAGGTCCAATGGCTTTTTTTCACCTCCTTCAGATCATGTTTGGAAATATAAAAAATTACAAAAGTAAATAAACTTAAAAAATAATAAACTACTAATGTAGTATTACGTAGAAATATGTTAAAGCTTAAATGATAAAAATTTATCTATTATACTATAATGAGATAAGAGCAAACACATTTACAAAATTTTTTAGATAATAACAAAAATAAATATAGCATCTTTGATTATCAAATTAAATATGATCAACTTATAGTTTAAAGTATGCCAAAACTTTAGAGAATAAAATGTAAATAATATTAAAATTAATAATTAATTACATAGTGCTCATCGATATGAGTTAAATAATATTTGTTTTATCTTGGTGAGAACAAATTTCCAATTATCACTAACTCTTAGAGTAAATAAGAGTTAATGACAGTAAATTATTTTTAAATAACAATTAAATAGTTATTGAGGACATGTAGTAGACATGGAAGAAAAGAATTAGAGTTTCATTGTCATATATCTATATCAAAGAAGAATATTTGAATAAAAGTGAAATTAAATAGGAAAGTGACAATCTAATATAATAAGTAGATCTACTGTAACCTCCTCAATCATTAAAATATATATGAATCAAAATATGTCATAAAACATACAACATTATTTTTTTTCAAGATGAGTCTAATGTCATTTTTATTATCATGATCTAACATTTTTTGTTATTACTAGAAATTACTAAATAAAAAAAGTTTAAATTAAAAATAAAATATAAATATGAAATAAAGAGGATATATATTAAGGCTAAAATGAGATAAATTTAAGCAACATAATATAACTAAAACAAGGTCTTGTAATTATCACATAATATAAGAATTGAAGTTTATAGTAGTATAACACATTAAAAACATAACTTTGAGGTAATGAGATGAATTGTATAAGAATGTTAAATTTCAAAGAACTGGAGAGATTGAGCATAACATCCTCTATCATCAAATCAAGAATGAATGAAAATTTCAGATTAACAAATCCATATGACATAAGAAATTTAAAAAATATAAGAAATTAAAATTATTTGCATAGTGGTCATCGAGAGGAGTCTTATGATGTTAATTTGTTCCTCATTAGATCTCATTTGGATTTACTATGAATTATCATATAAAAAAGTGTAAATATTAATTAGTATTTACTTTATATTTGTTAGACATATGATAAGACTAAAATGAGGTGAATTAAAGTAATATAATATATCCAAATCAAAGTGATTGGAAGGTCACAAATAAAAATAAAAACTTTCAAAAAAAGATAAGAATTATGTGATAAAGCTATATTCTATGATATTAAGGAGATCAAGTATAAAATATTGATAACTAAATTATGTATGCATCAAAAAGCTTCAAAAAGCATCCTAAAATCATAAAAATGAAAATTTTAAAAAAATTTTAAAAATAAATATTTAATAGAAAAGTGTTGAACGAGATGTGTCCAACGACATCTATTTTGTTCGATTTAGACCTCATTGGGAATTATTAAGAATTACAGAAATAAATAAATGTAAATAATAATGAATTATTATTTACATATTAAGAAAAAATATATTTACTTTGAAAAATTTTAAATTAAAGCAAACAAATATAACCAAATTAATATGATGTAAAGGTTAATGATAGAAGATTTAGAATTACAAAATAATTTAATAAAATGAAAGGGAAACATTTTAAGAAATTATGCAGTTTAATGGACAAAGTTGTATACAAAGATATTAATGAGAACGAGTGTAACTTTCTTGACCATGAAAAAAGTGACGAATCAAAATAACTCATAAAATAAAAAAAATAAATTTAATTAAATAAAGCCCATTGAGATTAGTCTACTAATTTTGTTTCAACTCAATCAGACCTAGTTGTGAATTACTTTTAACTAGCAAATAAAATTTGCATGAAAACAATACATTATTACTTTAACATTTCACAAATATATAATAAAGTTGAAATAAGTTGAATTTAAGAAATGTCTTATAACCAAATAAAACAAATGTAAAGGTCACTTGATAGCAGATATAGAGTTTTATAATACTGTAACCAAATCAAAAAGAAAAAAAATTATGTATAAGATATAAATTATATAAGAATTTTGCATTGCATAATGTTGATTTTCAGTGTAACATGATTGATCAACAATTGATTCACTAATAAAAATGCATTGTTAAGTGAGCTAAAAGTATAGAAAATAAAATATTTTAAAAAATATAAAAAATAAAGTTTAGTTTGAATATAGCTCATTGAGATGAGTCCAGCATTATTTGTTTTCTCTTTATTTGACCTTCCTTCAAATTCCTTAAAATTATCAAAATTAAAAAGCATAATAAATAAAAATTATTATTTTATCATTAATTTTACATATGTTAAAATTAATGTGATAAATTGAAGTAACACAATCTAAACAATCAAATTAATGTAAATATTACACAAGAGAAAAATTAGAGTTTCATAGTAAAATAATTAACTAAAAGTAGAAAATGCTAAGAAATGTGATAAATTGGACAAGAAAGTTGGATTTTAAGATTCTATGGAGTTTGATAGTGACATCCATGATCGTCAAATAAAATAAAATAAATGACTCAAAAAGTGTAAAAAAATTAAAAGTAAAAATATTTTAATAAATAAAATTTAATTCTTAATTTTGTTATAGTTAGTTGAGATGAGTCCAATGACATTTGTTTCATATCCATATGATATTATTTGTAATTATTGTGAATTATCAAAATAAATAAGCATAAAAATGACAAATTATTTTTTTGTAGTAAGTAAAGATTTATGAAAGTGATAAAAAGAAAAATTTAAGAAATGTATTATAAGAAAAACAAAGAGTTGTAATGGTCACAAGGGAGAAGAGTTAAGGCTTTATAGGAATATAGCAAAATAATTACAATAAAATTTAGAAGATGATATAAATTTTATAAGAACTTACATTCAAAGGCATTAAGTGCATCGAGTGTCACATCCTTAATCAACAAATCAAGAGTCATAATAATTAGCATGAATAATATTAAATTATAATTTGAATATTATATAAATAGATATTAATGATAAAATGGTATATATTAAAGCATTACAATATAACAAAACTGGAAGACATGTAAAAGTCACATAACTTTAGAATTTGATTTAAATAGTAATATATATAAATCAAAGAGGAAACTTTGAAATGAAATGGCAAACAAAGATATCAAATGTAACACCATTAATTATCAAATCAAGTAAGAATTGACATTCCTCACAAAGAATTTCAAAACAACGGAAGATCAACAATTTAAATTTTTGAAAATAATATTAAATTTATTTGTTCTAATCTAGATGGGTCCGACAACATTTTTTTATGTCCATTGCACCTTATTTAGAATTGCTTTTAACTATGAATGCAAATAATCATAAATAATATTAATTAGCTTATTAATGTTAAAAAATATATAATAAAGCTAAAATGAGTTAAATTTAAGATGTAGAATAAAATAATATAAAAAGTTTTTATAAAAATTAGGTAATTTATTTAATAAAGTAGCATTGCAAGATACTAGAAAGTTTTAGTGTGACATCATCAATCATCAAATTAGGTATGAATCAAAATATCCCATATAATATTTCATAACCATAGAAAATGAAATATTTAACAAGAAAGAACCCTTTTGGATTACTCCAATAATAATAGTTTCATCAAGATTAGACCTTGGATAATCACAATGAATTATTGAAACAAAACAAATAAATAGTAAAAAAATACTATTTAATTTAAGTAAATATGTATTAAAAGTAAAATGTTATAATTTGATAGAATGTAATATAATAAACTGAAAGAAATGTAAAGGTTACACAAAAATTGATTCAAAATTCTATCATAATATAATGAAATAAAAGTAAAAACTTTTAGAAATTGAGAGAGTTTCAATAAGAATGTTGTAAGGTATTAAGCAAATCTCATGCCACATTCTTAATCATCAAGTTAAGTACAAATAAAAATTTTTCATAAAACATACCAAATCTCTAGAGAATAAAACAATCAATAACATAAAAATGAATATTTAATTTTCTAAAAATTTTTGTGATGAGTGCAATAAGGTTTGCTTCATTGCTCTCTAATCTTGTTTAATTTTATAAGGATAGTTAGACAATTTTTTCAATGTGACATTGGTTCCATTAGCTCAAGAAGGGCAACTGTTTTCTCTAACAAGTAATTTATCTTTCTTATTGAGCCTTTATTTGATACCATACTTATATTACAAGTAAGGATGCCATTTAATATGAGTGACTTGATTAACAGTTTCAATATAAAGTTTGCTTCTATGGGCATCGTTATGTTGTTTGGTTTTCCTAACCTTTTCTTTGTTTCCTCTCTTTGAGCATTTCTATGCATTGGTGAACTGTTCCTCCTGATATTGGAGTAGGCCAAAATTTCTAGCTCAACACTTTACCTTATCACCTTGAGTTTCAAGAAATTTAAATTCAATTGTTGTCTAACTTTGTTGAGTGAATCTTCTAAATAAGACATTGAGAAAACATGACTTTTTTCCTTTATGAGTTCATATTTGATTTTGTAATCATTCCACATGTAATTTAAGGTTTTCTATGGCTACATAATTGTTAATTTAATTCTTTTAAGTTTCTTTAAAGAGTCTTCATATAATGCCTTGTCTGATGAATCTTTAATTTGATCCCTAACTAAAGTTGGGATTTATCACTAAGACTTAAGAGCTTCACATATAGGTTCCCTTTTTGACATGATTTCTGTCTCACTTTTGAAACTAGTTATAAATTTAATTCTCTCAAGTGATGGTCCTACTACCTCATACAAAACATCCAAAGATTTATTGGCCAAGATGTGGCTCTAAGGTCTATGATTTAAAAGATTCATGATTGGTATCTTGAGTAGATTTAAATAATGTTAGTAGATTCAAATGATGTTCAAATTGCCTCATGCTAACCAACCCATGTCCATAGTTTTAGAGCTACTTTGTTATTGCAAGTCATTAAGTCCTAAGATTATTTCACAGGTCATATCTAATTTCCAACCCTTACAAGAAACAACATACAACTTCACTTGGACTTAGATGCACAATCTTCTAGAATTCAATCACCTCACATTAAGCATATATAGAGTGAACGATCACACTAATTACTAAGCTTATGCAACTCCATATCCCTAGGGATTATTTGTAGCCTAAAAATTATCTTAAAAGACAATTAAGAATAGCAATTTCATTATCCATGAAAGATCAAGCATAGCACAGACTATCACATTTATCTCTAGTAATGCTTGTCCAAGAATATCACCTTAATTCACATATGAAAAAAACAATCTATCATTTGTAAGTATCATATGATAATTCTCATCATGTTCAATGCCATAACCAATCTATCATGAACCTATTAATCCATAATAGGCTCATAACAAAGCTTGTTATCATGGCCAACACTTGCACCATACCTAGCCTTCTTTTCAAGTCAAAATCAAGGATCTCAAACTTATCTTGAAATCATGAGCACTAAGAATTATAGAAACTATCTAGGTCATTTTAATGTCATAATCATGCCTCACATGGCTTAAATAAGGCTGCATGACCACATTATCTAGGCATACTTGAGGCATGCATGAATTTTTGGTACAAGAATCATTGCTAGGTTTGGTTGCGAATGAAATTTCAAAAATAGTTTTCTTGTCCTAAACTTAGATACCCATAAAAATAATAAAACCAATATATTTCCTTAGCCATCAATGTTCTTTCTTGGGAAAAATCGTTGTCATGATACTACTCAATGGCAATTTATACATAGCATCATCCGCATAAAGTCATGGTATTGTTCTAGGAGCTTATGAGTTCTCCATGAGGTAAGCTTAAATAATTCAGTTCTATTCATAAGTTCTAGTTACCACAGTTATGGAATGTATTCTACCATTTCTAGCAAGTACAATACATAGTCATGGTTAATGGTTCTTGTTTTCATTTTACACTTTAAATAAATTCATAGTTCATGTGTAAAACATTTTAAGGTCCATCAATAAAATAAATTCTTGGCATTATAAGTAATAATAAAAATGACATCTTTAATAAAATCTTTGTTTCATTTTTGTTCTTTCAAAACAAAGCACAAAACCTTGATAATCATGACTCCTTTTTATGTATTAATTAATCTACCCAAGTCATGAGATCCATTCAAAAATACATTATTTATTATTTTCAATGAAAATGTTCACATCAGTGATTATGAATCATAGGTAGAGCAAACTCTAAATATTAAATATGATAATTATGTAATTAAGCATGGCATAACTTAGATCCACACCCAACCATGCAATTAAGTAATGAAAATCACATTATTATGTCTCAATTATGACAAAAAGTTTTAATTTACATATATCTAAAATCAATTCTCAAGTAGAAAGAACAAATATAAAATTCTAACCTAGGTTTGTTATCACTATGTTTCATTTCTACCAAATTAAAATTTTTGAGCAAATAGATCTATGTTTTGTATGAATGGAGCATGGTATAACTCATCATAATCATATAAAACTACTATCGCATGAATTCTTGTAACATTATTCAATTATTAGCCAATTTATAACAAGGTTTATTTCCATTATTAGGATATACTTTAGCAGTACATTAACACAACCATAATTGATTTCTTAGTAGACACACCAACACAAAAAGTTTTGTTTAGTAAAAAAATATTTTTGTTTACAAAAAAAGAAGAATCTAACAACATTCTTTGATTTTTTGCCAATCTATTTATGTGCATGTATTGAAAGTAATTTCTCCAAGTAGCTTGCTTAAATTTTTAGGAATTCTCCACAAATTGATTTCACTAAAGAAGTTTGGTTTCATCATGGGAGGACATATTAACTACAATTTGTTAATTATACAAGTGATTATTTAATCAATAAATATAAAAGTTAAGGGCCACAACTAAATAATTAAAACTTACAATAAGAATGTTGTTAAAATTTTCTTGCAAATGTCCACATAAGATCTATTACAATTCAAATTCAGTAAATGACTCATCTACCCCACTATGATCATTTTTTGTCAAATTTGGTTCTCATTCTTCATTTATGGTATGCTTTGTAGATTTTTGTAGATTTCTATCCTCTATATTGTCAATTTTTGAGATAGCTTATTTTAGTTGGGGTCTTAACCTATAGCATTTTCTAATAGAGACAAACAATTATTAGACTCATCTCAATGAGCTGTATCTAGTTAGAGATTTTTAATATTTTAAAATATTTAATTTTCCTTGATTTTAGTAATATTTTTGAGACATTTTGAATTATGCTCAATTTGGGCATAAAGTATGTTGCACTCGATATCTCTAGTAAATTAGAATGAAACTTTACAATAAATTATAACTCATTTCCTAAAATCTTTCACTTTTTTTGGTTATATTAGTTTGTAACTCTAATTCTCTTCTCTCTTAATCTTTATATAACATTTATTTGGTTATATTACAATGCTTCAATTGATCTTGTTTAAGCATTGCTATATATTATGTTAATTAAAAAAATCAATTTGTGGTTATTTATTTTAATTTTATTTAGAAATTTGTAATAATTCCAAATGTGTTTGCTCAAAATGAAACAAATATCATTAGACTTTTCATAATGAGCTCTATGTAATTTCTTATTATTTTTATTATCTTTCTGTGAAAGAAATTAATTTCCATTATTCTAGCAATTTTTATGAGAGATTTTGATTCATTACTCACGTGAAAATTTTTAATAATAAGCTCATCCTCTTTAATATCTTTGAATGTAGTTGTCTCATCAAATTCACCTCACTTTTCAAATTTTTTACTTTGATTTTTTTGTAATACTATTGAACAACTAATTTACTCTAATGTGTCTCTTAACTTTTTTTGTTTGGTTATATCACATTGCCTAATTTTAGCATATTTTTTCATAAATATATATTTACTTAATATTAATATAAAAATATGTTAGTATTTACGTTTGATTTTTTTTGCTAATTACTAGTAATTCAAAACAAGGTCTAATGGAGACTGAATAAATATAGTTACACTCTTCTCAACTAGCTCAATCAAATTAAAATTTGTTCTTTAAATTTTTAAATATTTTTTCAAGGGTTTTGGCATATTTTACAAAATAGTTTGATTTGTAACTAATTTGATGATCAGGACGTAACACTTATCACATTTCTTTAGCATTTTTTCCTTAATTTGGTCATATTACAAAGAAAATAAAAATGTATTATTGTTTGACATTTGCATTGCTCTGTTTTGTTATATTGTGATGAACCATTGTATCCCATTTAACCTTTAATTTTTTAATTAAAACTAAAATAATATATTATTATTATTTTTAATTATATTGTTAATTAATGATAATTATAAAGGAGGACCATTCAAGATAAAGGAAAATGTCGTTGGACGCATCTCAATGAGCTCCTTCTAGTTAAGTATCATTTTTATACATTTAAATATTTTATTTTGTATGACTCTAGGCATTACAAAATAATTTGATTCATACCAGATTTGAAGTTTGAGGATCAGATACTCAATCTGCTTACTTTTTTGAATTATAGACTTTCTGTATATTTTATGCAAGTTTTTAAAAGTTTTTTGCTTCATTTCGTTATATTATTATGAAACTAAAGTTCTCGCTTGGTTTAAACTTTACATTATTGTATTTTGGATATATTGCATGTCATTAAATTTATCCAATTTTTTATTTTATTACGAATTTAATTAATATTGAGTAATTTATTTTTCTACTTAATTATTGTGTTATTTAGTTGTAATTATTATCAATCTCTAAAAGAGATGAAACAAATGTCACTAGACTTGTTTCGATTTGCTCCACATAATTAAATATTTAATTGTAAAATTTGTAAATATTTAATTTTTTTAGGTTTTGAAATATTTTAGAAGGAAATTTGGTTTATAATTTATTTAATGATTGATGATGTTCTACTCAATCTCTTTGTATCTTGGAATGCAAGCTTTTCACATAATTTAAATAATTTTTAAACTTTTTTGTGGTGATTATTTTATATTATTATGTAACTCTAAATCTCCCCTTATGTTATTATTACATTACTTTGATTTATAGTAAGTACATTTCATCAATTTATTTTATTTCTTAATTATTATTTTTTAATTATCATTATTTATTTTCAATGAATTTTTGGTAATTCCAAATGATGCTATATAAAGAATATACAAATGTCATTAGAGCCCTCTTAATGAGTTCAATGTAATTAATTATTTATTTTTATATTTCAAAATGATTTATTTGCCATGGTTTCTATATATTCTACGACACCATTTTTTTATTGACTTGATGATTGAAGAAGTTACACTCAATCTACCGTGTCTTTAGAAATGTTACTTTCCTAAACAATTCTTTTATATTTTCAAAGTTTTTCTTTCATTTGGTCAATTATTGATAACTGAAAATCTCATCTTAAGCGAACTCTATATTGCTTTAATTTCTTATATTACATGCCTTCAATTAACCTCATTTCACCTTTAACATTTTTTAATTAAGATTTTTAAAATAATGCTTTTCTTGTTGCGCTTATGTTATTATTAAATTCAAAGTAATTCAAAAAGTGGCAATAAACAAGATAAAATAAACTTTATTTGACTCATCTTAAAGAGATTTATCTAATTAAATATCATTTTTACAATTCTAAATATTTTATTTTATACATTCTTGGCATGTTTTAGTAAAATTTTGATTCAAACTACTTTTATGATCAAGTGAGAATCCTATATAAATTATCATATTTCTTCAAAATTTTCATTTTAATTTTGTTATATTGTTATGTTATTCTAAATCATCTCCAGTGTGACATACACAACCTTTTGATTTTGTCGAATTCTATCACTTCAATTTATATCTTTTTTATTATAATATATATTTACCATATACTAACACAATAACTTAGTATTTTTGGGTTTATTTACATTGCTAATTTGCTATAATTCTAAAAAGATGTAATTGTGATGAAATAAAAAAATATGATCCACCTGGATAAGGTTTGTCAATTAAATATTCATTTTTATATTTTTTAAATATTATTTTCTATTGTTTTGAAGAAACTTACAAATTATTTCACATTATACTTAATTTATCTATGAAGGATGTTACACTTTATCTCCTTGGTATCTTGAGCTTAAATTTGTAGTGAAATTTATCTATTTTCTCCAAATTTTTCCTTTGATTTAGTTATATCATTAAGAAATCCTAATTCTCTTCATATGTGAGCTTTATGTCTTGTTGAATTGGACATAATCTATCAGAACAATTTTAATTTTTTCAAATTTGATATATATTTAATGTAGTAAAATTATAATTTAAATTTTCATATTTGAATTATTTCATTAATTTATGGTAATTATAATCGAGATTTGATCAGAATTAAACAAGCATCAAAAACTCATTTGAACGAGCTCTATCCAATTAAAGATTTGATTTAATTTTCTCAAATGTTTTATTTTTTAGGTTTTTAACATATTTTCTAAGATATTCAAATGTAGACCTAACTTTATAATCATGAATGTTACACTCAATCTTCTTATTGTCTTGGAATGCAACTCTTATACAATTTACCTCTTAAATTTTTTGCTTCTATTTTGTAATATGACTTTGTAAATATGAACGTTCCATTGTCTGACATTTACATTGCTCTTGTTTTAGTGTTACATTACTTCAATCAATCTCCTTTTAGCTTTACTTTATAATTTCTTCTTATTAAAATAAATTTTTTTACCTACATCGATCATTATTTTAATATGTTGTAATTTCAATCGAGATTTTATCAGAATAAAACATGCATCTTGAAACTCATCATAACGAGATATGTCCAATTAAAAATACAATATAATTTTCTTAAATATTTTAAATTTTAAATTTTTTGCATGTTTTGGATGACATTACAATTTGTACCTAAGTCTACAAGTGAAGATTACACAATCAATCTCCTTGTTACCAAGGAATGAAACTCTCCCTTATAATTTATTTAGCTTTCTTAAATTTTCTTCTTTGATTTAGTACTTTTACTATGTAAATCAAAATCTCCCCTCATGTGACATTTACATTGCTTTGATTTATTAATATCATGTTATTTCAATTTGTCTCTTTTAAGCATTAATTTATCTTTTCTTAGTATTAAAATAATTATTTATAGGTTTGCATGTTTTATTACTTAGTTAATTTTTTATAATTCAAAGCAAGGTGCAATCAACTTAAAATAATTTCATTAGCCTGGCCACAATAAGCTTTATCTAATTACATATAATTTTTATTTTTTTAAGTACCTTTTCTATGTTTTTGACACCTTTAAAAAATACAACAATTTGTGCTATAATTGATGAAAGAGGAAGATGCACTTGATCCCCTTAAATTAATCTCATTTCTAGATTAACATATGTTTTCTTAACATTAAAGGTTTAGTCTTTTATTATTTACATATAATTACTTTTGTAAAAACAACAAAACAATTGCAAACTACATTTGACGGAGATCAATAAGCATTGTTGGACTCCTTTGACATGCTCCAAAAAATCAAATATTTCTTTCTATATTTTTAAATATTTTTTCTATGGTAACATTATATTTTATGAATTATTTTTCTTTGTAACTAGTTTAATGACAATAGATGGTACACTCGATCATCTTAATACATTTAATTAAATGTTTACAACACAATTTGCCATATTTTTTTAAACTTTTTTAGTTTTATTTATTTATATTACTACATAACCTTAAATTACCCCTCTTATGACCTGAGATCATTTTAATTTTTTTATATTACATTCCTTCGAATTCTTCTTATTCCACTTTAATAATTTTTTAATAATTTATTAATTCATGGTAATTCTAAATAATGTTTGATCATGACAAAACTTACGTTAATTAGCTTTTCTAAAGGAGCACTATCTAATTAGATTGTTTTATATTTTTAAATTTTTTTCTTTTTAAGATTTTCACCTACTACATCAGAAAATACAATTGATACTTGACTTAGAATCGAGGATTTTACAATCAATCTCCTTTGTATCGTAGAATATGACTTTCCCACATCCTTTATCTGATTTCTTTAAATTTTTTTCTTGATTTTAGTAATATTGCAATAACACCTTAAATTATTTCTCATGCAATTTTTATGTTGTTTTTAATTAGTTATATTATATTACATCAATTTAGGTTTTTTAGCCTTCAATATCTTTTTAGTAAAAATTAAATTAATAATTGATTAATTTTCATGTTTTTTGCTTTATAAATTGGTTGTAATTCCAAAATTAGTTGGATAAAGATTGCAAAAAAATAATTATACTTGACTCAATGAGGTTTATCAAATTAAATATCATTTTTACAATTTGAAATACTTTATTTTGTAAGGTTTTTGCTTGCTTTACAAAAAGTATTGATAAGTATTTGATTTGTTAATTGAGGATTTTACACTCGATCTCCCATAACATTGACCTCATTTGTTCATTCGCTTACCTATAATTTTATTATATTAATATGTTACCCTAATTACCCTTTCATGAACTAAAAATTACTTTGATATGGTTATATTATATTTTGCATCAATTTATGTCATTTTAGCTTTAACAAGATTTTCCTTACATTAAAAAAATGGTTTGTTATTATTTAAGTTTAATTATTATAATAATTAATAATAATTAGAAATGACCTCCAATCAAGAGAAAACAAATCTTATTAGATTCATCTCGACTAACTTTATACAAATAAATATTCAGTTATGTATTTTTAAATAATTTATTTCCTTGTGCTTCGGAAAAATTTACAAAAATTTTTATTCATGTTCGATTTTATGATTCAGAGTGTTATACTTAATATCCTTAGATTCTTAGAGTGAAACATTCTTATATGATTTGTCTCATTTCTCAAAATATTTTCGATTGAATTAATTATATTTTTTTAATTCTTAAGTCTCCTCGTGTGGGTCCTTTACATATCTTAATTTAGTTTTATTACAATACAATAATTCCTCTCACTTCAACTTTAATAAATATTTAAGAAATATTAAAATAATATTTAATATTATTTATTGTTAATTAAATATTTTATTTTGTAGTAATTCCAATCGAGATTTCATCGAGATGAAATAAACATTGTCAAACTCGTATTAGTTAGCTTTATCTAATTAAAAAATATTTATTTTTTAATTTTTTATTTCTTTGCTTTTTAAAAGTTATATGGCATATTTAAATTTGTACAAGATTTAGCTATCAAGGATTTTATACTCCATCTTTGTATTATAGCAAAATTCAATGCTTTTGTATTACTTATCTTATTTTTCAAATATTTTGCTTTAATTTGTTGTATTTCTATGAAACTCTCATTCTCTTCTCAAGTGACTTTTGCATGACCTTGATTTGGATATGTTACATTAATTCAAATTATCTCATTTTGACTTTAACAAATATTTACAAAAGAATAAGATAATCATTTACAATTCTGTTTTCTTAAATACTTTGATAATTTATAATAATTCAAAATGATGTATGATGAGGGTGAAACAAATGTTGTTGTACTCATCTGAATGATCTCAATTAATTTAAATATTTATTTTAATAATTTTAAATAGTTTATTTTCTTTAGTTTTGTATGTTTTATAAAGAAGTTTGATTCATACCTTAGTTAATATTTGATGATGTTGCACTTGAGCTCTTTATTAGCATGAAATGAAATTTTCCTATAAACTTTATTTAATTTTTTCAAATGTTTCACTTTCATTTGGTTATATCACAATGTTATTCTAATTCCCCTCTAGTGTGACCTCTATTTTGTTATCATTTTTCCTGTTACATTGCTTCAATATTTTCATCTAAACATTATTACTCACTTAACTAATATCTAAATAATAATTTATTGTTTCGTATTTTTTAATTACCTCAGTAATTTATATTAATTAAAATTTTTATCATATAAAAATGAAAAATCCAACATTGGAGTCAATGTGAACAACTTTATGTAGTTAAAAATTCGTTCTTATATTTTTTAAATATTTTATTTTGTATGCTTTTTGCATGATTTTGCATATTTCTTACTAGATTTGAGGGATATCGATGTTACACATGATCTCCTTATAACTTTGAATTGGAAAGCTTAAATACGATTTATCTTAATTCATCAAATTTTTTTAATTTTAATATATTACTATGTGACATTAAAACTCTAATGCAACATTTACATCACTTGGAATTAATTACAATATGTTGCCACAATTTATATCATTTTATCTTTAATATCAATTTTTACTTATTATTAAAACAATAATTCATTTTTAATTAAATTTTTTACATTTTTAATTGATGATTAATCCAAATATGTTCCATTTAAAATCAAAGCAGTGTCGTTGGATTTTTGTTGGCAAGTCTACCTATTTAAAAATATATTTTCAGTTTTCAAATTTATTTTATAGAGTTTGAGCTCATGTTATTAGATATTTCAATTGCCAAATAATTTAGCAATCTAGTATACTACATTAATTCTCATTAGTATTTTGGATTGCAAAATTCCCAAATAGTCCATCTTATTCTTAAAATTTTTAACTTTGATACGGTAAAATTACTATGGTAATGTAAATATCATGTAACCTGACTTTCACATCGCATTGATTCCAATGTATTACATTGCATTAGATTATGTCATTTTTGTTTTAATAAATATTTACCTTAAAATAAAAACATTTACTATTATTTACTCTTATTTACTTACGGAATGTCTCATAATTCTTAAAAATGATTGATTAAGACAAAGAAATGTCGTTGGACAACTTTGATGAGATTTATCTAACTAAATATTCATCTTAATATTTTTACATGTTTAATTTTCATTTTTTTTGAATGTTTTAAGAAACATTTTTGTGTATAGATGATTTGATGATCAATTTATTACACTTGTAATGCTTTATATCTTATAACATAACTTTCTTGGACAACTTGTCATTTTTCAAAATTTTTTATTGGATTTGTCTGTATTACTATTTAATTATAATTCTTCTCTTATGTGAATTTAACATTGCTTTGATTTAGTTTTATTATATTTTTTTAATTAATTTTTTTTGGGATTTAATATAAGTTGTTTAATATTAAAATCTTAGTACATTATTATTTATGTTTAGATTTGTAATTCTTTGAAATCAAAATTAGGTTTGATCGACATTAAACAAATGATGTTTGACTCATCTCAACAAGCTCTATCCATAAAAATTATTTTATGTTTATAAATGTAGTTTATAAGGATTTGGCATATTTTTAGGAAATACTAAATAGTAAATTGTAATTTTCAAATTAAGTAAAAAGATATTAAAGCTAAAATGACATTAACTAAAGTGGCATATTTTAACCACATTAAAGTAATTTAAATGTGACATTGGATAAGATTTGAAGTAATACAGTAATATAACCAAATTAAAGTAAAACATTTGAAGAAATTTTAAAAATTGGACCAATTAATATAACAAAATCAAAGCATTGTAAATATCACATGAGTGTAGTGGATTTTTTTCTTTGAATGCATCCTTCCCATAAAATTCATCTCATTTTATTAAAATGTTTCCTGCGATTTGGTTTAATCAGTATAAAACTATGTTCATTCAATAATGAGATATTTAAATCACTTGGATTTAGCTATATTAAATGATTTTCATTTTTCTCAGTTTTGGTCTATTAAATATTTATCTCATTTTAATGTAATTTGATCTCCTGAGTTTTCTTGAATGTACCTTTCCCATACAAATTATCTTATATCTTTGAAGTTTTTACTTTGATTTGGTTATTTTACTACGAAACTCCAATTCTCTCCCATGTTACCAATACAAAGCTTTGATTTGGTAATGTTTCCCAATTAAAATTTATCTTATTTTTGAATTAGATATATATGTATATATGTATATACATATAAATATGCATACATATTACTAAAATAATAATTTAGTACTATTTATGTTTAATTAATTTGGATATTAGTTAAAAATCAAAATGAATGTTAAGGAAGGCAACCTAAATATCACTCAAGTTATCTCAGCTCACTCTATCTAATTAAATATTCTTTTTTTATTTTCAAATTTTTTTTTGTTTTTAACATTCTTTATGAAAAATTTTGATTTGTATCAAATTTTATGATTTGGTTTCATGCACACATTCAAATTAGCGTCTTGTATTGCAACTTTCCCAGACCATTTGTCTCATTTGTTCAAAATTTTTACTTTGATTTAGTTATATTACTATGTAACTCTAAATCTTTTTTGTATAGCCTTTACATCTTTATGATCTATAATTTTACATTCCTTAAATTTATCTTATCTTAACATTAGTGTATATATTCTTAATATTAAAATAATAATTTTTTATTTTTTCTCATTAATTATTTTGTTAACTTGTAGTAATTTAAAACAAGGTCAGATCGAGACTAAACTAACATCATTAGACTCATTTAACAAGCTATAACAAATTAAGAATTTTTTTTTTACATTTTAAAAAATTTTTTATTCTTTCAGAATGCTTTATAAGATTTTTTAATTCATATATGATTTGAAGATCGTAGACATTTTCTTTGATCTCTTCACTATCTTAGAATGCATCTTTCCAATGTGATTTATCTCATTTAACTGTAGTTTTAATTTTTGTTTGATTATATTACAATTTAACTTTAAATTTCGTATTGTGTGACCTTTCTGTTATAATGTTTGGTTATGTTACATTATTTCAATTTATCTTATTTTTATTTGGTGATGCATAGTAAATTCAATCATGGTTATTTCATGATGAGATAAACGTCATAAGACTCATCTTGATAAGGTCAATTAAATTAAAAATATTTCAAAAAAATTTTATTTTCTATGGCTATAAAATGTTTCATGAGAAATCATTATTAATTCTTGATTTGACAATCAATGATGTTAAAGTCGATCTTTCTATTGTCATGGAACTCAAATTTCCCAAACAATTTATCTAATTTCTTCATAGTTTTTTCTATGAATGGGTTAGATTGCTATGTATGTCTAAATCTTTTTTTATGTGATGATTATATTTAATTTCTTTGGTTATATAAAATTGCTTCAATATATCTTATTTTAACTATAATATAAACTTATTTAACATTAAACTAATAATTTATTATTATTTTTGTTAATTAAGTTTGATAATTTTTTGTAAAGACAAATGTCATCCAATAGATACCAAAGAAATGTTTTTTGACTAACCTCAATGTGTGCTATCGAGTTAAATATTTTAAAGATAATTTTGAATATTATATTTTCTTCGATTTTGGCATGTAATATGAGATATTTTTATACCCAACTAATTTGACAATCAAGTGTGGTAAATTTAGACTCATTGGTATCTTAGATGCAACATCCCTTTATGATTTATTTCATTTGTTAAAAATTGTCATGTTGATTTTGTTGCAGTACATATAACACTAAATCTCTTATCTCTTGATTTTCATATTCACCCGATTATATTTCATTCATTGAATTTATATTATTTTAGCTACATTATATATTTTTTAGGTCTCGAATAATATTTTAATTATAATTATCATTGTTTATTATGGTAATAGAAAATAATTCCAAAGAATATGTAATTGAGATGAAACAAACGTCTTTCGACTCATCTCAGTGAGCTTATACAATTAAAAAATTTTTTACATTTTAAATTATTTTACTTTCTTCGAATTTTTATAAGCTTTATGTGAGTAATGTATTTTCAATTATTTTTGTGTTATATTTGATGATTTAATAAGTTATACTCAAATACTTTAGTAACTAGAAAGCAACTTTCCAAAACAATTGTAATTGCGTGAAATATTTTTCACTTTGATTTACTTTTGTTACTTTGAAACACATATTCTACTCTCTTGTGGTTTTTACTTTGATTTTATTTGGTTACATTTTAGTAGTAAGATTTATCTTATTTCTATTTTAATTACTTTTTTTTTGGTGATTACCGATATAAATCGAAGGGGACAAAAGAAATATCTTTTACACTTGTCTTTTCTAGCATTATCCTTTTAAACATTCTTTATTATATTTTTAAATATTTTATTTTCTAAGAAATTGATAAAATTCTTGAGAAATTTTAATTTTTACTTTATTTTTTATCAAGGTTGTTACACTCATTCTCGTCAATATCTTGAAATGCAATAGTTCCATTCAATTTTTCACATTTTGTCAAATTGTTTCCTCTAACTAGGTTTTGTTGCTATGTAACTCCAAATCACCTTTTTGGTAAGTTTTACAACACATTACGTTTATTATATTATGTTGTCTCAATTTATATTATTTCTATTTTAATATATATATATATATATATATATATATATATATGATAATCAATAAGGTTAAACTCGATCTTCTTTGAATCTTCTAATGCAACTTTAGCATACAATTTACCAATTTTCTTAAAATTTTATGCTCATATTTGCTTATATTATTATGAAACTTTATTTCTTCTCTTGTGTGACCTTTACCTCACTTTGATTTAGTTATAGTATATGGCTTCAATTCATCTCATTTTAGCTTTAATATTTGTTTACAAAAATTTAAAATAATAATTGACTACTATTTGTACCAATTTAATTTTTCAAATGATATTAATTCTCAACAACATCCAATCGAGATAGAACAAACATTGTTAGACTCAACAAGATAAATTAAATAATATATTATTTTTTATTTTTTAAATATTTTTATTTTCTAAGATTTATGCACGTTTAATGAGAGTTTTTGATTTTTTTATAAATTTGGTGATTAAGTATGTTACATAGCATATGTTTTGGCATTAGGAAATGCAACTTCACAGTAAAATTAATATTTTTTTTCTTAAAACTTCTCCTTTTAGTTTGGTTCTATTAATAAGAAACTCTAATTCTCCTCTCAAGTGACATTTACATTATAATGATTAGGATCTACTATATTATTTAAACTTATCTAATTTCTTCTTTAGTATATATTTACTTAACATTAAAACAATAACATATTATTATTCATGTTTTATTATTTTAATAATATGGAATAACTTTTTTGAGTTTTGATGGACAAAAAAACTTCATTTGACTCATGTAGAGAAGCTCTATTGAATTAAATATTCATTTTTATATTTTTGAATATTTTATTTTTACTGTTATTGATACTCTTTAAGAGACTATTCAATTCATAACTAAATTTAAGATCAAGTATGTTATGCTCAATCTCCTAAGAATCTTAAAATATGATTTCCCAATAAAATTTATCTCATTTCTTAAAGTGTTTAGCAATGACTACATTGTATTGATATGTAATTTTATATCTTCCCTTGTGTGACCAATATAAATCTTTGATTTGATTATATTACTTTTCAATAATTTGCCACTTCTTACCTTTAATATATATTTACTTAATATAAAATAATTTTTTTGTAATTAATAATAATTCTTAAATACATCTAATCAAGATGAAATAAATGTTGTTGGATGAGTTACAGCAAGCTCTATCAAATTATATATCATACTCATATTTTTTAGAAATCATATTTTCTATAGTTTCAACATATTTTATAAGGTATTTGGATATGTGATTGATTTTATCATGAATGATGGTACATTATCTTCTAAGAATCCTATAATGTAAGATTTTCATAAAATTTATCATAATTTTTTAACTTTTTTCTATGATTTGGTTATATTATGATTTAACACTAATTCTTCCATTGTATGACCTTTAAATCTCTTTGATTTTTTTCATTATTTCTACTTATCCTAATTTAGGTTCAATATATATTTACTTAATATTAAAGTAATCATTTATTATTATTTGTGCTAATTTACTTCTCTAATTAATTGTAATGATAAATAAGGTTTTATTGAGATAAAACAAACATCATTAGCTCGTCTAGATATGCTCTTTGAAATTAAATATTCATCTTATTTTTTTAAATATTTTATTTTGAAGAGTATTGGCACACTTTACGAGATTCTATTTAGTAAAAAACTGGTGAACGAGATGTTTCACTCGATCTTCTTAGTATATTGGAATGTATTTTTCTTATATAATTTATCTCATTTCATCAAATGTTTTGCTTTAAATTATTTGTACTACTATGTGACTCTAATATATTCTCAGGTGTCCTTTGCATAATGTTTAATTTTTTATATTATATTACTTTAATTTATCTAATTAAAGCTTCAATTAATACACACCTAATATTCAAAAAACAATTCTTCTTCACGAGCTATATTGAATTTAATTTTCATTATTATGTCTTTAATATTCTTTTTTTTTGTGCTTTATCATTTTTTGGGACATTGATTGATTCTTAATTTAATTGTATATTATGTTACCCTCGATGACCTTACAATGTTCAAATGTAAGTTTATTGTACATTCGTCAAGTTTCCTAAAATGTTTCTCTAATTTGGCTATATTACTAGGAAACTCTAATTCTCTTATTGCGAAATGATTATATATATCAAATTATTTCTTATTATATTATTTTAGCTTATCATATTTCAATATTGTTATTCATTTACTTAATATTAAAATATTATTTTAATATATTTTATGGTTAGCTCACTAAATAATTTATAATAATTCAATATGAGGCGTACTTGAGAGAAAACAAATGTTTTAATCATCATCTCTTTAAGATCTATCAATATAACTACAAATTTTTATATTTTTGAATGTTTTTATTTTGTAAGCTTTTAACATGTTTTTCGTTTTTTTTTATTTGCACCTAAGTTGAGAATAAAAAAATATTTTGCTCAATCTCTTATGTATCTTAGAATTAAAGTGTCCCATATAATTTTATCTCACTTCTACAAATGCTTTTTTTATTTAATTATATTACTATGTAATTCATAATGTTTTCTTATGTGACTTCTAAAGAAATTTTATATAGTTATATTAAATTTCTTCAATTTATCTCATTTTAGTTTTAATATATATTTTGATAAAATAAGTGTACTAATTTATTATTATTTATACTTATTTATTTTTCTAATTTTTAGTAATTCAAAATGACATTAGAGACACAAAATAAATTTTTTGGGACTCTTTTTGAGAAGCTTTATCTCGTTCAATATTATTTTTAATATTTTTGTATAATTTAATTTTTAATTCTTTTGCACACTTTGTGAGAAATTTTAGTCTATACCTGATTTGATAATTGAAGCTGTTACACCTAATCCCTTTAGTATCTTAGCATAAAATTTTCTCATTTAATTTATCTAACTTCTTCCAAGTTTTTGCATATGTAAGGATATATCACTATGTAACTACAAATCCTCACTAATGTGACCTTCGCATTACTTCGATTTTTTTGTATTACATTGTACCAAATAATATCATTTTAATTAAAATTTATATTTAATTCATATCAAAATAATAATTCAATATTAATTATGCTTTATGTTTTACAAATTCATAGTAACTTTAAATGAGGTCCAACTAAGATGAAATAAACATTGTTTAACTCATACCAATAGACTCCATCAAATAAAATAATCATTTTTTATATTTTAAATATTTAATATTATAAAATTTTTCACATGATTTACAAAATATTGAAGAAAAATTTCATGATTGATGATGTTATACTTGATCTCCTGAAGATTCTTGGAACAAATCTTCCTCAAATAATTTGTACCACATATTTAAAATTTTTAGATTGATATAGTTATTTACTATGTAACCTCAAATATTCTCTAACATGACCTTTATATCATTTTGACCTAATTATAATACATTATTTCAATTTATTTTTTTTCATCATTAATTTATTATACTTTATGTAAAATTTGCAATTCATTATTATTTATGCTTCTTTGCTCTGGTAATTCCTATAAGTTTAAATATTTTATATTTTCTTGGATGGGCCTTATCTATTAAAGTATTCTTTTTAAAGCTTTAAAACATTTTATTATATAAGGTTATCGCACTAATCATAAGTCTTTTGGAGTAATATTTAATTTGAAGATTATGGATGTTGTGCTCAAACTCTTTTGTGTCTTGGATGCAACTGCTGCATATAATTTATCCCATTTCTTGAAATTAATCACATTTATGTGGATGCACTAAACTATAACTACAATTCTCATCTCTTGTGACATTTACATCGATATTATTTGGTTATATTAAGTTCCTTAAATTTATATCATTTTAGCTTTAATATATAAATATATTTATCTAAAATTAAAAAATTATTTATTATTATTTGTGCTTAACTTCTTGTTAATTAGTGGTATTTTCAATTGAGGTCTAATAAAAAAATGTCGTAGGCCTCGATATATTAAGCTCTATCTAATTAAATATTCTCTTTTATTTTTAAATATTTAATTTTTTAGGGTCTTCTTATTTTCTTATTAGACAATGCTTCATATATCATTTGATCATAAAGAATGTTACACTCAATCTCAATAGTTCCTTGTAATGCATCTTTTTTATAAAAAGTATCTTAGTTGCTTCAAATATTTTTTCTCTAATTTGGACATTTTACTATGAAATTTTAACTATCAAGTTTTATTTTACATCAATATGCTTTATTTATATTCCATTATTTTAATTAATCTCACTTTAGCTTTAATATATGTTTACTTAGTGTTGAAGAAATAATTTATTACTATTTATGTTTAGTTACATTGATAATTCATAGTAATTCTAAACAAGATTTGATTGAGACAAAAGAACTATCGTTGGACTCATATCAATGACCATTATCTAATTACATATTCATATTATATTTCCAAATATTTCAATTTCTAATGTTTTGCATGTATTAGAAGTCATTTTTATTAATGAATGATTTGATGAATTAAGATGTTACACTTTATAACCTTAGTATGTTAGAATACAACTTTAGTATGCAGTTTATTTAATTTCACAAAAATACTTTCTTTGATTTGATTGCATTACTATGTAATTCTAATTCTCTTATCATCTGGCCTTAACATTGGCTTTGATTTGGTTATATTACCTTGTCTACATTTATTTCTTTTCAACTTTAATATATACTGACTTAATATTGAATTAATTCTTTTATTATTGTTACTCTTATTTATTTTATCAGTTCATAGTAATTTCAAATGAAGTTTGATATAGAAAAATCAAGCATCATTGGACTTACCATAGTGGACTTTTTTTTTTTAGGTATTCAATTTTATATTTTAAGATATATTTATGAGATTGTTTAATTTGTACTTGGTTTGGTTATCAATGTTGTTTCACTTGAACTCTTTAGAGTCTTAGAATGGAACATTCTCATACAATTTATCTTACTTCAAATTTTTTAATTTTATTTAGTTAAATAGCTATATAGCTTTAAATCTTTTTTTATGTGTTGTCTTTATTACAATGACGGGTTATATTACATTATTTAAATTTATATTATTTTTATTTTAATATTTACTTAATGTTAAAAAAATTATTAGCAACTTTTCCTTTTAGAAATTCATAGTCTCTCAAAATGAGGTATGATTTAGATGAAAGAAATGTTATCAGACCATTATCGATAGGATCCATCCAATTAAATATTTATTTTTATATTTCAAAATATTTTACTTTTTTATTATTTTAGCATACTTCATTAGTCTTTTTAACTCATCTCTAATTTGATGATCATAGATTTTATATTTAATGCCCTTAGTATCCTAGAATGCAACTTTCATATACAGTTTTTCTTATTTTATTTAAACCTTTTTTGTAAAGATTCTAATATATTATAGTAAACATCTTAATCTTCACTCATGAGATCTCTACATTGCTTTTACTTTTTAAAATTACTTTGATTTAGTTTTTCTTAATTTGGCCTTTATCTATATTAATTTAGCACTAAAATAACACTTTCTTTATGCTTAATTTTCTTGATAATTTGTTGTTTTTTTAATGACATTTGATGAAATGAAAAACTTTTCATTGGACTTCTCCTCATGAGCTTTATAAAATTAAATGATCACTTGTGTGTTTTTAAATATATTATTTGTATGGTTTAGGCTAGTTTTATATGACATTGTAATTTGCATTTTATTCGAAGATCAAAAATGTTATAATTGATCTCCTTAATATTTTAGAATATAACTTTCTCATATATGTTATCTCAATTTTAAATATTTTTACATCATTTAGTTGTATTACTATGCAGCTCTAACTCTCTTATCATTTGATCTTTATATTATATTTATTTTGTTATGTTATATTGCATCAATATATCCTATTTTTGCTTTAATATAAATTTAGTTAATGTTAAAATAAAATTTTATTAATATTTATTTACTTTTGAAATTTGTTGCAATTCTAAACATTTTTTGATAGAGATGAACAAAATGTCATTGGTCTTTTCTTGACGTGCTCTATCTAGTTAGACATTATTTTTTATATTTTTTGAACATTTTTATTTTCTTGGATTTTGACATAGTATATGAAATCCTTTGATTTGAATATTATTTGACTATGAGCATGATACATCAATCTCCTTAGTTTTATAGAATGCATGTTTCTTAAATTATTTATCTAATTCCTTCAAAGTTTTCTTTAAAGTTGTTATACTATTACATCTCAAAATTGTCTCTCCTATTAAAATTAATTGTATTGATTTCATTTTATTACATTATTTCAATTTATCACATTTCATCAATAATAATTATATATTTAATATTAAAAGAAAATTTTATTATTACTTATCATTAACCACTCTGTTAATTAATGAAAATTTCAAAGAAGTTTTGATTATGAAAAAAAAGCATCATTGACACATATAAATGCACTTCAAGAATTTAAATTTTGTTTTTATATTTATGATTGAATTGTTTTCTAGTGTATGGTTAACTTTATGAGAAATGATGACTGAAACTTTATTTAATGAGTGGAAATACTACACTCAATCCCCTTAGTATCGTCAAATCTGATAACATATTTCTTTTATTACTTCAAAGTAATTCCTATTAATATTTAAATGGGATGAAATAAACATCATCAAACTAGTTCTGATGTTCTCTAAATAATCAAATGTTTATTTTGAAAATAATAAATATTTTATTTTCTAGGGTTTTATTTTTTTATAAGATGATTAGGATTGTTCCTGATTTGATTATTATGGCAGTTACACTTGATCTCTTTAATATCTTTCAATGTAATTTTCTCTCAAACATTGTCTCTTTTTTTTAGATTTTTCACATTTATTTTATTACAATATTATGTAACTCTAAAACTGTTAATGTGTCATTTGATAGTTTTCACTTTCTTATATTACATTGTGCAAATTTATTTTATTTCTATTTTATGAATTTTTTACTTAACATTAAAACATAATTTATTAACTTCTTTTATTTATTTTAGTAACATGCAACAATTTTAAAAGTTGTTTGATCGAGAAAAAAATATTGTTAAAGCTATCTTGATGAGACCTATTCAATTAACTATTCCTGTAATATATTTAAATATGTTTTCTATACCTTAAATGTGCTTTATATGCCATTTTTATTTGTAAATATCTTGACAATTGATGATTTCTTATTTAATTTCCTTAGTCTTATGGAGTGGAACTTTACCACATATGTTATCTAATTTTTTCATATTTTTTGTTTAATTTTTTTTATTACTATGTAAGTATGAATCTCCTCTCTTAGACCTTTACATCGCTTCAATTTGGATATTTTATATTTTTCATTTAATCACATTTTAGGTTTACAATATGTTTACTTAATATTTAATTAATAAAAAATTATTATTATTTATTCTTATTTAATTTTGTAATTCATAAAAATTTGAAGCAAGGTGTGACAAAGATGAGGTAAGTATCACTCGGCTCATCTCAACGAGCTCTATCCAATTCCTTTATGTGAAATTTTGATTAATACAATATCTAACAATTGATGATTTTACATAAGTTGTCTTTAATCTTTTTAGTGTAACTTTCACAAACAATTTATTTCATTGCTTCAAAACGTTTACTTTAATTTGTTTATATTACTATAAATGATATGTCTCCTCTATTAATATATTTACATCATTTTTAATTTTGTTAAATTACATGGCTTTATCTATCTTATTTTAGATTTAGAATATAATTCTTTAATGTGATAATAATAATTTATTATTATTTTTTATTATCTACATTGATAATTTGTAGTAATTTCAAGTGAATCCAATCAAGACGAATACTTCATCATTGTAATTGTGATGACGAGCACTATCTAATTAATTATTGAATTCTAAATTTTTATTATTTTTACTTTCTTATGTTATCACATGTTTTATTAGGCATTTTGATTCATATCTAATTTGTGATCGATGTTAACTACCATTTTTTTAGTTATAATTTATAAAAATTGTTTCATTAATAATTAACTTTAAATTATTCTTTCTGAAACTAGTTCTTTTTAATTTTTTTGAAATGTTTCATTTTGATTTGGTTATGTTACAATATAATTCTAAATCTTCTCTTGTATGACTTTATGTGGTTTCATGTTGTAACATTACATTGCTTTAATTTCTTTAATGTCAAATATAATATATATATAATTAATGTTAAGATAATAAATAAGTATTATTTAATTTTTGACTAATTTAAATATTTTATTTTCTATTTTTTAGCATGTTTTAAAGATGTTTTGATTCATATTTAATTTTAATATTTCGGTTATAACACTAGTTCTCTTTAGTATCATGGAGAGCATCTTTCTAATACAATGTATTTGACCTTTTCAATTTTTTTATATTTTTTGTTAATAAGTAATTCTAAATCTCATCTTGTGTGACAATTAAATTTCTTTGATATGGTTATATTATATTTCTTCAATTTAAGTATTTTTAGCTTTAATATATATTTCCTTAATATTAAAATAATAATCTATTATTATTTATTTTTTATTTCTTTTTATAATTCGAAGTAATTCAATAATGTTGATGTAAAATGAAGAACACACCATTTGGACTGACCTTAATTGCTCTATCAAATTTATCATTAATTTTTATATTGCTAGATTTTTTTTTCTTTTTTATTATTTTGACATACTTAATGAGGCATTTTGATTCGTATAAAAATTTACCAACTGATACACTTCATCTTTCTAGTATCACAGAATGTAACCTCCCTATATACTTTACTACATAACTTTAATTCTTCCTTGATATGACATCTACATATCCTTTATTTGGATACTTCATGTTGCTTCAACTTACCTCAACTCTACTTTAGTATATATTAAAGTAATATTATAGTAAGAAATTGTTATTATTTATTCTTATTTATTTTAATAACTCACAACATTTCCAAACAAAGTCTTATTGAGATGCAGCAAATGTCGCTAAACTCATCTCCACAAGTTCTGTCCATTTATTGGACATTTCATAAAATACCTTATCGGACATTTCATTTCATACATTATTGGATGATGGAGTTTGCTACACTGGATTACAATATTGTCTCATTGTATAACTTTTCTACATAATTTATCAAATTTTTATAAATTTTTTCTTCTCATTGGCTTATATTAGTAACTTTAATTTTCTCTTATGTAAACTTACCTTCCTTTGAGTTGGTGATTTTATATTAGTTTAATTTATCTTAGTTTAGCTTTAATAAATATTTAATTAATGTTTGTAGAATAACTTGTTGTAATGGCACTTATTATTTTTTAAATTTGTAGTAATTTTAAATAAGTATTGATAGAGTTGAAATAAATATCATTAGACACATCTTGATTTTGTTATCATGTTATTTAACACTAATTCTCCATTCTTTTTACCATTGTGTCTTTAACTTGGTTATATTTCATTGCTTCAAATTGTTTTAATTTAGCTTTAATTATATTTACCTAAAAATAAAGTAATAATATGTTATTAGTGTTTCTTGTTTACTTTTATAATTGATAGAAATTCAAAATTCGGTTTGATTTAGATATGCCAAAAGTAATTAGAATTATCTAGATATGTTATATTTAATTAATTATTCTTTTAGTTCTTTGATATATTTTATTATCTCCTATTTTTGTATGATTTATGAGATATTTTTATTTGTGGCTTAATTGAAAATAAAGATTGCCACACTCGACCACTTTATTATCTTGGAATACAATTTTTTAGCAAAACTTATCTAATTCTTATTATTTTGTTGCTTTCAATTGGTTATATAACATTTTAACTTTGTCTCTTCTTTTTTGACCATTACATCACTTTCATTTGGAAACATTATGTTGCTTCAATTAAACTGTTTTAGCTTTAATATGTGTTTACTTAACATTAAAATAGTAATTTATTATTTGTATGGTTAAGTAATTTAGTAATTATGTAGTATTTTCAAATGAAATTTTATTGAGACAAAACAAATATCATTGTAGTACTCTCAATGAGCTGTATCTAATTAAATATTACTTTTAATTTTTCTTAATTATTTTATTTTAGCAAATATTACATGTTCTATATAAAATTTCTCATGTAATTTATAATATTTCTTAAAAATTTTATTTATATTTTGTTTTGTTATAATGAAAATAATATTCTTCTTTCCTATCCCTTTATACTATTTTGATTTGGTTAAATTATAATGAATAGAATTAACATATTTTTTTTAACATATACTTACTAAATATTAAAATAATATTTCAAGTATTCATTTTTGTCTATTTAATTTAGAAATTTATAGAAATAACAAATGAGATCTATTAGAGATGAATCATACAAACCTTGATTCATCCCTATAAGGTTTATCCATTTAAATATGATTTTTTCGTTTTTTTTAAATAATATTATTTCCATAGATTTTTGATCTTGTTACAACATAATTAACTTCAAATCCCTTCCCTGTTACATCTCTTTGATTTGGTTATACTATATTGCTTTAATTGATCTCATTGGCAACTCAAATATGTATTTTCCTAATTGTAAGATAACAAATTGTTTTATTTATTCATTTTTACTTATCTAGAATGATTAAGATGGAGCAATGCTCGATTAAGAAGTGACAAATGTCATTGGATGATCATGGCCAATCTCTATCAAATTAATCATTTATTTTTTTTATAATTTTCAATTATTGTTTTAGCATTTTTTCATGTATTATGACATTTTCATTTAAAAATGTTTTTGATGATTAGGGATGTTATATTCAATCCCCTTTGTATCTTCAAATGTAACCTTTCCAAACAATTTATCCAATTTTCTCAAATATTTTAGTTTGATTAGTTTATATTACTATGTAACTTTAAATCTTTTCTCATGAATCCTTTACGTTACCTTGATTCGATGAGATTAAATTGCTTCAATATTACTCCATTTATCTTTAATATCTATTTCCTTATTATTAAAAAAGGAATTATTTTTACTTATACTTATCTACCTTAACAATTCTTAGAAATTTCAAACTAGGTATGATCAAGATCAAACAATTATCATTTGTATCATCTTAATCAACAATATCTAATTAAATATTCATATTTTATCATTTTAAATAATTTAATTCTTATATTTTTTGTACATTCATATGATATTTTTATTTATGTTTGATTTGACAATAAAGGATGCTACACTTGATCTGCTTGTGAATTTATAAAAGAATGTTTTGGCATAATTTATCTAATTGTGTCAAATTCTTTTCTTCTAATTGGTTATATTGTTATATTACTCTAAATCTCCATTTGTGCCCCCATTACAAAATAATGATTTAGATATACTACATTATTTCAAGTTATCTTATTTTAACTTTAATGTGTAGCTCATATCAAAATAATAATTTATTTTTATTATGATATTAATTTTATGGATATAGGAATTCAAAGCAAGGTCCAATCAACATTATAAAGTCATATTTGGACTCATCTTGATAATCTATATCTAATTAAATATTCATATTCATAATTTTAAATATTTTATTGTTTTAAGCATGCTTTACAAAATATTTTTATTTCACTTTACATGAAAATTGTGGTTGATATCAACGAATTGATTAGTATATTGGAATGTACCTTCATCATATAGTTTATCCCATTTCACTTTGAATTAGTTATCTAACTAAGCAATACTAATTGTCCTCTTATTTGACCTTTAAAAGTCTGTGACTTAGTTATGTTACATTACATCAATTTAGCTACTTTGATCTTTAATATACATTTAATTAAGATTAGAATAATGATTTATTATTAGTTTTGCTTATTTATTATTGTAATTCATAAATATTCAAATCAAGGAAAAGCTATGAGACTAAACTAGTGTTGTTGAACTCATCTCAACAAGCTCTATCTAATTAATTAAATTTTTTAATATTTTTAAAATTTTATTTTGTATAATTTTGTGAAGTTTTGTTAGATATTTCAATTTGTGATTGAATTGAAAGTAGAGGCTATCACACTCAAGCTCCTTATTAACTTATAATAATATTTTGTCATATCATTTATCTAATTGCTTATAATTTTTCCTTTGATTTGGTTATATTAGAATGTCACTCTAAATCTCCTTATATGTGACTTTGACATCGCTTTGCTTTTGTAACATTAAATTACTTTAATTTATCTCATTTTAACTATATATATACGTTAATTTAAAATAATAATTTATTTTTTGTGTTATGCCATGCTCGAAAGATATTTAATTTTTTACCTAATTTAATGATAGATTGATGATACACTAAAGCACCTTTGTATCTTGAAAAAGAACTTTTCCATTTGATTTTTAAATTTTTTAAAATTTTTTATTTTTTAAGGCTTCAATATTATGAAACACTAATTCTCTTCTAACATCACGTTTACATGAGAGTGATTTGGTTAAATTATATTGAATCAAATTTTCTCATTTTAGCTCTAACATATATTTACTAAATATTAGAAATAATAATGTGTTAAATTTTTTTACTTTGATAATTCATAAACATTCAAAATGAGCTTTTATGGTGACAAATATAACATCACTAGCTTAATGAGCTCTATCCAATTAAATATTAATATATTTTTTATTTTTTAAATACTTGATTTCCATTAACTTTTGTTGTCATTATGAGATATTTTTGTTTAAATGCTTCTTATATGGCCATTACAATGCTTTTATTTGCTTTGACTTATCTCATTTGTAGCTTTAATATATATTTAATTATTCATTAAAAATAAATATATTATTGTGTATTTTGATTTAATTTTGTAATATGTTATGTTTAATTTTTATTGAGAAGAAAAAATGCCATTAGACTATTTTCATTTAAATAATTTATTTTGTAGCATTTCTGTGAGCTTTTAGGTGGCATTTTGATTTGTACCTAATTAGATGAGGAAGGATGTTTTACTCAATATCCTAAGTTGCTTAAAATGCAAGTTACCCAAACAATTTGTACCATTTTCTCCACTATTTTACTTCAATTTGGTTAGATTACTATGTAACTCTAAATCTTTTCTCCTGTGACTATTAGGTTCCTTTTGATGACATTACATTACTTGAATTTATCTATATTTATGTTTAACATATATCTTCTTAATATTAAAAAAGTAATAAATTTCTTATGCATTGTATGGTTTGGTAATTCATGATAATCTCAAGTGAGGTTTGATGTTTTTCAAAAAAATATCATTATTTCATCTAGATGAGCTTTGTCTAGTTAAACATTTATTTATATTTTTCTAAGTATTTTATTTTCAATATATTTTGTAGCTTCATATGACATTTCAATTCTTATAATATTTGAAAATCAATGATGTTATATTAAATCTACTTAGGTTTTTGAAATAGAACTTTCTTGTATAATTTATAAAATTCCATAAAATGCTTTTGTTTGATTTAGTTATACTAATATATAACTTTAAATGTCCTCTTTTGTGACTTTGCAAAGCTTTGACTTAGGTATATTACATTAATTCAATTAATTTTGTTTCAACTTTGATATACACTTAATATTAAAATAATTATATCTCCTTATTTATGCTCATTTATTTTGGGGATTTAAAATAATTTAAAATAGGGTTCAATCGAGAGTACTAAAAAATTTCTAGAGTCATCTCAATTAACATTATCAAATTATTTATTAATTTTTATGTTTTTTAAATATTTTTTAGGCATGCTTTACAAATGTTTTTGATTGGTACCTTTTGTGGCAATTGAGCATGTTGCCCTTAATTTACTTAGTATCCTGGAATGCAGCACCCTTCTCATATAATTTGTCATATTTCTTCAATTATTTTTCTTTGATTTAATAATACCACCATGTAATTAAAATCTCCATTCATGTGACAATTACTTGCTTTAATTTTGTTATGTTTTTTCTTCAGTTTAACTATTTCATCTTTATAATATTTTTACTTATTGTTGATAAAATAATTTGTTATTATTTGTTCTTATTAATTTTTGTAATTTGCAGTAATTAAATGTTTACTTTTATAGATATGAAACAAACATTATCGTACTCAATGTAAAATGTTTTTTCTTATTAAATGTTATTCATTTTTTATTCGTTAAATATTATTTATTTTATTTCTTTGAAATCCTTTATAAAATATTTCAATTTGTACTTGATTTAATGATCAAGGATGTTTCTCTACATTTGTTAAGGACCTTGTAATGTAATTTTATCATATAACTTATCTCACTTCTTGAAAAGCTTCACCTTTCATTAGTTATATTAATATAAAAGTCATAATTCTTTTGTTCAATCATCAATATAACACTTTTATTTTGTTATTTTATATTGATTCAAATTATCTTATTTGAGTTTTTTTAATTACATAATGTTAAAAAATAAATTTATTATTATTTACATTAATTTTCCTTGGTAATTTGTCAAGATTTGAAGCAAGGCCGGATAGAGGTAAAATAAATGTCATTGGACTTTTCTTGGCAAGTTCCTTCAAATCAAATATTCATTTCTTTGGTTGAAAATATTTATTATTATTATTTTGACATTCTTTTATAGACATTTTTATTGATACCACCTATAATGATTTTTATGCTTGACATAGTTTCTAAAAATGCAGATTTCTCATAAAAGTTACACCATTTCCTTAATGTTTCACTTCAATTCTTTTGTACCACAATGTGCTGCCAAATATCATCTCTTATGACATTGTTTTATAACTTTTTTATTTGGTTATAATACATTGCTTCAATTTATATAATTTTAAATTTAATATATATATATATATATATATATATATATATATATATATATATATATATATATATATATATATAATGTTAATATATTAATTTATACTTATTTAATCTTTTATTTTAGTAATTTATTGCAATTGAAAATGTTGACTGATTGAAATAGAAAAAAACTTTATTTGACATTTCAATTAGCACAATATTTTGATTTCTTTGGTAGCTTGTAGTTCAGGTTCCCCAAAAAATTTTTCTTATTTCTTCAAAGTTTTAATTTTGACATGCTTATAGTACTATGGAACTCCAAGTCTCCTCTTGACCAACTTTAGCATCGCTTATATTTTGTCATAATAAATTCATTTAATTTATCTTATTTTATATTTAGTAATTTTTTACTTAATGTTAAACAAAGTTATTGTAATTTATTCTTTTTTGTTTTGTAAATTCATAATAATTTAAAATGATTTTAAATTTTTAAGTAAGAAATGATGTTGGACTCGTCTCAATGACCCTTCTTTTGCTCGATGTTCATATCTCTCTTTTTAAAAATTTTATTTGTAAGAAATTTGCAAAGTTTTTGAGAAAATTATTTTTTTACCTTGTTTGATGATTGACGAAATTACAATCAAACTCCTTAGTGTATTAAAGTGCAACATTTACATAAACTTTATCTCATTTCTTTAAATATTTTTCAATTATTAAGTCATATTATTACGAAACTCTAAATCACGTCTCGTGTGATGTGTACGACACTTTAAGTTTTTTAATATTTAATTGCTTAAATATAATTGTTTTTAGACTTAGTATATCTTTACTATAATTTGAAATGAAATAGATATTAATTCATTTTTTTAGATATTAATTATTTTATTTTTAAAGATATTACTTTTTAGTGTTTTAGAACTTTTTTTAAGACTTTTTTATTTGTAGTTTATTTGATCATTAAAGATGATACCCTAAATCTACTTGATGACATGGTATACAACATTCTTATACAACTTATCTCTTGTCAACAACTTTTATACTTTAAAATGGTTATATTACAAGTTAACTCTAAATCTCTTCTTTTTTTACCACTATATGGCATTGACTTAGTTAAATTATGTTATTTCAATTCATCTTATTTGAACTTTAATATATATTAAATTAACATAAATAAGTATTATTTACTATTATTTATGATTTTTAATTTAGGTAGTTGATACTAATTAAAAAAATGACTAATTAGGACCGACAATTGTCATATTCTCAGTTGGCTTTATGAAAATAAATATTGATTTTTAAATTGTTAAAGATTTTATTTTCTATGGTTTAACAATTTTAAGAATAATTTTGATTCATGTCTAAATTAAGGATTGAGAATATCACTCTAGATCTTCTACGTATATTTTGATGTAACTTTTCTATAAAATTTATTTTTAATTCTTCTATTTTTATGTTGATTTTGTTATATTACTTTGTAACTATAAACCTTTAATCACCTGGCCTTACATTGATATGATTTTGTTTAAATATGATGCTTCAATTCTTTTAATTTCAACTTTAATCTACATTAATTTAATATTAAAAATACAATTTATCATTACTTAACTTATAAACTTATGCAGTGATAAGTAACTCAAAGACAAGTCTATCAACACACAAAAAATGTCATTGGCTCATTTTGATGACCTGTATGAAATTAAATAATTATTTGTTTTTTGAATATATTTCCTTTTTGCTTGTTTGGAATGCTTTATGTAACATCAATTTGTACTTATGCTAAAAATCGAGGATGAAACATTTGATCTTTTTAGGTTTTATAATGCAATTTTTTTAATATATCACATTTCTTTAATTTTTTTAATTTATATTTATTAGATTTGTATATAACTCTAAATATCCTCTCATGTTGCCTTAGATCACTTTGAATTTGCTATATTTTATTGCTTCAATTTATCTAATTTCAACATAATTATACATTTAATCAATATTATAATAATAATATAACATAATTTATACTTTGGTTCTCTGATGATTTAAAGGATTACTAAATGTGATATATTCAAGAAGAAAAGAATTTGTTTAGATTCATATAGATGATGTCTTACCAAATTAAAAATTTATTTCTTATGTTTTATGATATTTTATTTTTTTTAGAATTATCTTGCTTTATGAGCCTTTTTTATTCATATATAATTTAACTTTAGTTCATATTACACTCAACCTCTATAGTAACCTAGAATACAACTCTTTTGTAAAATTTACATGATAATTAAAATTTTTCCTTTAATATAGTTAAATTATGGTGAAACTCTAATTCTCTTCCCATGAGATCTTTATAATTCCTTGATTAGGTTATATTACATTCATTTAATTTACTTTGTTTGAACTTTATTATGTATTTACTTAATAATGAAATAATACATTACTATTTTTTATGATTATCTACTTTGGTAATTTGTTCTAATTCTAAATGTGGTTTGATTATGACAAAATAAACATCATTACACTTTTTTGGATGATGCATATTTTTTAAAAATTAATTTTTAATTTTCCAATTTTTTTATATTCTTTTGGCCAATAATATTATCTTAGATCTCCTCAATATCTTGGAATGTGATTTTTTGGTATAATTTTTCTCATTTTGTTCAAATTTCTCACAATCATTTGTTTATATTATAGTTTAACTTTCCATCTTCCCTTGTGTGGTCTTTACAACTTTTTTAATTAGTTATGTTGCATTTCTTCAATAAGTCATATTTATATATTTTTTAATTGTTTATTTCTTTTGTTTTATGTCTTTTATGAGTTAATTTGACTCAGGCTTACTTTGGCAATCAGGGATGTCACCCTGTATCTTCTTTGTATCTTGAAATGTAAATTTCTCATAGTTCACATCAATTTTGAAATTTTTCTCTTTGATTTTGTCATATTACTAAGTAACTTTAGTTCTCCTCTTGCGTGATCTTTACATGATTTTTATTTTGCTATGTTGTATTATTACAATTTATCTTATTTAAATTATAATAAGTCCTTACATAATATTAAAAAAGATTTTTAATTTATGCTTATTTATTTTGTAATATGTTGTCGTTCTTAATGATGTTCCATTGAGACAAAACAATTGTAACTGGATAAGACATGTTGAGCTCTATAGTTTTAATGATTTAAATATTTATCTTACACTACTTTCTCAAGCTTTATGAGTTTTTTTATTCATACTTAATTTTATTATTATGGAAGTTACTTAAGACCTCCTTAGTGTCTTGGAATGCTGCTTTCTTATGCAATTTCTCATTTATTCAAATGTTTCACCGTAATTTTTTTATATTAGAATGCAACTATAAATCTCCTTTCATGTGGACTTTATATTACCTAAATCTGGTCGTATCATAATGCATCAATTTTTCTTATATTAGCTTTAATATATATTTACAAAATATTAAAATAAAACTTTGTTATTATTTAAGCTTCTTTAATTTCATAATTTCCAATAATTTCAAAAAAGGTATAATTATGATGGGGCAAATATTTTTAGATTTGTATTAAAGCACTCTATCTAACTAAATAATTATTTTTGAGTTCTAAAATATTTTATTTTCTATAATTGGTTCATAGTTTATAAGGTTTATGATTTGTACTTCTTTCAATGTTCAAGAATGTTATAGTTGACCTCCTTAGTATCTTACAATGCAACTTTCTCGTACAATTTGATAAACTACACACTTTTTAGTTTGATTTTGTTATATTAAGTCTACTCTAATGTGACCTATATATATTCTTTATTTATTTATGTTATATTGTTTTAATTTACCTAATTTATATTTTATATACATTTACTTAATATTGAAGTAACAATTTATTATTATTTATGTCATTTATTTTATTAATTTATTGTAATTTTAACCATGCCATAATAGTGATAAAGAAAATATTATTAGACTTTCTCGGATGAGTACTATTTAACTACAACTTAATTTCAATATATTTTATAAATATTATAAATTATGCAGATTTTTCATGCTGTAAGAGACTTTTTTATTCTTACTTCATTTCACAAATATGTATGTCGCACTCAATCTCCACGTATCTTAGATTATAACATTTCACATAATTTATTGTATTCCCTCAACTGTTTCACTCCAATTTTTGTTGTATTACATTGAAACACTAGTTCTCTAGTTTTTAGAACTTTGCATCTTTTTGATTTATTTGTCTTACATTTATACAATTAATCTTTTTTTAGATTAAATGAAATATTAAAATAGTAATTTATTATAATATATGTTTATTTATTTCAATAATTAATAGAAACTAAAAATGAGATTTTATTGAGATGAAACAAATATCATTGTACTCAACTCAATGATCTCTATTAAGCTAAATATTAATTTTTTTCAATTATTTTTAAATATTTTATTTTCATGATTATTGGAATCAGTTATGAAGCATTTCATTTGTACTTTATTTGAAAATCAAAGATGCTACTATTGATCGCCTTGGTTTCTTTTAATGCTAATTTAATATACAATTTCTTATTTGTTTGGTACTTTCACCTACATTATACTATTTTATCATGAAACTCTAATTCATCACTTAGGTGTCTTTCACATCATTTTAATTTATTTATACTGTATTGCTTCAATTTATATAATTTAAACTTTAATTTTATTTTATTTTTAATAAAAACTAACTTATTATTGTTTATGATATTTGTTTTATGAAATAAAAGTTGTTCCACTCATCTTAATGCATAATATCAAATTCAATATTAATTTTTATAACATTAAGTATTTAAAAATATATAAATGAATATTTAATTGAGTATAACTCATCAACATGAGTCTAATAAGATTATTTTCTTGTTAATCAAGCATTTTTTAAATTATTAGTAAATTCTAATATAAACAATCATAGATAAAAACAAATAACTATTTCAAAATATTATAATTTTATAATATAGTTGAAATGGCTAAAAAAATTAATATAGTGTAATATCAATAAATAAATAAAAATAGAGGTCACATGATAACAAAGTTAGAGTCTTATAAGATATAATGAAATAATGATTAGAAATTTGAAGAAATGAACTAAATTGCATCGCAAAAATTTCTTGCAAGATAATATAAACATCAATTATAACATCCTCTACAATCAAATCAAGTATGCATAAACATACCTCAAAATGATTGTTAAAAGTAGAGAAAGAAAAATATTTTGAAATAAAAAAATGAATATTTAATGGGAAAGGCTCATTGAAATGAATCTGCCATTAATTTTTTAAACATAATCGCACCTTGCTTGGAATTATGATGAAGAACCTAAGTTAGTAAGTATAAAGAAAAAAAAAATTATTACATTAAATTGATGAAATTTATATTAAAATTGAAATGGGAATAATTCGACCACTATAATTTATCAAAATCAAAACCATGTAACATTCACTTGATTATAGACATAGAGCTAAGGTTAAAATCAATGACATTACCAAGGTATAGTGTTAATGCCCAACCATCACGTCAAAAAAAAATAAAAAAGACTCTTGAATTTTGTCAAAACATCTATTTAAAAATATAGAAAAGAATGTTAGTTATATAGAGTTGATCGAGTTGAATGCTATGAATTTTTATTAGCCTTAATGAAATCTCAATTAGAACTACCATGAATCACAAAACAAAATAATAATAAATAATATTAACTTATTATTTTAAAATTGAAGTTAGATAAATAGAATAATTATAATATAGCTAGATCAAAGTGATGTAAATGTTCCAAGCGAGAAGATATGAAGTCAAATAATAAAATTAGGAAATTAAACAAAAAATGTGAATAAGTAAGATAAATCGTATGAGAAAGTTATATTGCAATTTACTAATGGGGTGTAACATCCTCAATCATGAAATTAGATAAGAACTAAAATATCTCATAAGATATGTGAAAAGTTTGTAAAATATAATATTCTAAAATATAAAAATCAATATTTGTTTAAATAGAGCTCATCGTGACAACATGAATAATGTTTGTTTCTTCTCGATCAAACCTCATATGGAATAACAATGAATTACAAGTATTAATGAACAAAAATAACTTTTCTAATGTTAAGTAAATATTTATTAAAGTTAAAAGTTGATAAATTTAGTCATTATAATATAATCCAATCAAAGCAATGTAGTGGTCATGCCATGGTAGTGAACTGTAAAATCTTTGATCATCAAATTAAATTTAAATGAAAATATCTCCAAAATCAAGTTAAAATAATTTAAAATGAAATGTATAAAAAAGTAAAAATAAATATTTAATTGGATAGAGCTCATCGAGACAACTCTAACAACATTTTTTTGTCTCAATAATATCTCATTTACAACAACATTACAAATGTAAATAAGCATAAAAAACAATAAATTATTACATTCATATTTATTAGATTTGTTTTTAATTTGGATTGATATAAATTGAAATAGTAAAATAAAACAAAACAAAAGTTATGTAAATGTCATAACAGAGAAGATTCAATGTTACCAAAAAAAATCATTAAATCAAATAAAAAAATTTGGAGAGATGAATAAATTTTATAAAAAAATTATATTACAATATATAGATGATATGAAGTGTAACATTCTCAATCTTTAAATTAGGTATAAATCAAAATGTCTCATAAAACATGTAAAAATCTTTGAAATAATTTTTTTAAAAATTCAAAGGTAAAATATTATTTTGATAGAGGTCATATAAGCAAGTTCAATGATATTTATTTATGTCAGTCAAATCTCATTTATAATTACTGAGAATTATAATACTAAACAATAATAAAATATTATTTAATATTTGGTAAATATATATATTAAAGCTAAATCAATGGAAATTGTAGCAATATAATATAAAAAAATGAATGTGATGTGAACATCACCTTAGAAGAAATGTAGAGTTGCATAGTAATATAATAAAATAAAACAAAAAAGTTAAACAAAATAAGATTATTTTTAGGAAGTTGCATTCGAATATACCAAGCAGATTACATGTATCATCCTTAATTTTTCAATGAGGATTTTAATGTCTTGTAAATCATGTCAAAACCTTAAAATAAAAAATATTTAGAAATTTTGAAAAATAACATTTAATATGATAGAGCTCGTTAAGATATTTTCGGTAAGGTTTTTCTTGGCTGGATTGGACCACACTTTAAATTTCTACGACTTATAAAAATAAATAGGAATAAATTATAATAAATTATTATTTTAATATTTTCAAAATAAATGTTAAAACAATAACAAGATAAATTGATGAAATGTTATCTTACACAATCAGAGAAAAAAAATTAATTAAATTAGATAAATCATGCTATAAAGTTGTAACATCTTTGATCACCAAATTAGCCCCTAACAAAAATAATTTTTAAAATAGCCAAACCCCTGAAAAATAAAATATTTTAAAGTCTAAAAGTACATATTTTATTGGAAAAGTTGGTGGAGTAACAGTAATGGTTGTTCTGTCTCTCTTGGACACCATTTTGAAATACAATGAATTACTCAAATAAATAATCATAAATAATTATAAAGTTCATGTTAGTATTATGTAGATATATAATTTTTAAATGAGATAAATTAAGATAATGTTATAAACAAAACAAAAATTATTTAAAGTTCAATCTAGAGGAGAATTAACTCTTTCAAAATAATATAATTAGATATAAACAAATTGAAAGTCAAACTTGAAGAAACCTTATGGTTTCATTGCAATATAACCAAAATAAGTTAAAAAAGCTTAAAATATGTGAAAATTTGTATAAAAATGTTATGTTTTATGATACTAAAGGATTGAGTGTGACATCCTTGGTCATCAATATACCAAAATCCTAGAAAATAAAATATCTAAAAATATAAATATGAATGTTAACTTTGATGGAGCTCGTTGAATTGTGTCCATCAAAGTTACTACCGATTACGTGGGTAAAAAAGTTTATATAATCACAAATTAATATTTTAAAATTATGTAATATAAATTAAAGTGTAAATGACATTAACTAAAGAAACATAGTATCATCAATTCAAACTGATGTAAGAATCATGTAATAAGAGAATTAGAGTTTAATTATTTCATGACAAAATGAAATATAAAAATTTGAAAAAAAGATATAAATTGTTCTAGAATGTTGCATCCCAAGATTCTAAGGTGATCAAGTGTAACATTCTTAATAATCAAAAGATAGAAAATGAGGTGTCATTGTGATATTGATACTAAAACTTATCTTTTTTCTGTCTATTGCTCTTTGTTCTCCATTTCTATCTTATTCTATATTCTTCCTTTCACTATATTCTCTTTCTCGTCTATTTTCCTTTGTCATTTTCATTATCATTTGCTCTATTAACATCTTTCTCTCTATTTATTTCTCTTTAACTTTGTCAATCCACCACTAAATGTTTGCCTTAATCACCAACAATCTTACCTTCTAATTTGTTCGTCATCTTCTTTCCCTCTTCTCACTTTTCTCTACTCTTTAATTTTCATCTACTTTCTCTCTATTTATTTTTATATGTAATTAAATTTTTTTATATAACTTTATCTCTCTATCATGATTTGTTTTCTATTTACATCTTGGTCAATCTGTGTTTTCTTATCCCATTCTTTATAAGTCGTATTATTTTTTCTTTCTTCATTCTTTTCTTTTTTTTGTTATTCTACTATCTTTCTATGTGTTCACTTTCTCCCTACTTTTCCTTTCACAATTTAAATACGTATGTCTCTCGCAAAATCTTGTTTTATCTCTTACACAGTGGCTATCTTAATCAATCTACTTGTCTCTATTTATAGTTCTTCATTCTTTATGAGCATAATTCATTATTTTTTCTCTTATCCACTCTCTCATTGTCCACTTTGTTATCTATCTCTCAACTTTGCCACTTTATCTTCTCTTCATTCGTTTTACTACTCTTCATTTGTGCGACTCTTTTATTATATTTCTAATCTTTTACCATTCCAACCTTATCATTGTACCATTTCTATTATTCCTTCCTTCAACTCTCAATATTACTTTACTTTTTATATCATGAAAAATTTCCATTCCCCACATTATTCTCTCTAACTTTCTCATTCTCTTTATATCTAATACTCGCTCATGTATTTTATCTCCCTTTTTTCTCTATTTTCTTTTTTGTGTTAACTTTTTCTTCCATATCTTTCTCTCTCCCTTTATTTTTTTATCTCTGATATCTATAATTCACTCTCATCTTCTCTTCCCTTTGTTGGTTTCTCTCCCTTCTAGTCACTCCTCTCATTTTATCTCCATGTCATAATCATCTATCATTCTACTTTTTATCTTCATATATCTCCTCCTATTTCCCTCTCCCAATTTTTATTTTGCCTCTCAAACTCTTATAGTAATTTTCCTTTATCTTTTTATTTTGTTGATGCTTTTCAATCATCTCTCTCTTTCTTTATATCTCATTTCATCACTTCCTTTATCTTCGCTATCTCACTTACTCTTTCATTTATTTATCCTTTCTTATCTTATTATCTCTTCTTTCTTTCCCTTTTGTTTCCCATCCATTTATAATATACTTGTAACATCACTTATTACTCTTCTCATTTAATCACTTTCCAATTCATCTTCTTTCTTTACAAAGCCTCTATATCTCTTTAATTATCTCTCCCATCTATTTATCATGCTTCTTTATCTTTTATTCTTCTAATTTTGTCACTTAAAGTTTATGTAATTTTTCTTATCTTCTGTTAGTTCTTTCATTTTTTCTTCTTTTATTATGTTAATGTTTTCTTAAGTTTTTCTTTTTCTTTTTTCCCTAATATTTTCTTCAAGACTGATCATATTCTTTGTTAACTAATATTAACAAAAATACTATTCATTGAATAATATAATTTTGTTTTAAGAATATTATTTTAGAAAAATTATTAAATATTATGAAACATTATTTCATCATGAACTTAATTTTAGAAATTATTCTTAAAAATTTTATGAGTAAGATAATTTTTACAATTTTAGTTACCTATGAGTCACGTTTAATGTTAATGATTACCATTAAGCCTTTTAATCTTATTAATAATTGCTACAAAAATATCTTAATGATACAAAAAGAATTAGACAATATTTAAAGATTGTTTACTAGAAGAAAAGTAATAAGAATTCACTACTATTAAAAAAATTTAAGTATTAACTAATGATGTTTTCTCACCATTATCACCATAATAGTTAGTAACAATAAAATAATGAATATTTAAAGAAAAAGTTAATTATACTACTAATAAGTCAACTATGACAAAACTATATGGCATAGTTATTGCAATTAATAATCAAATTAATAAGAATTCTAATATGAAGATGTACTTGTAATTGTAATTAGAAAATTTTTGTAAACAATGAGTTATAATTATTATAAGATTCAATTGCAGTGATTGTCATGAAAACAGTAATCATTATTATACTCATAGCTATTATTTGTCTTTTCCTCTAAAATTCAATTTTTATTATAATAAGTCAAACCTAGCAACAGAAATAACAACCGTAATAACAGATATTCTTGTTAATAATGTTTAACTTATCTTTTATTATAATATAAATTATGGCTAAATTGTGACAAGTATATTTTTACTAAAATTATAGGAAGACCAACTCTTAATACATATTATTAATAATTTCACTAAAAATATTTATTTTCTTTTATATTTGAATTGTTAATAATAGTTAATTATTTTTCCATTTTCAATTTCATAATAAAGAATTATTTAAAAGAATAACTAATAGGAAATCAAGAAAAAAACTTGTAATTAATTTGCAGTATTTGGCATTAAAATAGAAATAAAAATATTAATTTTCAACAAAAAATATTTCAATGAATTTATTGTTTTGTAAAAAAATAATTAATTATGTTTATTCAAAGTAATATTTATTGAACTTTTTAAAGGGAATTTTTTAAAAATAATAATAATTATTATTAATCATTATTTGTTTCCTTCACAGTCAAACCTTACTATTTGTGGTTATTCTCCACTCTATCTTGTCTCCACCTTTAACTTTCATTGTGTCTTCTCTTACTTGCTTCACAAAATCTATCCTCTCTTTCATTTCCCCACAATAACTTTCTCTTCTTTATTTCTTTCGATCAATTTTGTCTTATGCTTCTTTTCTTCTTCCTTTCTCTTTTCTTTAAGAACTGTCTCACAAATGAAATTCTAGATACTTTTCTAACTTTGTCATGCATTCATAATAAGAAAGAGCAGCTGAAAAAATAGTATGAATTAAAAGAAAATTTTAAAAATCTTAAATAATTTTATAAAGGAGAAAAAATGGATCAAGAGATACACCAACTATTATTTGAAATGTACTAATTTTTAAAATCCAAAAACTTTAAATTAACTAAAAATAAAATATATTATTTTTATTATAATTAAGAAAAATTTAAAAATAATAAAAGAATTATAATTATATAAAAGGTTTTATTAATAATTTTTTTATTATATTTTAAAGTAGTTTCTTAATTAGTTGTTATTATTTAAATAATAAAAATATATAATATTTAAAATTGTCAAATTTTCAATATTAAAGATAAAAAATTAGTCATTTTGAAGGTAACTTAGAATAATAAAATAATTACATGAAAATTAATTATAAATATCATAATCCTGTAGTTCTTATAATAAAATTATTATCATCATTTTTAATAGTTATAAATACTATTTGATTTTTATTATTTTTTTGTATAATATTAATATTCTTCTTGACTCATTATTATTCTCAATGAATAAAATGTTCTTAACTATTTTCTTAGAATGTTTTTATTTTAAGGTTCACAAAGGTTTTTTTCTAGAAGTATTTAAGATTAGTAGTACTATAGTATTATTTTTTAATAATAATTACTTCTAACACTTATAATATGGTTTTCCAATATTTTTAGAATATGTTAATAATGTATTTAAAGAATTGTTTAATAATGAACAATCGAACAGAAAAGAATCAATTTTTAACGATGGATAACTATTAATATATTATACTTCTTGACAAGAAACTCTTAATATAACTATAATAAAAAATAATAATATTATAAAACTAATACTTTTTTGATAAAAACTTATTAAAACGAAAACTAAATACTAATAGTTTTTCAATTTGATAATGATGAATTACATATCATAATTAGTTCAAAATTTATGTAATTAAAAAATTTGTGATAAAAAAACATATTCATAATTTCATTGTTACTGTTGTAAAAAAAGGTGTGCTAATTAATTGAAATAATCAACTAACATATTCTATTTTATTATTAATTTTTCTTCTTATAATTACTTTTATAAGAACAAAGAACATAACAATAATAACAATGTTTCGCCTATGTTTTTAGAAATTAATCTTATAAAAAGATTGTAATTATAACAACTTGAAAAATAATTTTTTGAATGTAAATATTAGCATGAATAATTCTTAATTATTTCATAAAAATGTTTTTGATAACTATATTTATTTTCACAATTATTAAAAATAATAAATTATTATTAATTACTATTTTCAATAATATAAATGATTGCCACACTGAAGAACAAAAACTAGGAGTTGATTATTAATATTAATAAAACTTTTTATTGTCATATATTTTTAAATAATTCATTTACATAAAAAAGAATAATCTAAAAATAAAAAATTATATTAATTTTAGTTTTTTTAAAACTAAAATTATAATTTGTTATTTAATGATAATTAAATTATATACCTTTTCACACATAAAATAAATTAATTAAAAAATATGTTGAAAAACAAATTTGTAAGATTTAAAGATTTAGTATTATTTTTCTATTAATAATCGAAATTGTTTCTCTTATGATCAAAATAAATGATTAGTAGCATTAATTATTATAATTAGTACAATCAATTAACAACAGTAGATTTATTACATTAATCCCATTATAATTATGAAATATTTAAAATCAAGATTATCAATTTTTTTAATAAAGAAGTAGATTAATAAGATTATAGATAAAGATGAAAAATAATAAAAACAATAATAATTTTTATACAAAATAAATATTATAAAATAAATATGAATACAAAAATTAAAAAATAATAATTATTATTATTTTAATTTTATTATTAATGTGCTCACAACTACAATAATAATATTTACAACAGCATCCATTTAATAAAAATAATTAAAAGGAAATCACAAATAATTATAATAGCAAAAAAAATTAACAATAACTATAATAGTAGTAATTCGAAGATAAATTATACATAAAATAACTATTAATTATAATAAATAATCCTTTTTATTTTGACAATAATCATTATTTCAATTAATCAGGAAATGTTTTTGATAATTAAAAGGTCAATTTCTAATAACTTACATTAATGTAAGTATCACAAGTAATAATAGTAGAATAACTACCATCTTTGATAAATATTTTATTAAAATAAAATAACTATAGCATTATTAATTTAATTATTATGAATAACTCAGCAAATTTAGGTGACAATAACTTTAAATAATAAGATATGTAACAAAAATGAATTTTAATAATTAAAATTAAATAATTTTTGTTAAGAATTGATTATGTTAGATAAAATGAAGAGTAATGAGAATTAATGTGAGTATAGAAAAAATAATTATATTTTTAGTTATTATCACAATTTATCTTCATAATAATTTTTATTATAACAATAAAAATTAATGATGTTAACAACAATTAAATGTTGTTGTTATAAGAATATATTTTTAATTTCATTGAGACAATATTATTTATAATAAGTGAATTTAATGATTGTAATTTAGTCAATTTGTTTGCTTCTCTTTCTATAACTATGTTCTAACTTATTTTTCTAAAAGCTTACCTTCATTCAAAAGGAAGGAAAAACAGCAAATGCAATGTCCCTTATGGTGGATCTAAAAGGAAATCAAAAACCAATATCTTCAAGAAGGGTTTAGGGAGGGGCATTCCCCAACCCCAAGCAAAGTCGAAGCAGCAAGCAGCACGTGCAGCCTAATCCGCTGGAGCGTTTCCATCTCTCTGGATATGTGTGATGTGAGCACGTGAATGCCCCGAGCATACAAGATCGCCTTGGCAAAAACACCTCCCACAAGCACTTTGGGGAAAGATGGTGCGCACCTCCTACATCGCAAGTGTGGAGTCAGTTTGGATCTCAATGGCTCGAAACTCCGAGAGCACGCACCTATCCAGTTCAAGAGCCTCAAGAATGGCATAGACTTCCATGCCCATACTCGCCTAAGGGAAAACATTCCTCCCGATCACCAGCAAAGGCTTCCCCGCGTGATCCCTGACCATCAGTCCCAGGCCCACCATATTGTCACTAACAGCAGCGTCGTAGTTTATCTTAACCCATCCAGTGGGAGGGGGAATCCAGTTTTGGTCTACCATCAGTTCAGTTGAACAGAACAAGTTCCTGCATGACATGGATGGCAGAGCTTTACAGAACAACGCAATCTCAATCTACAGCTTTCGCAAAATAATGCTATAGTTAGGCGTTTCGTCATTGTGCTTCTTTGTTGTACGGAACTCCCAGATGTACTACATCCCTGTAGTGCATGCAACTCGTCGTCGTCCTCACACCGCATGGGCAATGCCAAATAATCAAGGAATCACTGCATGAAAGACAGCCCTTCACACAGGCTAGGACAGAGGCAAAGCATTGTTACAGCCCCACGTAGCTGATAATTGCTTCGCAACTCCTGCACAAGCGGAGACTCACACATTATATGTTGCAGCATCTTCTCGGCATTACACCCCCATATGCAGTTGCTGCTAACAGCAAGTCCCCTGTGAGCCAGCCAGACTGCTGTAGGGAGATTGTCCCCCACCAGACGCCATAGAAAGAAGCGCACCCTAGGTAGAGGCTTCACTTTCTAGATTTTTTTAAGATGCTCCATGTTTGCAATAAGGCTCCCCATGTAATCTCTAATTCTTTTGCAACGTAGCTGGCTGGTGCCCATTTCGTATGGGTTTGCAGGAGGGTGTCTCAATTGTGGTTCTGAGCCCAGAGAAAATGCATTACAAGTTCAAACAATAAGTCACTCGCCCAAGCTTGGACCCTGCCCTTATTCCAAGCACCTATCTCAGCAATGCACTCACCTATGTGTTTTGGCTAGTCAATGTCTTTGTTCATGAAAGTGGGCCACCAGCTGATTGGAAGCACACCGAGCCAGTTATCTTTTGCAAATAGGACGTCTTTACCGTTACCCATTCTCCATCCAAAGTTGGCGAGAGCATATGACACGACTACAGCGATGAGTTTGCATGCATGGGAGGCTCCCCGTGGTGCCCTAACAAAGCTTCTTGCTGCACCGTATTTAGTTCTAATGATCTATACCTAGGAGTTTTCCTCGCGACCGATCAGTCTTTTGCATTGCTTCATGAACATGACCCACTGCTAGATGCGCATGTCCTAAAGGCCAATGCCACCCGCTTCATTAGGCAGAGTGACAGTATCCCAATTTGCATAATACATCATCCTTGAGCTGCTTGCACTGCACCATAGGAAGTTCCTGATCTTCTCCTTCACTGCGTCAATGGCAAGCTTCGGCATAACGCAGTACTCAATAAGTGACTCCGGACAGCATTCAAGACACACTTGATCATAGCAACTCTCCCAGCAAGTGATAATTGCTAGATACGCCATTTCAAAATCTACTCGTCAATCTTCCAGAGCATGAGGTTGATGCCTTCTGCTTGATCATTTTTGCTGAGATGGGTTCGCCGAGGTAGCAGAGGTTATCCTTGGAGCCATTCGCAGCTTCCTTGCAACCACCTTCCCCCTTTTAGTGCTCATGGCTTTACAGAAAAAGACCTTCAATTTTGTGAAGTTAACCCTCATCACCACAGCCTTACTGAATTCCTACATGGTCTTATTCATCGCACGTGTAGCAACATGCATTGGTGGCACATACACTAGGATGTCATCTGCATACAGCAAGTGTGAGACTAGCAGTGCATTTCTTCCATACCGAAATCCAAGCAATGATCTTGTTTCATATTCATGCATGATGTTTGAGAGATACTCTTTCGCAATTGTGAATAAATATGGCGAAAGCGGGCACCCAGATGCAAGCCACACTGCGCCACAATCCACGGTAGTCGGGTTCCATTGAGCAGAATCACATACCTCTGATACATGATGCATGCTTCAATCCAATCACACCAAATGCAAGGGAAGCCAATGAGCTTCAGCACGTTCATGCCAAAATCCCATCTCACAATATCGTATGCCTGCTTCATATCCACTTTGATAGCTACGAACCCTGCCCTTATAGAGGATGAGTGCATGAACGAGGCCATCTCTTGAGCTATAAAAATATTGTCTACAACGCTTCTTCCTGGTACGAATGCCCCTTGCTCACTGGATATGATATTAGGAAGTAGCGATTTATGCCTCTCAACCAGGATCTTCGCAATTACCTTATAGATAACTTTGCATAGGCTTATTGGCCGGAATTATTCCAGCTTACATGAACCTTGGATTTTTTTTTATGAGGACAATGAGTGTGTCTATGCAAGTCCTGGGCATTTGCTTCATGTCGAAGAAAGTAAGCACTGCATGAATTATATCACCATGTGTAATCTCTCAGTAGCCTTGGATGAACTCATGAGTGACCCCATCCAAGCCCGGTGCTTTATTCTTCCATATGGCTCTGATAGTCGAGATGATCTCCTACTTAGTCACTTTACTTTCCTACATGGTTGCCTGTGTGCTATTGATTCTTGCATGCGGCACATGTTGCAAAGGAGGAAGCGTGCTGGTCACACTGCACCATTTCTTTTAAAAATATGGTTCAACAATTGTGCTTATGCTTTCATGCATGGTCACCGGGCTGCCCGAGCCATCTTTCATCTAGGCAATGAAGTTATTACGTGTTCATGCAGTAGCAGCCATGTGGAAGAAGTGAGTATTGTTGTCACCCAACTGGGCTCAATGAATTTTTGCTCTTCGCCACTACATCTCTCCTCTAGTGTGCAGCCCGCGGTGGAAGTCCAAGATCAACTGCCCAAGGCATCGATGTTCCTCACCATTCAACCCCTCGTGTGGCTCCTTAATTTGCAACTAGTTAATACTGAGCTCCAATTCAGCATTGCCACTTATGATGTCCCCCACTTCCATCTTGCTCCACTTGCATAGTGCCACAAGTGATCTATGGAACTTGGTCGATAGGCCCTCCATTTGATTCCTCTTGGTGTGCCTACTCCAAGGTCGGTGCACAGACCCAACTACCTTCGGGAATTCCAGCTAGATGCTTTCAAATTGTATTATGTGCTTGCTTTCCGGTTTGTGCTCGCCATCCATGTCAATGAGTAGTGGATAGTGGTTAGGGCCGATCTGTGCCAAGTGCGTCACTGAGCACCTAGGGAAGACATGCATGCCTGTGATGTTCATTAGTGCCTCATCCAACCTCTCCAGTATCCTTCCGCCATCCTACTTTCTGTTCCACTACGTGAACTTATTCCAAACAAACGTTCGGTCAACCAATTGAATATCCTATATCACATCCATGATTTCTTGTTGCTCGGTGCCATATTGGAATTTCCTTCCACCCTCTTCTCGCCTTGCGACATTATAAGGTTAAAGTCGCTCACAGCTAAAAGGGGGCCAGCACTCATAGCTTCCTCCCTTAACAAGTCCCATATCTCCCTTCGTTTGTGATTCTCCTTTGGGCTATAGACCACACACACTTGAGCATGACTCCCCCTTTCATGCTAACCTCGAACGACACCACATGCATTGACGATCTTATGAGTGTAACATCCAGTCGGCACCTCCACAGAAGTACAATGACTGCAGACTTCCCCGCCGATGGTTGTGTCACATAATTCAAGTATAGGCCTAGCAGCTAGTTGGCATCCCTTCTCGTGAAGCTTTGTTCTCTCGTCTCCACAAGGGTAACCGCGTCAAATTTCCCTTATGTCACAAATCACTCGAGGTAGCTCCTCGACTTCTTCCCCCAAATGCCCCTAATGTTCCATAATGAAATTTTTCTCATTTAAGAGGTATTTTTTACACCAACATCGAAGCGTTTGCCTCAGCCTCCCCCCTTCCAGGGTCTTGACGAATGAGTGACCAATCAAGATATTCTAGGAACACCATCGTATCACAATGCCCAGCCACCCCATCTTCAAAGAATTGTAGCAAACCATACATATAGGTACCTCCATGTCTCTCCGCCAGTGGTAAATCATCGCATGCCACAGCCACGATAGTGAGTTAGGATGTTTACTGCACTCCACGATGTGCAGTGAGGAGGAAATCCTCCTAGCTCTTAAATGATAGTAATTAACATACGTGTGTTGACCTCTAGGGCCTGATCTTTAGCCTACATCGGCCCCTTCCCTTTGGATCCTTCTCCCTTATTAGAGAGCTACTTCTCTTTCGGCCATTTCGGCTTCCTCCCCCACCAACCATATTCCGTTTATTTTCCATCTCGTGTGCCCTCTGATACACCCGATTGCCTGAGACGTTCCTCTGTGCATTTGTGGCCTGTTTCCTTCTCCTTGGTTGCACCAACATGCACAAGCCAAGGTTCTTCTTTTTTGTACTCTCCTCATCCGCAAGCTTGGATCCTTTGCTCACTGTATTATGGAGCATCCCCTCACCCGTAGTGGTCAGGCCAACAGATATTCCTATATCTGGAATCTGTCCAGAGTGCACAGGAGTCACAGTAGGTGGGCCCTGCGAATGTAGGTTGGGATCGTAAATTGTGATTGAGTTGCCTCGTAGAACCAGGGACAGAGAGGTCTTTCCAAAGTCATACAGTGCGGTCCTCACATCCCCTACCAAAGGTGCAGGCGCAGCGATACCCGGCTTCCTATGGTTGCACTGTTCGATGAGGGGACACACATGGTCCCACACAAAACATATTTTTGAATACCCCCATACTCGAACGGCTGAAATGATCTTCCTATTGCCCCTCTTAGCGACATGCCCAGTTTTAATGGCTTTGATAAATCCATCTTGACGCACACTGGGGCGAGGTCATTCGTTGCATGTTTAGGGTCCACCAATCTAGAAGAATTTGTTCACCAATCGACTTTGGGATCCTTGGATCCTTAGTATGTTCTCAACATCCTAATATATTATGGGGCGACTGGGGCACACATCATCGTCATTGCATTTGGTCGGAAGTTAGGGGACCACATGTCCAAGCCCATGGCCTGGCTAGCGACTTGCCAAGGGCTACGTAGCCATACAGCATTCCTGTCCTCCCTAGACTCAAAATGGAGGCAAAAGAAGCATAAAGAGATGTCCAAGATTCTGAAATTCTTATAATGCCCCCAATGCCTCTATAGTACTGGAGCAATAACAGAAAAGGGGGAATTTTTTCATACACTGGACCCACCAAATCGTACCTGTGAAACTTTATACACTTTTGATAAGCTTCGTTTGACATGATGATCTCGTTGTTATAAACATAATTGGCAATGCTTGCTTGCCTGGCCTTTACATCTATGACATTTAGTTTAACATACTACGTCACCGCTCCATTTGACATGATGTTCTTAGATGTTAACGCTTCCTTGAAACTAACTCTGTTTACTTGCGTCGCCGTGCTAGTAATAGTTGGTGGTGCAGTGCAGTCCACCAAGGCAGCCCCACCGCGCTCAAGTGTGCCATCTGCATCTTTACCTGAATTCACCTTGCACATTTCGCAGGCACGAGCCTTACTAGGCTTGGAAGTATCAATGTCATGTGGCAAGTTCGCATTCTCTCCATTGTGGAGGCAATTACCATGTGCCATGTCTGCAACACCACAGGCTAAACAGTCCAAGTTATCTCTAGAGTTCCTAGTATCACCAAAGGATTCACCTAACAGCCCTGCCTACTCGCAGTTAGTTTACTTCAAAAGCAGCTGTAGGGTAGTAGAGGTCTCACCATCTTCTAGACTTAGTGTATTGCCACACGCAGAGTCCATGGGGATATTCGATATTTCAAGCTTGTGCAATAAGTACCCATCCATCCCATCTATTACTGACATGCCAATAAGCAAACCATTTTTCTCATTGTCACCAGCGGTTCTCCCCATGGCAATCTCAACATGTTCCCTTTCAGGAGAGGAGCTTCCACTGTTTCTAGCTTTACTGTTGCTTTTCCTCCCTTTTGAACCGCCATGATTCAGTTTCCATAAGAAGAAGAGGGCACAAGAATACTGGATGGTGAGATCAGTTGTTGTCCTAGCGTCGAGTGAGCAGGACCACAAATAACTTACAATCAAATACTACTAATTTTGCATGACAAAAGTTACATGTTCCGCGGCACAACAAAAGACTTTAATAGTGTTCCATCACTACTGCGGGTAGTGGCTGACAAAAGCTTGGGTTCGAAATTTGAAATTTGAAATAAAAATGGCGGCATTGTCTACCTCAGAATGGTGTTTGGATATCGGCATCCAATAACTTAATCAAGCATAAAAAATTCCAATGAGGTACCATAACGCTTTTCATTATTACGAAGTCTGACATCTATTCCAATGATGCCACTTTGCTCTTTAACCAGACCCTCAACAAAATAGCCACTGTCTTCACCGCCATCGACCTTTCGTCTTCAAATGTTGTCGTAAGAGGAGATTCGCGTTAAAAGAGTCTCTATGTTGCACAGATACTTGAGGTCTACTTGAGTTGGATCGTGACCAGACAGTTCACTCCAGTCTCGTGGCTTTAAGTTTTCTCCACCAAAACTGAGCTCGTTGGAGTAGTTCCGACTCCATTGTAGTCATCGTCGTCGTCGTTTGAGTAGTTCCGACTTCGTCGCTCTATTTTCCCTTTTATCTTCCTTTACTCAAAGCCTTCTTTCTCTTTATATTTATACTCTCCACCTCGTCCTCTTCCTTTTTTTCCTTTTAAAAGAGTATATCTTTTGTCATACACTTCTCTCCTTCACTCTCCTTGTATCACCCATTCCCTCTACTACTTTATTAGTTTGTCTCACTTACTCATTACTCACATTTATTTATCTATTTTATCTCTCTTCTTTACATATCTCTGTCTCTTTTTTAACCACATTCTAAAAAAAAATTTCCAAGAACTTTCTCGATTTTATCATCGTTTTATTATAAGAAAAAGATGTTATAAAAAAAATATTAATTAGAAGTATTAAATGAAGGAAAAAGTAGAAAGAGTAAATAAAGAAACAAAATTAAAAATACCAAAAAAAATTAAGTTAAATAAGATATGTTGTTATAAATATCATAACAAATTTTGTTAAGAAGAAAAAGAAAGAATCTACAAAAACACTCAAAAAGTATATGGAAAATATTAAATATAAGAAAATAATTTTTGCATTATAATTATATTAAATATCATTAATAACATTTTTTTATAAAAACTTTAATTATTTTCATAGTTAAGTGTTTTTTTATTCTTCAAATAATATTAATAATATATTTTATTTACAATAAAAAAATTATAATGTGAAAGATAAAAATTAAAAGAATAATTACATCACAATTAAATATAGCTATGATAAACTTCAAAATTATATAATAAATTTTTGAATATCATTGTTTAGTGTTATGAATAAAATTTTGTATCAATTATTTTTATGTAACAATATTAACATTCTTCTTGGGTCATTATTATTGTTAATGACGAAAATATTTTTAAAGAAATTTAAAGCATGTCGTCATTTTAAGGTTCTTAATGGTTATTTTTATTTAATAGTTGGTAAATTTAATCAGTATAATATTATTTTATAATAATAAATTTTAACAGCAAGATAACAATTAATTTTCATAATTACTCCTTCTCTTAAGATATTATTTTCTAATAATTTAAAATGTGCTAGAAATTTGTTCAAACAAATATTTAATAACTACTAATAGAGCATTTAAAAATGAGATTTTCACATTGGATAACTAATAATACCATATAATTTTATAGAAGTAACTATTAATATAATTATGATAATAAAAACAATACTATAAAAAAAATACTTTTTTCATAAATATTTATAAATCTAAAAAAATAACAATATTTTTTAGTTTAATTATGAAATATTAGATATGATAATTAATTAAACATTTATGTAATTAATATAATTGGTATTGAGATTAATTAATCATAATTTTTGTATTAAAATTATAAATAAAAATTTCCTATTGATTTAAATAATTACTAAGATATTGTCAACTATTATTACTATTTCTTCATATAATTGTTTCTAATGCAACTAAAACATAACAATAATAGCAAGGCCTCATCTAGTTTATCATAAACAAATCATATAATAAGTTTATAACTAATCAACATGGATTATAACGTTTTCAATTAAGCTAATGCCATGAATAATTCTTAATAATTGTCATAAAAAATTATTAATAGCTATGTGTTTTTGTCACTATTCAAAATATCTAATAAAAATTAATTACTATTTTAGTAGTATAAAAATTTTTACTACTAATGAACTAAAGCTAGAAGTTAATTATTAATATCAATAGCAATTTTCGTAGTTATATATTGTTTGTTAGTTCATGTAATTAAGAAAATTATAGTCTATAAACGATAATTATATTAAATTTAAATTTTTTAAATAAAATTACTATTTAACGAATTGTGATATTAGAATTATATAAATTTCATATTCTAAAAGTTTAATAAAATAAAATTGTTTGCATAAATTTTGTAATATTTAAATATTTAATATTATTCTATTGTTAATAATCAGTTAAATTTTTTTGTTGTGATCATTATAAATAATAAGTATAATTAGATACTATAATTGCTCTATTTATAAAATAACTATAATTTTAAAACATGAATCCTATTATAATTATGAAATATGTTATCTAAGGATCACTCATTTTTTTAGTAAAGTAGAATAAAGAGATGCCAAACAATGATTATAAATAATAACACTAGAATAATTGATATCTTTGAGAAATTTTTAACTAAAATAAAACAAGGAGGGCATTATTAATTTAACTATCATAAAAAACTTAGCAAAATGTTTTAATAACAACTCTAAGTGATACGATGTGTAACAAGAATAATTGTTCATAATTTTAATTAAGTTATTACTATAAAGAATTAATTATGATAGGTAAAACTAATAATAATTAGAATTATTTTGAGCATATAAAAAAATATTATATTTGTATTTATTATTAGTGTCGCATTTTATAAGAATATAAATATAATTCTTTCCATCACAAATTTGTTATAATAATTAACAATTAATGATTTTAATTCAATTAATTTAATACTAAACTAAAACAATAAAAGAAATAATTTATAATATTGTTATAAATTGTCAATTGAATTTGAAATGATAAGAGTTACAATTTTAAGAATTATAATAATAGTTTGTACAATAACTAATAAAAAATATTTTAAAGAATTATATCTATAATTAATAATAGTGATAATTATAAACAAATATTGTTATAATTGTTATTTTCCTTAGAAATTAATATTTTTAAGATTGCAATAACAAATTTTGTAACAAAATATTTTCCTAATATTTTTTCCTTGTAATTATATTTTTGTATTAGATTATTTATCTTGTTTTTAATTTATGGAACCTATTCTTCCTTTGTCTTCTTGATATCCTTGTCCTTTAATATTTGTTTATAATGCTCTTTCTCTTTCTCTGTCACTAGAATTTTTTATAGACTGCCTATAAAAATCTCTATCAAAAACTTTTATTTGTTTTCCAACTCTTCATCTCTTTATTTCTTTCTCCTAACACTGCTTTATTGCTCTTATATGTATGAGTATGTGTGTTCCCCTTTCCCATTATATTTAGACTCTTACTCTTTCTATTGCTTTTTATCTCTTTATTTGTTTTTCTAATTGCCTTTATTTATTTGGTTATTTTATCTACGTCAATGCCATTCTTTATTATATTCCCCATTCATTATTAAACTCTTCACATATAGTCTGTCTCTTTTCTATATCATCGTCCATTTGTTCTCTCTCTATCTCTCTTTTGATCTCTTCTTGTAAGCTAAACTAATTGCCATTGTCTTTTGCCCTCTATCGCCATTACCTTCTCTTGTAGTCCTATTTCAAAGGGCATATTGTTTTTTTTAAGAATATTTTTCTCTAGCATTTTTTATTAAAATTAAAATTTATTTTTTTGATAATGCTAATTTTAGAACATTATTCTTAAAAAGGTTTTTGTGGAAAGATAATGTTTAAATTTTGGTTTTATTTTAAATCACATTTTATTTTAATAGTCATGATTAAGTCTTTCATCTTATTAATAATTACTATAAAAACATCTTAGTGATAAAAAAATTAAGTCATATTTTAAAATAATTCTTTTGAATAAATTTAATAAGAATTCATTGTAATAAATCTATTTTTGGAATTAAGTAAAATTTGTTTTCAACATTATCATAATAATATTTAGAAACCTTAAAATAATGAACATTTAAAGAAAATCTTTATTATACTATTAGTAAATAAAAATATGAAGAAATTATATCACATATTTAATGTATTTAATAATCAAATTAACCAGAAGATTAATGTGAAAATTTATGTGCCATTATAATTAAAAAATTCTTCTTAACAACTAGTTATCATAATTATAGGAATAAATTTAAGTGATTGTCTCAAAAAAAATAATCATTACACTCATAGAGATTGTTTATTTTTCTTCAAATAATGAAATTTTGTCATAATTTTATGAAATCAAATAATAATAATCGTTTTTTTGTTAATAATTTTAAATTTACCTTTTATTAAGAAAAGAATTATGATGGAATTGTGAAAAGTATATTTATACTAAAATTAGAGGAAGGTAATTCCTAATACTTTTCATCAATAATTTCAAAAAGAACTACTTATTTACTATTATGTTTAAATTATTAATAACAATTAAATATTTTTAATTTTTGATATCATAATTAAGAATTATTTGTATGAATATCTAGTAAACACTCAAGATCCAAAGAAATAGTTAAATCTTAATGTTTGTTATAAAAATAGACATTATGCTATTAATGATTAATAAAACATATCTCTATGAATTTAAGTTTCAATAAAAATAATAATTATTATGTTTATTCTAAGAATTTTTAGATAAAATTCTTTAAAGGAGTTTTAAAAAATAAATAGTAATGATTGTTAATGATTGTAAAAAAAATTATTTCTTAAAAATCAATAATTCATAATTGTTTCACTAACTATCTCTCATCTCACACCTCTCTATACATTTCATTATTAATGAGATCATGTATCAATGAAAATTTCTTAGTCTCTTACACTATATCTTGCACTTTGTCAATCTTTTTCTATTTATGTCCCTGTACATACTTTTGTCCCCATATTAAATGAATTCATTGCTTTTGTCTTCCTTCCCTTTTATGAATTTTCAATATCTTTCTCACCTCCTTCTCATCTGCACTTGCTCTCTCAAACTTTCAACTCATTCACTAAATCTTTCTTGCTCTATTATGTCTCACTCAATTCGATCACTTGTTTCTAACTCTTCCCATCCTAATTACATCTCGCCCTTTCCTTTGGTCTCTTTCTCCCTACTTCAATTTATCTTTTCTTTATGGTTTTTTATTTTATTATGATGATTTCTCTCACTTCTTATCACTCTCTTCTATCTCCTTATTTCTCAAACTTTCCTTTTCTCGTTATTCAATCATCCATAATGTTTTCCTTACTCTTGTACTCCCTTTGTTCATATAAGTCTCTTTTCTATCGCAATCACTATTTTTACCACACTACCAATTTAGTATTCTCAATTTCTCTCTTGTCATTAATCCATCTCTCATCTTCATCAACTTATTATCTCTGTCTTCTCAAACCTGCTCTACCTCACTCAATTTATTTCTCCACATTATCTCATTATAATGTTTACTTGTGCTTTCAACATCCATTCGTCTATCTTTACATCTCTGTGCCATCTCTACAACTATGAATCTCTCTCTTACTTTATCCTTTTTTATGACTCTATTATCAACCTCTCTCTTCTTTTATTTCTCTATAAACTCTCTCCCACTTTCTAACCTTTTCTCCATCGCTTTCTCTTATTTCATTGGTTCACTTATGTGTCTCTTAGTCATTTCTTTTTTCTCTTCACTCTCTAACCTATTCTCAGATATCTCCTTTCCTTTGTTTTCTCTCTTTTCTTCTCCACTCATTTTACTTCTTTCTCTGTACCTCTTCTATTCTTTTCTCATCTATCACTTCTACTCATTGACACACCTTATTGTTAAGCATATCTATCAATGTTTTAGAGTTTTTGACTCTTCCTTTTCATTTATCTATCTCCTTACATTTTACACCATCACTCCCCTCTCTTTTGTCACTCTTGCATGTTCTCTTTATCATCTCTTTATTCTCTTCACATTCAAACTTTTCCAATTGTGAATATTGTATATTTTATATTATCTTGACCTTTCACTTTCTCTCTATTTTTTATAGCTATATCATAAAAAATCTATCCTTTTTCTCTCATTTCTGAATTTTAACTTTCTATTCTCTATCTATCTCCTTAATTTGTTTCTCATTTCTCACTTTGTCTCCACCTACCACTTCTGTCCCTCTCTACTTTCTTTCTTCTTTTCTCTAAAACATTCATGCTTAGACTCTCTTACTTTTCTTTTATGGCCTCTTAATTTTTTTGTATCTTTTTCTCTAACTATGCCTTAACCATATTTATTCTCATCTCATTCTCTCTTCCCTCAAAGCCTCTATATCTCAAAGCCTTCTTTCTCTCTCTATTGATGCTCTCTACCTCACTCTCTTCCTTTTCTCTCCATTTAAGTGAGTATATCTTTCTTCATCTACCTCTCATTTGCTCTCCTTGCCTCACTTTTTTCTTTCATTTTTATCTTTGTTTATCTCATTCCTTCACCTCCAAGTCATCTAGTCCCACTCCCTTTATAAGGTTCCCTTCTCTTTCTTTCTCTCATTCCCTCCACCACTTCATTATGTTGCCTTTGTTTTAGTCCCTACCCACATTTATCTATCACTTTTCAATCATACTTCTTTGATTCCTTCTTCCTCCTTTTTTAAGCACTTCCTGGTTAATTGATTTGCTAACACATTCTCAATTTTTTCCTTTTTTATAGTAGAAACAAGAGGTAAAAAATAATAAGAATAAATAATAGATGAAATAAAAAATTTTGATTATTAAATAAAGAAACATAATTACAAAAACTATAAATAATTAGGTCAAATAAGATAAGAAAATACTTTAAATATATTGAATAATTTCATAAAGAAGAAAAAAAGAATCTATAATACACTCGATAGTTCATGAAAAATATTAATTTTCGAATGGACAAAAGTTACAAATTTATTACAAATTAGATTTGTTATGTAATTTTTAATTAATAAATATTACAAAATTATAAATTCATTAGTACTATTTTAAAATTAATAAATAGTAAACTTTAGTAATATTTTAAAGTATTTTTTATCTAGAATTATAAAATTATAATATGAAAGAAAAAATAATAATTACCTGATAATTAACTATATATAAAATAATATTATGATTTTTTTAATAAAAATTATTATTACTATTTTTAATAGTCATAATTAATATTTAATTGTAATTATCATTATTTAATAATAAAACATTCTTCTAGGGTTATCATCATTGTGAATGAAGAAAGTTATTTTAATAATTATTTTAAGCATGTTTCGATTTTAGGGTTCTTAAAGATTATTTTTATTTTAAAGACACAAAGTTTGACCACTATAATATTATCTTATAATAATAACTATTACAAGGAAAATAATAGTTTATTTTAGTAATTACACTTATTTTTTAAAATTATTTTTTCTAATATTTTTAAAATGTATTATTAACATGTGTAATGAATTATGCAATAACAAGCAATACAACATAAAATATTATTTTTTCATAATCGATAAATATTAACATATTATAAGTTTTAAGAAGTGAATGTTAAAATAATTATAATAATGAAAAATAATATTATAAAACTAATTCTATTTTTGTAAACATTTATTATGAATATCATAGTTAATTCAAAATTTATATAATTAATAAAAATGGTGGTAAGAATAGTTATTCATAATTTTATTATTATAGTAATTAAAATTTTTTCTAAATATTTATATAATTGCTAACATATTCTAAATTATTATTATCTTTTCTTTCGATAATTATTTTTATGAGAACGAAAACCATAACAATAATAACAAGCTTAAGTTGTCTTATTATAGATTAATACTATCAAAGGATTATAATTATAACCACGTTAATAATTATTTTTATTATTTTAATAAAGACCATTAATAATTCATATTAATTATCATAAAAAAATATCATAAATATTTTTGTCATCACACTATGAAAAAATAATAAAATTTGATTGCCATGTCTAATAATACAAAAGATTACGATTACTAAAGAAATACAAATAAGAGTTTCATTAATACTAACAACACTTTTCAATGTTATATATTATTTATTAGTTCATTTAATAAAAAGAATTATATTGTAAAAATAGAAATTATCTTAAACTTAATTCAGTTTAAATGAAATTATTTTTTAATAAACTAATAATATTGAAGTTATACAAATTTTCTAAAACCTTAATAACTAAATCTATCTTTAAATTAATCTTGTAAGATTTAAATATTTATAATTATTTTGTTATTAACAAACAAATAAGTGTGTATCTTTTAATGATTATAAGTAATAAGTGCTATAAATTGTAAGAATTCGCATAATTAATTAATAACTACAGTTTTAGTATGTTAATCAAGCTATAAATATTTATTGTCCAATAAACATTAACAATTTTAGAGTAAAGAAGTAAAATAAAGAGATGGAAACATTGATGAAAAATAATAAGTATGATAACAAATTTAATCTGGTTCTAAATTATCAATATCAAATTTATTATAAGAAAATTAAATATTCTATCAAATAAATTCTATAAATTTAATATGAATACAAAACTTATACCATAATAATAATAATAATAATTATTACTATCTTAATTGCCATTATAATAACGATAGAAAATAACATTCTCCATTTTTTAGCAATAATAAAAAAAGATATAATATACCTAATATTTTTTTAAATTAAAAATTATTTACATTTTTATATCTTAAATTAAGGTATAACAAAAAATATAATTAATAATATTCATTATTATAGTAATTCCAAAAAGAATAATAAATTAAATAATCATTATTTATGTTAAATAATATTTTTTAATAGAATAATAGTAATTACTGTTATTAATCATAAAAGTTTGTTCGTAATTAAAAGATCAACTTTTTATTCTTTGCAATGATATAATAACTACAAATAATAAAATTAGAACAATTAATATATTTGATAAAGGTTTAATAAAATAAAAACTATTATATATTTATTAATTTAATTATCTTGCATGACTTATTAAAGTTGCTTTAAAAATTACTTTAGCCAATAAGATATGCAAATTTTTTTTAATAACTAAAATTAAATTGTTGTTCTAAAGAATGGATTTTGATAGAAAAAATGTAATAAAAACTAGAATTATCATGAATAGAAAAAATATAATTATATCTTTTGTTATTGTTAGTGTTTTTCTTTGAAATAATTTCTTAATAATAATAACAAAGATGCAAAGAATTATTAAATGTCATTGTAATAGGAATATAACTCTAATTCTTGTTAAAATATATTACCTATAATAATTAAGAATTAATGATTTTTAATTTAATTAATTAATTAGAAAATAATAGAAATTAAAAAATTGTTTATAATATTGATAAATATTTTTTTAATAATAACTATAATTATAAATTGAAATTATTATAATCATTTCTTTCCTTAAAAATTACTAATTTTAATACCACAATAACAAATTATTGGAAATAATTATGAAAGAAAGATTATACAAAATCTATTTATATTATTGCTTCCTAAAACTATTTTCTCACAAGGGATGGTTCATTTATTTTTTCAATTTATTGCACCTATTATTTCTTTACCTTTTTTATTTCTCCATACCTTCATCTCACATTGTCCATGTCCCTTCCTTTTTAATAGTTTATCATGCTCTTGCTCTTTCTCTCTCACTAAAAGTTTCCATAGACTCTCCTTACCAAAATCACTAGCAAAGTCTTTAATTTAATTTCCCTACACTTTTGTCTTTTCTTTCTTACTTTTTTTTTCGATCACTTCATCTTTTTATTTCTTTGTCTTCTTACACTATTTTATGGCTCTTTTTCTATATGTATGTGCATGTCTTCCCCTTCAAAATTATATTAGTCTCTCACTCCAACTACTATTATTTATCTCTTTATTTGTTTTTCTAATTCTCAGTATTTATTTATTCAAAAATTCTATCTCAATATCATTCTTTAATATATTCTCCATTCATTATTAAACTCTTCACAATTAGTTTATCCCATTTCTATATCTAATCCCTTTCCATTTATTCCCTCTCTTGTCATCCTTCTAATCATAACACATTTTCAATCTCTTTTGCTCTTTATCATCTTTACCTTCTCAACCAAGCTTTCTTCAATCTCTATTATTCTTTCTCTCATTACTTTAGCCCTTTCTTTAGTTCACTCTCTTCTCTAAATCTCTTCTTCTCTCACACTTGCCTCTCCAATCACCTTTTGTTCATTATTTATCTTTACTTTCTCCTTATTCATACCTTTCTTGTATGCCATATATTCTCTCTTGAGCTTTTTCTCACTATCTGCTTACCTCTATGCAATATATTATAATTCCTAATAGAACTACAAATTCATTAATTGATTGTTATAATAAATAATAAGTTATATTACTAGAATAATTATTATTTTTATTTGTAATTGTTAACCTTTTAGAAATTCTTATTAAATGAAAATATTATTTTTTTTCCATGTTGTTTTCTTGATATTTTTTATTTCTTATTCCTCATTTTCCACATCTTTTAAAATTTTTTATTCTTTTTAAGCATTAACCAATTTGTCTTACATTTGCCTTCATTTCAACCCAAGCAACATTTTGATTATTCACAGCTTTTACTCAATATTTTATTTTCATCCTTATTTTTTTGTTCTTCTTTTGAAAAGATTTTCTTCTAATTTTTCACTTCTTTGCATATTTAATTTTTTAATTTATAGTAATTCTAAATTAGGTATAATTGATTGAAAATAAATGTCCTTATACACTACTCAATGTGCTCTATTTAAAATGTTATTCTTTTCTATATTTTTTTAAATATTTTAAATTTTTAGAGGTTTGGTAAATAATTCGAGATAACTTGATTCATACCTAATTTGATAACTAAGGATCCTATATTTGATCTCCAAAGTGCCTTATTGGCAAGCCTTGTTATATAATTTCTCCCACTTCAAAATTTTTCTTGTTTTTGGAATATTATTTTATTTTATTTTAGTCTTAATATTTATTTCGTTAATATCAAAATAATAATATATTATGATTTCTGTTTCAAAAGGGCATCTAATGAAGATAATTAACATTATTACAGTCATCTCAATAAGCTCTGCTTTGTTAATCATTAATTTTTTTATATTTTTTTAATTATTTTATATTATAGTGTTTTGTGCATTTTAGGAAATATTTTAATTCATACATCATTAATGATCATGGATGTCACATTGATCTACTTAACATATTGGTATTCAACTTTCCCAGACAATTTATTTGATATTTTTTAAAATTTTTTATTTTATTTGGTTATATTACTATCTAACTCTAATCTCCAATCATGTCTCCAAAATTACCACAATTTGCTGCATTACATTATTTTAATTTATCAGATTCTAGTTAAATCAATAAATACTAAATATTAAAGTTATAATTCATTATTTTTTGTGGTCATTTAATAATGAAGTTTATAGTAATTTCAAACAAACATTATTGAACCCTACTCGATGAGCTATATTTAAGGAAGTGTTTTATTTTTTTATTTTTTATTTTTTTCGGTTTTTTCATACTTCTTTAGAAATTTAAATTTTTGCATCATTTAATGATTAATGATGTTACAATCAATGACCTAAGCAACTTAGAATGCAACTTTCCCATATAATTTGTCTCACTTTTCCAGATTTTTTCCTTTGATTTGTTACATTGCATCACTTCATACTGTGTTATTTTAGTATTAATATAAATTTATTTAATATTAAAAGCATTTTTTGATATTAATTTTAATTAATTCATTTATTCATAGTATTTTCAAATGAGAACTCACTTAGATGAAACAAATGTTATTGGACTTATCTCATAAGATCTATATAAAATCTATTCATTTTAATATTTTAACATTTTTATTTTTTAGACTTCTTCATAATTCATAAGATATTTTAATTAATATTAGATTTGATGGTCAAAGTTATTGAAGATGATTTTCTCAAAATATTACAATCTAACTCTCCCATATAATTTGGTTAGATTACTACGTAATTCTATGTCCACTATCGTATGGCCTTTTTTACATCCCTTCGATTTGTTATATTACATTTGTTCATTTAATCTAATTTAATCATTAATATATATTTACTTAAAAATAAATAATAATGTTTTATTATTTATGCTTTTTTAATTTTTTAATTTGTAGTAACTTAAAGCAAGGTTTTATCATGTCAAAAAAATTATTGTCAAAGATTTCTTAACAACATTAGTTAAATTATATATTCATTTTTCTTAAAATATAGTTTTATTTTCTCAATTGTTTTACATTTTTTTATGGACATTTCAACGCATACATGATTTGATAACTGGAATGCAACTTTCTTATTTAATTTATGCCATTTTTTCATGGGTTTACCCTATTTTTGTTACATTATATTAGAAGAATATATCTAGTTTTAGCATTAATATATTTTTAGTTAATATTAAAATAACAATTTATTATTATTTATGTTTAATAATTTTTTTGAATTCATTATAATTCAAAATGATTCTGATTTCAACGAAACAAATGTTATTGGGCTATTTATAAAGGGCTCTGCCTATTTAAATATTTATTTTTTAATTTTGTAATATTTAATTTCTAAGATTTATTCATGTTTCTTAGGGAATTTTGATTTGTACATAATTTGAAATTAACTATGTAATACTAGATCTCATTACTATCTTTGAATGCAAGTCTCCTATTCAACTTAACTCATTTCTTAATAGTTTTTACTTCAATTTAGCTATATTTCTAAATTGGTCTTAATCATCTCACCTGTCACCATTACATCACTTTGATTTGGTTACATTCCATTGCTTCAGTTTACTTCATTTCACCAATAATGTATATTTTTAAAAAATATTAATTCTTTTATAAATATGTTTTTACGCTTTGTTAATTTAGAGTTAATCCTAATAAGGGCAAATCTAGGTGAAGAAAATGTCATTTAACTCATCTAAAAAAGTTTTTTCTCATTAAATTTCATTTTTATATTCTTTAAATTTTTTATTTTCTATTGTTTGGGCATATTATATGTCATATTTTTATTTGTACATTATATTATGATGAAGAATATTACACTCAATCTCCTTAGCATTTTTATCAACTTTCTTGTGTAAATTATTTCTACTCTTCAAATTTTTTGTTTTGATTTGTGTATATTACCATGTAGCACAAAATTCGCTCTCTCATGATCTTTATAGTGCTTTGATTTAGTTGTATTATGCTAATTTAATTTTTTTTCATTTCAAGTTTAGTATATATTTACTTAATATTAAAATAATAGTTTTTTTTATATGTATATATTTATAAATTTTAAAAATCATAATTTATTTGTGTTTATTATTATTTATTTTTGTTAATTTCTAGCAATTCCAAATAAGTTATAATTGAGCTGGAATAAATACTATTATACTCCTCCATATAGGCTCTATCCAATTAAACATTCATTTTAAAAATTTTATATAATTTTATGGTAAGGTTTTCTCAAGCTTCATGAGTTTTTTTAATTTATGCATGATGTTGTGTTCATGTTACACTCGACAACCTTAGCATCTTCAAATGCAAGTTCTATACAATTTATATAGTTTTTTTTTCAAATTTTTTGCTTTAATCTTGAAATAATAATATGAAATTTTAAACGTCCTCTCATTACTTCATTTTTTCTTATTTCAAGGTTAATATATATTTCTTTAACATTCAAAAGATAATCTATTATTATTTATTCATATTTAATGTTATAATTCAAAGTAATTCTAAATGAGGTCTAATTGATACAAAATAAATGATGCTGGACTCATCTTGATAATCTTTACCTAATTAAACATTTATTTTTAATTTTTAAATTTTTTTAATTTCATTGAGTTTTGGCATTATTTATGAGAGATTTTCATTCATACAAATTTTGAAGAATGAAGATCTTACAATTAATCTTCTTAGCATTTTTACATTACTTAATCTTCTTAGCATTTCAAATTTAACACATTTACTTAATATTAAAATAATTGCATATAGCTATTAATGTGTCATTATTTTGGTAATTTTTAGTAATTCAAAATAGGTCTTTTAAAGAAGAAACAAATAATCTTAAACTTCTCATCAACTCAAAAATAATTAAATAATATTTTTTTTTATTTTCCTTGTGTTTTATATGTTTTATGAGAATCCTTGATTCAGGCCAAGTTTAACAATCGAGGATATTAAGCTCAATTTTCTTAGCAAATTAGAATTCAACTTTCCTATATGATCTCTCATATATTTATTGTGGAACTAAAATTCTTCTCTCATGTGACCTTCATTTGACTTTTATTTTCATATATTACCTTGGACAAATTAATCTTATTTATGTTTCAATAAAATTTTGCTTGATATCAAAACAATAAGTTATAATTAATTATTCATACTTAACTTACTAATTTGGCCAATTGAGATTTAACTAAGACTAAATAAATTACTTTAGAAATTTTAATTTGTGCATGATTGCACGATCAAGGATGTCGCACTCAATCAAGGAGAAAAAGAAGAAGAAAAGGAACAAGATGAAGAAGAACAAAAGCAAGAAGGATGAGAAGAAGGAGAAGAAGGAGAAGAAGAAAAAGAAGAAGAAGTAGAAGAAGAAGAAGAAGAAGAAGAAGAAGAAGAAGAACAAGAAGAAGAGAAAGAGGAACAAGAAGAGGAGGATGAATTAGAACCAGAAGAAGACGAAGAAGAAGATGAATAGGAAAAAGAAGAAGGAGGTGGAGAAGAAGAAAAAGAAGAAGAAGAAAAGTAAGAAGAAGAAGTAGAAGGAGAGGAAGAAGAAGAGGAGGAAGAAGAAGATGTAGAAGAAGAAGATGAAGAAAAAGAGGAAGAAGAAGTAGAAGAAGATGAAAAAGAGGAAGAAGGAGAAGAAGAAGGAAGATAGGAGGAAGAAGAAGAAGAACAAGAATAAGAGGAGGAAGAAAAAGAAGAACAAGAAGAAGAAGAATAGGAGTAGGACGAAAAAGAAGAAGAAGAAGAGGAAGAAGAAGAAAAAGAAGATAAAGAAGATTAAATATTCTTTTATAATGCTAAGAAAGTCTAATTCTCTTATATTATCACACTACAATAGTTTGATTTATCTCATTTAAAGTTTAATATATATTTACTTAACACTTTAAAAAGTATTTTAAAGTTTTTTTATTCTAATTTTTTTAAGAATTCGAAGTTATTCTAAATGATTTTCAATTAAGATGAAATAAATATTACTGGACTCATCTTGATTAGTCCTATGTAATTAATATTTAGCATTATATTTTAAATATTTTTTTTTGCATAGTTTTTGTATGTTTTATAAAAACTTTTGGATCATTTTTGATTTCATGATTAAGGACGACACACTCTATCTTTGTGTTATCTTAAAATGCAACTTTCTCGCATAATTTGACTCATTTTTTCAAAAGTTTTGCATTAATTTAGTTATATTGTAATGCTATAATTTATCTCATTTTAGCTTTACTGTATGACAACTTTTTATTAAAATAAAATCTTTTACATTATTTATAGCTATTTAGTTTTTTAATTAATAATAATTTCAAATTAGGTTTGATCGAGATTAAAAAAATGTCATTGTACTTGCCTAGATAAGCCTTATCATATTAAATAATATTTTGAAAAATCTTAAATTAATTTTTTTTTGTATTCTTGGCATGCTTTATAAGGTATTCCTTTTTGTAGTTCATTTGATGATTGAGGATGTTATATTTGATAACTTTGTTATGAGTTTAAATTAATTGTCAAAAATTTAATTTTTATTTTGTTATATTTATACATAGCTCTAAATCTCCTCCCATGTGAGACTTTTATTGTTTAAATTTTGTTGTGCTTGTCACTTTAATTTATGAAATTTGAAATTTATTATTTTTTTCTTGAATATTAAATAATATTTTTATTATTTATGCTTGTTTAAATTGATAATTCATAGTGATTCTAAATAAGATTTGATTAAGGTGAAACAAATGTCATTAGACACATCATGATCAGCTCTATCAAATTAAATAATGATTTTTTACTATTTTTAAATTTTTTATCTTCAAAGTTTTTGGATTGTTTTAAGAGACATTTTAACTCTTACCCTATTTAATTATAACAAATGTTATACTCAATCTTATTTGTAAAACAAAATACAACTTTGCTAAATACTTTCTGTAATTTCTTTAAATATTTTTATTTTGTTTTGTTATATTACTATGAAACCCTAATTCACCTTTCTTGTAACCTTTACGTTGCTTTGATGTAGTTAGATTATAATTTTTTTTAATTTATCTGATCTCAACTTTAATATATATTTACTTAATGTTTTATGCTCATTTAGTCTAGTAATTTTGCATTAATTCAAAGAGATGGCTAATAGAGACAAAACAAATAACATTGGTGTGGTTTAACGAGCTTTGTCCTATTATGTATTCATTTCTATACTTCTAAATATTTTATTATTTATATTTTTGCATTCTTTATATGATATTTCAAATCATTCTTGATTTAATAATCAGAGATGTTACACTTGTGTACTTAGAATGTGCAAATACAACTTTCCTATATAATTTATCTCCCTATGTGTGACCTTTATATCTTTTTAATTTGGTGATATGCCATTGTTTCAAATTAACTCATTTTAACTTTAATATATATTTACCTATTAATAAAATAAGAAATTATTATTATATTTGCCTAATTACATTGGTAGGGATTTTGCATGCTTAGGAGACTACTCGAGTGGTAGCTCATTTGTCGATCGAGGTTTCTACCCTTAGTCTCCTAAGTGTCATGAAAGACAATTTTCTCACGCAAATTATCTTATTTCTTGAAAAATTTTACTTTGACAAAGCTCTTTTCTTATCATATTATAATTCTTCTCTCTGTTAACTTTTATAATTATTTTATTTTTTATAATATATTATTTAAATTTATTTTTTTTTCAAATAATGTATATTTTATTAATATAAAAAATGAACTATAATTATTGGTGAATAATTAATTTTTTTATTTAAAGTAACTTTGAAGGAGGTTTTATTAAGTTGAAACAAATGTCATTAGACTTATCTCGACATGCTCTATCTAGTTAAATGTTTATTTATATGCTATGAAATATTTGTTTTTCTATGATTTTATAATCTTTACGAGACATTTTAATTTTTATTTTATATATAATCTAAGATGTTACATTATGTCGCCTATGTATCTTAGAGTGCAACTTTGTCTTTTTAATTTTTCTTATTTATTCCATTTTTTTGCTTTGAATTTCTTACATTATAATACCACTATAATTCTTCTATAATGTGACTCTTACGTCACTATGATTTAGTTAAAATAAATTTTTATAATTTACCTTATTCTACCTTTTTGGTATGTAAACTTAATATTATAATAATATTTTTTTGAAATTAATACTAATTTACTTTTTAATTAAATTAAAATTGCAATAGATATTTGATTGTGGGAAAAAAACCTCATCTGACACTACTAAAAATGCATTATCCTATCAAAGTTTCCTATTTATATTTTGAGAACATTTTTTAGGATTTTGACATGTTGTAAATGATATATTGGTTCATACCTGATTTGAATGTTTTGTATTTTTCCTTAGATCTCCTTAGTGTTTTAGAACATGACTTTCCTATTTAATTTATCTCAATGTTTCAAAGTTTTCTTTGATTCCATTATATTTTTATGAAATACTAGTTTTTCTTTTGTATGAATTCATTACATCTTATTTTATTTTTATTATTTATTTACTAAATATTTAAATAATTAATTTTTTAATATTTGAATTATTATTTTAAGATAATTTTATATTAAATTTGATCAAGAGGAAATAAATTTCCTTGAACCAGTCCCAATGAGCTCAACCACTTTGAATGCTTTTTGAGACATTACAAATCTTAAATCAATTGATAATTAAAAATGTCATATAAGTTCTCCTTATTATCTTAGAATGAAACATTCCAAAAAAAATTATTAGATTTTTTTAATGATTTTATTTCGATTTTGTTATATTACTAAGCATTTCTAAATCTCATCATGTGTGCCAATTACATTAATTCCGCTTTTGTACTATGCTCCAATTTATCACATTTTAGTAATACAAAATAAGGATCGATCGACACTTATTAATTTTTTTGGTATTCATCTTGAGAAGCACTATCCAATTAAACATTAACTTTTATATTTTGAAATATTTTATTATCAAGGCTTTTAGTATAATTTAACTTGTTTCTTTACATTTTTTGTTTTGATTATGTTTAATGACTATGTAACTGTAAACCTCCTCTCATGAAACATTTAAGTCATTTTGAATTAAGTGTGTTACGTTGTTTCAATTTATCTTAATTTAGGTTTAATATATTTCTTTCCTTAAATTAAAAAATAATTTTATTAATATTAGTGCTAAGTTTTTTGGCACTTAGCAGTAAGTTAAAACAATTTTTGATCAAGATGAAAAAAGGCCACTCCACTCATCTTGCCTATTTATACTTAATTAAATATTAATTTTTATATTTCAAAATATTTTATTTTTTATTATTTCGTAGACTATTAATGATATTGTGATTAATTCTAAAAAAGATGATCAAGTTTGGTATAGTTAAACTATTTGGTATCTTAGAATGTAACTTTCATCCCCAATTTATCTCCAAATTTTTTACTTGCATTTATCTATAATACTATGTTAGTTAAAATTCTATTTTATTTTATATTTACCTCACTATGATTTGGTTATATTACATTATATCAAATTTTCCCATTTTTAATTTAATAAATATTTACTTAAATGATGAAATAATATTTTAATATTATTTATGCTTATTTCCATTGTAATTTGCAATATCTTTAAATGTTGCTAGACCAAAACAAAGTATACAACATTACACTCATCGAGATGATGTTTATCAATATTGTTATTATTTCTTTAATATTTTTCCCAAAAATTTGAACAAACATTATAAGATATTTTAATTTACACAAGATTTCGTGATCAATGACATTAAACTCGAGTTTCTCAGTACACTAGAATACAATATTCTTATAATATTTATAGAATTTCTTGAATGTTTTTGCTTTCTTAGGGATAGCCAATAAACTAAAATACTCTTTCATGTGGCATTTACAGAACGTTTATTTTGATGTATATCATTACATTAATTAATCTCATTTTAATTCATATCTCATTTCATGGTCATGGATGCTACACAGTTCTCCATAGTATCTTGGTATAGAACTTCCCCACATAATTTATTTGACCATTTAAAATTGTTTTCTTTGATTTGGTTATCTTACTATGTGACTCTATGTCTTCTATCATACATCTCTAAAATTACTTCAATTTTGTTGTATTATATTATTTTAATTTAAGTTACTCAAACTATAATATATAAGTAAAATATTAAAATAATATTTCAAAATTATTTTTTCTCATATAATTATGGATTTCATTGTAATTTCAAAGCATTCCTTATAGAGGTCAAACAAGCATTATTGGGCTTACTTTAGCAAGCTATATTTAATAAAGTTTTTTATTTTTAAATTTTTTATTTTCTTTTTCTTTTTATACATTATGAGACATTTTAATTTGTTCATCATTTAATGATTGATGATGTTGCAATCAATGTTCTAACTTAGAATGCAACTTTCCAACACAATTAATCTCATCTTAGAATTATTATATTTTTATTTAATATTAAATTAAATAATTTTTTGTTATTACACATATTTATTTGGGTATTTCTTAGCAATTCCAAATGAGGTCATATAATGATGAAACAAAAGTTGTTAGCCTGTTCTCAACATGCTCTTTCCAATGAAATATTTATTTTTAGATTTATTAAAATATTCTTTTGTTAGGTTTTATTATGGAATAGGAGGCATTTCTATTTGCACCTCATTTGATATAAAAGGAAGTTATACTAATTCTCTTTTAAATTTTGGAATCTAACATTTCTTGCATTTCTTTTATTTATTAAAAATTTTTACCATTATTTTGTTACATTAAATAACTACTCTTTATTTCATTTCAGCATTAATACTTACTTTGTCAATATTAAAATAATATTTAATAGTTATTAAAGATTGTTTAATATGGTTATTCACAATAATTCTATATGAGATTTCATTAAAGTTCAAACATACATCATTGGACTCATCTCGATAAGCTCTTTTCAACTAAATGCTTATTTTTTTTAAATTTGAATATTTTTTTACTAGGACTGATGAATGATTTTTGTTTTTTTTTATTTGCACCTCACATAACGATCAAGAATATTATACTTTATCTATTAAGTGTTATGGAATATAATATTTATACCCCATTTATCTTATTTATTCAAATGTTTCTCTTTGAATTGGTTATAATATAATGTAACAGTGAATATCCTCTCATTTGACCATTACATCACTCCAATTTAGATACTGTGCATTATTATTTTCTTCTTTAGTTTTCTAATTCACTATTGTTTCAAATGATGTACATTCAAGATGAAATAACATCATTAGTCTCTTCATAACCAGCACTATCTTATTAAATATTCATTTTTTAATGTCTTAAAATATTTTATTTTCTAGGGTTTTGACATATTTTTAGTCTTACTAATTCATAACTGATTTGATTATAGAGAATGTTAAACTCAATATATTTAGTGTCTTTAAATACAAACATCCACGATACTTTATCTTATTTCTTCCAATATTTTTTCGTTGATTTAGTGATAACATTCTGACACTTTAATTCTCCTTACATGTGACCATCGCATCATTGTATTTTGTTGTATTATACTTCTCAAATTAATCTCAATTTAGCTTCAAAATATATTTACAAAATGTTAAAATAATAACTTATTTTATTATTTTAGTGTATTTTCTAAAAACATTGTATGAATTCCTAATAGGGCATGATTGACTTGAAAAAAAAACCATTTGAGTCATGCCAATGAGCTCTAGAAATTGAAATACACATTTATATTTTTTTAAATATTTTGTTTACTATACCTTTGAAAATTTTGGGAGGTATTTTAATTCAATACTGATTTGATGATTGATGTCGTCATACTACATCTCCTTAGTTTCTTGGATTTAAATTTTATGGAAAAGATATGCTATTTATTCATATTTTACTTTTATTTGGTTATATTTCAATGTAAACCTAAGTCAAAACTATTGTAATCTTTATATTATTTGTGTTTTGATATATTATATTGTTATTCATGTCTATTTAACATGGTAATTCACAAAAATCACAAATGAAATCCAATCATGATGAAATTGATGTCATTGGATTTATTTGAATGAGCTTTAATTAATTAAATATTTTTTTTATAAATTTAAAATATTTTAACGATTTTTCATAGCTTTATGAAATATCTCTAATTATAAAAAATTTGATAATCGATGATGTTACATTTAAACTCCTTGCTACCTTGGTATTTAATTTATTAATATAGTTTATTTTCTATCTTCAATGTCTTTACTTTTGATTATGCATATTATTCTGTAACTCTAAAATTTTATCTATGTGAAATTTACATTGTTTTCATTTGGTTGTATTAAATTACTTCAATTAATCTTCTTTTCACCCTAGTATCTATTTACTTGACATTAAAATGATATTTTTCTATCATTTATACATATTTGCTTTGTTAATGTGTAGTAATTCAAAATGAAGTTTAATGAAAATAAAATTAATATCATTGGTCTTACCTCAATGAGTTGTATCTAATTGAATACTCAATTATATAATTCTAAATAATTTATTTTCTAATTTTTGCATTTTTTAAATGGATTTTTGACTTAATATCCTTAGTAGTTTGGAATCAACATTTTCATACAATATATCAAGATCCTTAAAATTATTTTTTTAACTGGGTTATCTTACTTTTTGACTTCTAAATCTCTTTCCATATGGCCTTTATGTTACAATGATTTTGTTATATAACAATAATTAAATTTATCATATTTTATCTTCAAGTTTTTAGAACTAATAAGTTAACATGATTTATTCTTATTTACTTTTGTAATAAGTGGTAATTTCAACAAAGGTCTTGTTGAGATGAAGGAGTGTCATGAAACTCACTTTGTCATGCTCTTCTTGACAAAATATTTTCTTTTTTTACATATTTTATTTTCTAGGATTTATATATTGTTTCAAATTTATTTTTATTCATACGTAATTTTTTTATTGAGGATGTTACACCCAATTTAGTTATTATCATATAAAACAACTTTTCTGTACAATTTGTCCCTCTCCAGATTTTTCACTTTTGATTAGTTATATTACAATGTAACCTTAAATCACGACTTATGTGTCCTTTACATCACTTTTATTTTGTTATATTATATTATTGTTTTCTTTATTGACTTTGGTATTTTATAATAACTCCAAATAGTTAATGAAGAACACAAAAAAAATCTCATCAGAATCTTCTCATTTATCTCTTGCAAACTAAATATTCTTTTTTATTTTTAAAAAAATTTTATTTTCTAGGGTTCTTGTAAAGTTTAGGAAACAATTTAATTCAAGCATGATTTTTTTTTGGAGGATGTGGCACCAGATCTCTTGAGAATCTTTCAATGCAATTTCCTAATCAAGTTTTTTAATTCTTCAACTTTTTTGCTTTTAGTTAGTTATATTATTGTTAAACACTAATTGTCATCTCATGTGACTTTTATATTTCTTAGAATTTTGAATGCTAAATTATCTTAATCAATATATTTTAAGCATGAAAATTTATTTTCTTAATGCATAACTAGTAATTTATTGTTAATATTGCAAATTTTCTATTTTCAGTTCTAGTAATTTCAAGTAGAGTGCCATAAAGATAGAACAAATATTATTTGAAAGAAATTTTGGTACATATCTAATTTTATGATCGAGGATGTTATGCTTGATATCCTTAGTGTTGCAAAATGCAACTTTCTGAAACATTTTATTTCATTTATTTAAACTTTTTTCTTTACTTTGGTTATATTTTTATTATTTCTCTAAATGTCATCCCATTTGACTTTTGAATTACTTTAATTTGGCTTTTTTGCAATATTATTTATGATTATTGTTCAGTTAATTTGCAAAAACTCTGAATGAGGATTAATGCCGATGACACAAATGTCATTACACTCATCTTGATAAGCTCTACCGAACTAAGCATTGTTTTAATATTTTTAAATAGTTTATTTTAGAGGGACTTAGCGTACTTTACTAGACAATTCAATTTGTACATGATTTTTTCATAAAAAAGTTTATGCCTCATCTCCTAATTATCTTTTAATGTAATGTTTTCACAAACTCAATCATATTTTTTTAAAAATTTGTTCTATAATTTTGTTATAATTCAATGTAAATTAAAATCTACTCTTGTTCGACCATTACATTAGTTTCATTTTATTATAGTACATTACTTTAATTTATGACATTTCAACATTGATATATAATTTTGTAATATTAGTATATTAATTTCAACATTGGAGCCATCTCAATGAGCTATATCTTAGTTGAGTATTAATTTTCATATCTGTAAATACATTACTTTTTAGAAATTTTCAATGTTTTTGAGACATTTTAAATTGTACTATATTTGTTAAAGAACATTTTTTTACTCAACCTTCTAAGTGTTTTCAAATGTGACTATTTCACACAATCTATGTAATTTCTTTCAATTTTTTTTGATTTGGTCATAATGTAATCTAATGGCAAATCTTCTCTTGATTTACCACAACATTACCTTCGTTTGGTTATCTTAAATTACATCAAATTAACACATTTTATTATAAATATTTATTCATTTAATTAAAAAATAATTATTTTTATTTCTACTTATTAGCTATGGTAATTCATAATCATTCCAAATAAGGATTGATCAACGAAAACAAACATTGTTACACAAGTCTCGGTGAGCTCTATCATGCTAAATATTCATTTATATTTAAAAGTTTTTTATTTTCTAGAGTTTTGGAATGCTTTTGAAGTCATTATGGTTTGTACATGATGTGATGATCTAGGACAACATAATCTTCTTGGTACTTCAAGACACATTATTTTCTTGCAACATGACACATTTATTCAACATTACATCCCTATGATTTTACGATATTAAGTAATTATTTATGCTCATCTATATTAGTAATTCATAAAATTGAAAACAACATTAGCAAGGTACAAGACAAACATCGACATACTTGTTTCAATGTGGTTAATCACATTAAAAGTTCAACTTTATTTTTTAAAATATTTTATTTTCAAGGGTTTTCGAATTCTTTATTAGAGAATTTAATTCATACCTTATTTAGTGATTGATGATGTTGCACTCAATCACCTTAGCATCCTAGAATGCAACTTTGACATACAATTTATCTCATTCCCTCAAAATGTTTCTTTCATTTGGTTATATATTTTTGATAATCTGATTCTCATTTTTTTTTACTTTTACATCACTATAATTTTGTTGTAATTCTTGGCTTCAATTTAAACAATTTCAACTTTAAAATATATTTACTTATAATTAAAATAACAATTTATTTTAAGCTTATACAGTTTCATAACTCTTAGTAATTCTAAAGAATTGTTTTATTAAGATGAATAAAACGTAATTAAACTCACCTAGTAAGCTCTATAAAATTCTATATTTATTTTTTATATCTCTAAATATTTTGTTTTATATGGTTTCGATGTGATTTACAAAGTATTTCATTTTTTTTTAGGATCATCAATGTTGTAATTCACCATCATACGATCTTTCAATGCCACATTTCCATATCATTTATTTAATCTTGTAAAATGTTTTTTCACATTTAGTTATATTTCAATTTAACTCTAAATGTCCTCTCATGTAAGTTTTACATCGCTTTGGTTTGGTATAGCCACACTGTATAAATTTATCTCATTTCAGCTTCGTCATGTGTTCACTAAATACAAAAAATAAAAATCTATTATTATTTACACCGATTTACTTTATTAATTTAGCCTTATTTCTAATAGGGAAAAATAGTCATTCTACTCGTGTCGACTAGCATTATCTAATTAAGTATTCATTTTTATTTTTTAACATATTTTTCTTTTTTTTTTTGGCTTGTTTTGTGAGACATATTGAATTGTACATGGTTTAATGGAGGATATTACACATGTTCACCACAGCATTTTGGAATGCAATTTTTTTGTAAAATTTAACTAATTGTTTTATAACTTTTTTATTTATATTTTGTTATAGATCTATGTAACTTTAAAATTCATCTCATGTAAACTTTATATATCCTTATTTTTTATATTATCTTACTTTAATTTTTTACATTTTAACTTCAACTTATGCTTACTTGATATTTAATAAATAATGTATTTTTATTTAAGTTTATTTACTTAGTTATTCATGACAATTCCATGTCTTACTAAGAAGGAACAAAGTCCAATGGACATTTCTTGAAGAACTGTACACTATTAAAACTTTATTGTTAAATTTCAAAATATTTTATTTTCAAGAATTTTAGAAACTTTTGCTAGGTTTTTACCTTTTAGCTGATGTGTTGATCGGTAGTTTGAAACTAAATAATGTAAGTATCTTTGAATGCAACTTTTTCATATGATTTAACTTTTTTCCTTAAATCAATATTCGTATGACCTTTACGTCATTTGGATTTGGTTATATTATATTTCTTTAAGTATCTCATTCTAGATTTAATAACATAATGTACACATAATAATTTATAATTATTTATAATTTTTATATTTATTATTCATAGTATTCCAAAGAAACTAAGAGGAAATTAACAAATCTAGACTCATGTTAATTAACTACATCAAATAAAACATTCATTAATTATATAATTAAATATTTCCTTTTCTAATATTTTTGTATGTTTTATGGGACATTGTGATTTGTAACTAATTTTTCAAATGAGGTTATTACACTCATTCTCCATTGTATTTTTTAATTGAACTTTTTAGTAAAATTTTTCTCATTTATTTCCATTTTTTTCTTCGATTTGGCTGTATTACCTCATAAGTTTAATCTCTTCTAGTTTTAACATTATTTCTCTTTCATTTAATTATATTACATTACTTAAATTTATCTCATTTAAATTACCATATATATTTTCTTAATGCAATTACATTACTTCTAGTTTTACATTGTTAATTCATGGCAATTTAAAGCAAGATCTCTTAAAGATGAGATAAACATTATTGAACTCATCTCGATGAGATTTATCCAAAAAAATATTTATTTTACATTTTGAAATATTTTATTTTTTAGGTTTTGTTTACACTTTATAAAATCTTTTAATTTGTATGAGGTTTAAGATTGTAAACTCGATCTCGTTAATGACTTAGAATGTAACTTGTAATTTTTCGTATTTGTTCAACTTTTTCTTTCTTATATTACTTTCATTTGGTTATAATATAATACTTGAATTTATCTATGTTCAACTTCAATATATATTGTCCTTATATTAAATAATAATTTATTATTATTGATGTTTTATTTTTTTAAAATTTTTAATAATGTGGCCATAGTTTGATCTAAATGAGATCAATCTCATTGAACTTATCTCGATGACCACTACCTAAATAAATATTTGCTTATATATTTTTAAATATTTATTTTCTATTGTTTTAGTTACTTTATAATGATTTTAATTCTTACTTAGTTTGATCATCAAGGATGATACACTTGATCACCATGTTATCTTAGAATGTAACTTTCTAATAAATGTTTTTCCATTTTTTTAGCTTTTTTGCTTTAATTTGAATATATTAGAATGAAACTTCAATCTTTTTTTGTGTGATCATTATGTCAATTGGATTTTCTTTAATTACATATTTTTAATTAATAGAATTGTAAAATTATAATATATTTATTATACATTAAAATAATAATTTTTTATTTTTTACACTTATTTACTTTAAAAAACAGAATAATGCCAAAAAACTCTCATCAAGATGAAATAAACATCATTGGACTCATGTTGATATTCTCTATCTAAATGATTACTAATTTTATATTTGTAAATATTTTGTTTCTTAAGTTTTTTTCATACTTTTTTGGATATTTTTATTTGTAATAGATTATTAGTGATTTGTAATGCTACACTCAATGAGATTGATTTTTTATTTTACATTCTTTCAATTTATCACAATTTTAACTTAAATATCTATTTATTTACTATTAAAATAATACTTTGTCAACATTTATCTTTTTTAACATGGTAAATCATAATAATTATAAACAAGTTCTAATACAGAAGGAACATATCTTGTTAGACTCATCTCGATGAGTTGTATCAAATTTGTATTCCCTTTTAATAATTTTAAATATTTTATTTTATTAGGGTTTTGCACCCTTTAGGAGTAATTTTTATTTGTACCTAATTTAAAAACAAATATTTTACACTCAATCCCTTAGTATTTTATAATGAAACTTTTTTTTTGAATAATGTACAACATTTTAAAAATTTTTGGGATTGATTATGGCAAATTACTACGTAACTTTTAATCTCATCTCATGTGGCCTTTACATAGCCATGATTTAGTAATATTATTGTACTTCAATTAATGTATTTTATGTTTCAATATGTATTTTCTTAATAAAAAAATAATAATTTTCTTAGATATTATTATTTACTTTTGTAATTTGTAGTAATTTAAAACGATGTTTGACTGAGACCAAATAAACATCGTCAGAGTTGTCTTAGTGAGCTCTATCCAATTAAATATTCCCTTTATATTTTTTAATTTTTTTAATTTGTGCATGTTTTATGAGTTATTTTTATTCGTACATAGTTTGAACATCATTGATTTGTGCTTGAGGTTTTAGTATCTTAGAAAGCAACTTTTTCATGAAATTTATCACTTTTAGTCAAATCTTTCACTTCTATTTTCTTATATTAAAATGTAACTCCGACACTACTCTTATATGACCTCTACATTTCTTTGATATACTCATATTAATTGTTTATTTATACTTATTTACTTTTCTAATTTGTGGTAAGTCCAGAAGAAGATTGATTAAGAGAACAATTGCCTAATCTCAACGACTTTTATCGAACAATTTTTTTTTGTTTCAAAATATTTATTTCTAATGATTTTAACATGATTTCAGCTATTTCGATTCATACCTGATTTTAATATCAAGGGTGTTGTTGTCGAACTCTTTAGTAACTAAGAATGCAATCTACCATTATAATTTATCTTATTCCTTTAAATTATTTTCATTTATTTGGTAATATATTTATGAAAATCTAATTTTTCTATCATGTGAAATCTACATTATCTTTAATTTGTTTCTATAACATTGAATCAATTTATTTCATTTTTAGGATTAGTATGTAGTACATTATTTTAAAATAATAATTTCTTTTATCTATACCTATTTACATTTTGAAATAATAGTAATTCTAATCATGGTCAGATATAGATGAAAGAAAACCATATTGGTCTTATGATCAAATAAATTAAATTTTCATTTCATTATTTTAAAGTATTTTATTGTGTTGGCACACTTTATGAGATATTTGCATTCCTTGATGACTTAATAATTGAGGAGTTACACTTCATCTCTTTAACACCATTGAATGCAACTTCTGTGTATAATTTCTAATATCCTTTAATTATTTTTTTATTTTATTTTGTAGTATTACTATAAAAAAGTAACTCTCCTCTCATGTAACCATTGTATAGCTTTGATTTTCTTATACTACATTACCTCAATTTACCTTATTTTATCTCCAACATTCATATATATATATATATATATATGTATGTATGTATATTACTTAATGTAAAATTAATAATCTATTATTATTTATGCTTATTTACTTTGGACATTCAAAGTAATTCCAAATGATCACCATTTACGATTAAAAAATGTCATTGAACTCATCTCAACATGTCTTATCAAATTAACAATTCATTTCCAAAGTTATAAATTTTTTTTATTTTAGCATCCTTTATGAGAGAAATTTATTCATAATTATCTTAATGATCTAGAATGTTATACTTTGTCCCTAAACTGTCAAGGACTATGACTTTCCCAAACAAATAATCTCATTTCTAAAAACATTTGCATTAATTTTATTAAATTTGTTATACTTCTAATCCTCTTCATGCAACAACATTATATCACATTTATTTTGTTATATTATATATATTTTTTTAATTTATCTATTTTTAGCTTTAATATATATTTACATAATTTGAAAATAATATTTTATTGCCGTTTATTTTTACATATATCGTAACTCAAAGTAATTCCAAATGGGGTTCGATCGAGATAAAACAAACTTTTGACTCAGACTATTTTGGTCTAAAAAATTAAAAGATTATTTATATACTTCTAAATAGCTCTTTCAAGTATTTTGGAGTGGTTCATAAGTGATTTATTTTAACACATGATTTGAGGATTGAGAAAGTTACACTCTAACTCTTCAATGTCTTTGAATGTAGCCTTTCCATAACATTTATGTCAATTTTTAACTTTTTTATTTAATTTGGTGATAGTATAATATAGCTCTAAACCTTCTCCTATGTGGCCATTACATTGAAATTATTTTCTCAATTAATTAATTATAATATATTCTTTTTTACATTGTTAATTTGTAAAAAATCTAAACATTGTCCAATTTAGTGGAAACAACTGTTGTTAGACTATCCTGATGAACTCCATCCAATTGAATTTTCATTTTAATATATTTAATTTTTTAAATATTTTAGCATGCTTTACAAGTCATTTTGATTTGTACCAGATTTAACAATCGATGATCTTATGCTCAAGCTCTGTGGTGTATTGGTATGCAATTTAACATCATAATTTATCTCATTTTTTCAAATATTTCTATTTGAATTGCTTTATTGCATTATAACTCTAAACCTCCCATGCTACGTCCTTTACATCTCCTTGATTATGATGTAGAGTTTATTCTATTTAAACTTCAAAGAAGAATTACTAAATAAAAAAATTATAATTTCTTACTATTCATGATTATTTACATTAGTAATTAATAGTAACTACAAATGGGCCCTGATCTAGAAAACTTAATGTCTTTTAGCTCTTCTCGATAAACTCCCTATCATTAAACATTCATTTTTTACTTTTTAAATATTTAATTTTCTATAATTTTAGGATCATTTATAAAAAATTTTGAAAATATTATTTAGTGTTTATTTTTGTAATTTACTTGGGTAATGTGTCAAATTTTTAAAATTAATCTAACAAAAAAGCAATGTCTTTAGTTGCACTTTTAATGAGCACATAAAATTTAAAAAATTCATTTATTTATTTTTAAAATATATAAATTTATATTATTTTTGTACATCTTTTACTTATTTTTATTATTTCATTTTTTGATGATAAGGATATTACACTATAACTTTTTATTATTGTTGAATTCAACTTTCAAGTCATATTTATCTCTTCAAATGTTTTAGTCTAATTTGGTTATGTTATTATGAAACTATAATTATCCTCTCAAAAGATATTTCAATTCTTTTTATTTAGTTATTTCATACTTTTTTTCTTTTTTGATCGGTTAGGTGAACAGGAAATAGATGTTATTGAACATGTGTCAAAGTGGCTCTATCAAATAAAATATTTTATTTCATATTACTAAATATTTTATTTTCTTGATTTTTGGCATTCTTTATAGGGCACTTCAATTCAATATTAAAATGATGATTTTATATATTGAACTAAATCTTAACACTATCATGAAATTCAACTTTTTAGTAAAATTTATCCAATTGTTTTAAAATTTCACTTTTATTTAAATATAATACTAAGAAATTCGAATTACTTTCTCAAGTATCCCTTACTTTGGTTTAATTTTTTATTTTTTATTGTTTCAATTTATCTCATTTCATCATTAACATATATTGACATAATATTTAAATAATAACTTATTATTATTTATATTTACTTTGTTTTGTAATTAAAACTAATTAAAACTAATTAAAAACTAAGATTAACTAAAATGAATGTAATATTTTTTGACAACTCTAACTTCCTCTATCTAATTAAATATTTATTTTTCCACTTTTAAATATTTTATTTTTAAAACTTTTTCAATGTTTTGTAGGCCTTTCAAATTGCACCACATTAGATGATTGAGGATGGTTCACTTAGCAACATGGAAAGAAACATTCCCACTTGTTTATCTTGTTTCTAATTTTTTTTTTGGGTTCATTATTTTATATGTCAAAATCTCCTCTTCATGATATTTACACCACTTTTATTTTGATATGTTCATTATTATCAATTTTTAGTTTTTTTTGTAATTCATAGTGATCCCAAAGGAAGTCCAATCAAGGGAAAACAAATGTCATTTTAGTATTCTTAGCAAACTCTTTCTAATTAAATATCAATTTTTTATTGTCGTTAGTATTTTATTTTTTAGGTACTTATCATGTTTAATGAGGCTTTTCTTTTTTACATATTTTGATGATCGAGAATGTTACACTTGATCTCATTAGTGTCATAGTACCTTGTTCGTATTCTTTTTTATATTGAAATAATAACATATTATCATTTATTACTGTTCAATTAAATAATTTTTTTAATTACAGTCAAGGTTTCATTAATACCAAAAAATAGTTATTGGACTTGTCTCAATAAATAATATCCAACTAAACTTTCACGCTTTCTAAAATATATTATTTTACAAACTTTTTGCTCATTTTACAAGACATCAATTTGTATCTAATTTGATTATTGAGGATTTCAAACTTTATGTTTGTAATACCATTGAGTCAAAATTTTGTTATAATTTATATCATGAATATAAAAGTTTCATTTTGGTTTAATTATAGTACTAATAAAATATATTTCTAATATTGTGTAGCCATTACATCATCTTGATATGTTTGTATAACATTACCTTGATTTACCACATTTAACCTCTGTTATATTTTTACTAGATCATAAAAGAATAATATTTAATTATTTTTTCCTTATTTAACTGGGAAATCTATAAAAATTTCGACCAACGTCTCATTGAGATAAAATAATTGTCATTTGACCCACCTTAACCAGCCAATTAAATTTTCATTTTGATATCATTGAATATTTTATTTTCTAATATTTTACCACACTTTATGAGAGTTGTTTTATTCACACCAAATTTGATGAATGAAGATGTCACATACCTTCTACTTAGTGTCTTGAAATGCAACATTTTAATACAATTTATCTAATGTTTTCAAAGGTTTTTCATTGATTTTATTCTTTTGCTACAGAAGTCAAATTTTTTTATTATAACTTTGTTGCTTTTATTTAATTAGATTATAATGCTTTAATTTATTTCCTTTAACAACTTTTATATAATTAATTAATATAAAAAATAATATGTTTTAATTTTTTATGCTTATTTTATCTTGTAATTTATAGTAATTCCTAAAAAGGATTGATTGAGATGAAGAAAATTTTTTTGGACTCTTCTTGATGAGCTATATCTATTTAAATTTTTATTTCTGTATTTTTAAATATTTCACTTTCAAGAGTATTGGCATATTTTATGTGATATGTTGATTCTTTCATATTTTAATGATCTTGGATGCTTCATCTGATCTTCTTTGCATCCTATAACGTGACTTGCTTATATAATTTATGTAATTTTTTCAAGTTTATTATTTGATTTTGTTGCATTACAATGTAACTCTAAATCTCCTCTTGTGTTACCTTAACATCACCTTGATTTGCTTAAATAATATTGGATCAATATATATCATTTTGCTTTTATTAATTATTAATTTAATACTAATTTAATAATTACTATTATTTATTCTTATTTGTTTTTGTAACTTTGATAATTCTAAATGTGGTCTAATCAAGATGAAATTAATATTTTTGACTCATCTAGATAAGCTATATCAAATTAAATATTTACTTATTATATGATTAAAAATTTTATTTTTTATGACTTGGGCAAGCCTTAAGAGATATTTTCATTTATAGATGATATAAAGATCATGGATGTTTTTTCTATAAATAATTATTATTTTTTAATTTACCTTATTTTAGTTTTAATATAAATTTACTTAACAGTAAAATGATAATTCATTAAAATTCATGTCTATTTAATTTTGTAATTCACAGTAATTTCCAAACGATGCACAATTGAGATCTAACAAATATGTTTGGACTCAACTTCATGACTTCTACCCAATTAATTATTCATTTTTTATTCCTACATATTTAACTTTTTTAACTTTACTTGTTTTATTGGCGTCTTATTTTCTACCTATTTTTAGCAATTGATAATATTATACATGATCTCTTTATGTCTTGGAATACAACATTTTTGAGTAATTTATCTCTTTTTTTAAAATGTCTCATTAGTAACACTCCATATCCTCTCCTATGACTAGTACATCACTGTAAATTTGTTATATAAAGTGTCTTCAATAATTCATTTCAAATTTAATATAAATTTTATTATTATTAAACTAGAATTTTATTATTAACTATTCTTATTTTTTTTTGTAATTGACAGTAATTCCAAATGAGGACTAATTAAGTGGAAATAGACTTAATTGGTCTCGTGTTGTAAAAAGCAACCAAACTAAATACGATGTTTTATATTTGTAAAGATTGTGGTGCACTTTATAAGACATTTCAGTTAATATCTTATTGCATAATTGAGTTTATTACATTTGATGACCATATTTTAATGAAATATAACATTCACATAAAATTTATTTCGTTTTTACAAGTTTTTTCTTTGAATTGGTCTTATACTATTAAACTCAAATTCTACTACCGTGTCACATTTACATTGTTTTGAATTGCATAGGCTACATCTTTTCAAATCACAAAAATTCAACTTTATTGTAGGTTTATTGAATATTTAAATAATATTTTATAAATATTAATGCTTATTTAAATAGGATATTCTAATAATTATAAGCAAGGTCTATTCAAGAATAAATAAATATTGTTGAACTAAGCTTGATTAGTTTTTTCCTTTTAAACATTAAATTTTAATATATTTAAATATTTTATTTTCGAGATTATGAGCATACATAACAAGAAACTTCATTTTTTACATTTTTTCATAGTTGAGTATGTTGCAATTAATTTCTTTAATGCTTTTCGCTGCAATTTTCCTATAAAATTTATCTTATTTTCATCAAAAGTTTCAATTTGATTTTTGTAATATTGCAATCTAACGACATATCTCATCTTGTGTGACCTTTATATCGCTTTTATTTTGTTATAATACAATGCTTCAATTTATCTAATTTTACTTTATTATAAATTTACTTAATAATAATACAATAATTCATTGTTATTTAAACTTATATTTTTCATAATTCATGGAACTTACAAACAAGGTTTGATTAAGAAAAGATAAGCATCATTGGACTCATCATGATAAGCTTTATGTAGTGAAATATTCCTTGATATATTTCGAAATTTTTTATTTTCTTAGATGTTAGCATGCTTTACAAGATATTCTCTTTCATTACTATGTAAAAACGTATTTTATTTTAACTTAAAAATAATAATTTTTTATTTCTTGTTAGGGAGTGTAACATTTTCATAAAATTTGTCTCGGTTTTGAAAATTTTTCACTTCGATTTTTTTATGTTATTGTGTAAAACAAAATATTATGTTATGTGATTGTTACATCATTATGATTTGGTTATATTACGCTTCTTCAATTAATCTCATCTTAGGCTTAAAATTTATATTTCCTTTAAATTAAAATAATAAATTACTAAATTTTTTATCTATTTTAGTTAATAATTTCTAGTAATGCAAAATAAAGTGCTATGATGATGAATCAAATATTGCTGGAACTATTACAATTTATCCAACAAAACATTTACTTAAATATTTTGAAATATTTTACTTCCAAGGGTTTAAACATATTTTATGAGCCATTTTTATTTATTTCTAATCAGACGATTAAGGATGTAATAATCAATCTTATCAATTTCATAGAATGCAAGTCAGCTCTACATTGTATCTTGTTTGTTTAAATGTTTTCCTTTAATTTGCCTATTTTATTGTGAAACTCTAATTTTCCTCTTTAATTTAGTTATAACCAATCTGACGATTAAGGATGCTATATTAACTTTCTTTAATTTATCTCAATTGAACATCATCATATATTTAGTGAATACTAAAATAACTATTCATTCTAAACTATTTTAAAATAAGAAATTAAATAAAAAGAAAATTTATTATTTCAATATCAAGTAGGTATATATTAAAGCCAAAAATATGAAAAAAATAAAGTAATAAAATGTACCAAATAAAAGTGATGTAAAGGTTACGTGAGTGGAGAACTAAATTTTTTTTATATTATAACTAAATAAAGTGAAAATGTTTAAAAAATAAGATATATATATATATATATATAGGGAACTTGGGGTCCAAGATATTAATGATGTAGAGTGTAACAATACCTATCATAAAACCAAGTGGAAGTCAATGTCTTTTAAAGTATTCCACAATAAAAAAAGTAGAACTTTTATTTATATAAAACAAATATCGAGTCAGATAGAGCTCACTTATTTGCATCCAACAAAGTATGTTACATCTCAATGGAATGTCATTTATAATTACTACAAATTACAAATGTATATGGAATAAATAATAATAATTTTTTTATTTATATTAATAAAATAAATATTACTATTAAGATAAGATAAATTTAATAAATGTAATACAAAAAAATAAAAAAGATCTATTAAAGTTACTCAATACGAGATATAGAGATAAATTATAGTACAACCTAGTAAAAGAAAAAAATTAAAGAATTGTAGTGAAATGTACAAAAAAAGTTGCATTCTAAGATCCTATGGATATCGTGTATATCCTTGATATTAAAATAAGTTACAAATCGAAATGTTTTGTAATGCAAGCTCAAACATTAATATTTAAAACAAAAATTTTATTAGATAACGTGAAATAAGATGAGTCAAATGATTGTCTTTTATATTCACTAGATCTCATTAGTATTACTACGAATTACAAAAGTAAGTCAGCAAATATAAGAATAAGTGTTATTTTCATATTAAGTAAATAATTTCAATCCTTTTATAAGATAAACAAAAAAATATAATGTAACGAAATCAAAGACATGTAATAGTCATATGAGATGACATTTAGAGTTATATAGTAATAAAAAAATTTAATGTTGCGAATTTTAAGAAAAGAAATAAATTATTTGGGAAATTAATATTCCAAGATACTAGTGCAATTGAGCTTAACATTTTTTTATCTTCAAATCGAGAATGAATAAAAATTCCTCATAACATGCACAAAAAATCTTAAAAAAAATTATATATTGAAATATCAAAGTGGATGTTTTGTTGTAAAGAACTCATGAAAAATATTTTGATGATGTGTATTTCTCCTCCAATAGACCTGATTTTTAATCATTATGAATAATCAATTTAAATAAAAATAATTTTAATAAACTATAATTTTAATGTTAAATAAATACAAATTAAATCTAAAATATGATAAATTGAAGAAATATATTATACCAAAGCAAAAATGATATAATGCTCACATGAGTGGAGAATTACAGTTTCAAAGTAATGTGACCAAATCAAAGAAGAAAAACTTTTAGAGATTTGACAAATTGTGCGCTAAAATTACCTTCAAAAGTTGTTAAAATGTTTATTTCTAATGACCTCAATTATATTAGAAACGAAGTAAAACTTAATAATAAGCATGCACAAAGTTTAGAAAGTAAAGTATTTTAAAAAAATAAAATGAACATTTAGATGGATAAGGCTCATTTAGATGACCCTAATAATATTTGTTTCATCTCGATTGGAAGAAGTTGTTAATCACTAAGAATTACCAAGCTAAACAAACATAGTTAATGAAAAATGTTATTTTAATATAAGTATGTGTATTTTATTACTAAGGTGGGATAAATTGAAACAATTTAAAGTAACCTTAATAAGGCATGTAAATGTCATATGAAAAGAGATTTAAAGATACAAAATAATATACCAAATTAGAGTAAAAAAATAAGTTCAAATCTCATTTTTTTATAAAACAAGCCAAAACTAAACAACAAAATATTAAGAAATATTAAATTGAATATTAAATTTGATAAATCCCATTAAGTCAAGTTCAGTGATCTTTGTTTTGTCATAATCAGACTTTGTTTGGAATTGCTTCATATCTCCAAAGCAAACAAGCATAAATGATGATAAGTTATTATTTTAACAATAAGGAAATATTTAATAATGCTAAACTAATACAACTTGAACCCATATAATATAACCAATTCAACACAATGACAGGGCCACATGAGAGGAGAAATATAGTTTTTTTAGTCTTAATGAAATAAAGGTTGATAGAACAAAGTTGTCAAATAAATTATATAAGATACTTAAATTAGAAGATATTAAGAAAAATTAGTGCAACATCCTTTATCATAAAATAATGTTTGAAATAAAATTTTTACTAAAATTGTTAAACATCACAGAATAAATATTTTAGAATTTTTAAATCAAAATTCAATTGCATTAAATTCATCAAAATGGGTTTAACAACCTTTGTTTTGTCTCCAATAAAAATGTTTGAATTACTATGACTTAGAGAAATAAATAAGCAAAAATAATATTTATTTATTTTTTAAAATTAGGTATGTGTTAGAGCTTAAATGAGACAAATCAAAGGAATGTAATAAAAGAAAATTAATGCAAATTAATGGTTACACGATAGAAGAATTAGAGTTTAATAGCAACATATCCAAATCAATGATAAAAAAATGAAGAAATAACTTAAATTTTATAAAAAGGTTGTATTTAAAGAAACTTTGATGTCTAAAGCAACATCCTCAATTTATAAATTTCATACGAATTGAAATTTGTCATAAGTTATGTAAAAATAAAAATAAAAACAATTGAAAAATATTAAAAAAATTTAATTGTGATTATTTTATTCGGATAGGATTGATGACCTTTATTTTCATTCAATCATAATATTAGAATACCTATGAATTATAGAAATAAATGAGCCTTAAAAAAAATTTCTTTTAATGTCAAGCAAACATATGCTAAAGCTAAAATGAGATGAATTAAACTGATGTAATCTAACTAATTCTAAGTTATGTAAAGGTCACACAAGTGAAAATTAATTGTTACGTATCTATAGAACTCAATTAATTTCAAAAATTTGAAGAAATGAGATAAATTATATAAAATACTTAAATTACAAGATATTAAGAAAAATTAGTGAAACATCCTTTATCATAAAATAATGTTTGTAATAAAATTTTTACTAAAATTGTTAAACATTACAGAATCAATATTGTAAAATTTTTAAATCAAAATTCGATTGGATTAAACTCATCAAAATGGGTTTGACAACCTTTGTTTTGTCTCCAATAAAAATGTTTGAATTACTATGACTTAGAGAAATAAAAAAGCATAAATAATTTTTATTTATTTTTTAAAATTAGGCATGTGTTAGAGCTTAAATGAGACAAATCAAAGGAATGTAATAAAAGAAAATTAATGCAAATTAATGGTCACACGATAGAAGAATTAGAGTTTAATAGCAATATATCAAAATCAATGATAAAAAAAGAAAGAAATAACATAAATTTTATAAAAAGGTTGTATTCAAAGAAAATTTGTTGTCTAAAGCGTTATCCTCAATTTATAAATTTCATACGAATTGAAATATGTCATAAGGAGTGTAAAAATAAAAAATAAAAAGTAATTGAAAAATATTAAAAAAATTAATTGTGATTATTCTATTAGGATGAGTTTGATGACCTTTATTTTCTTTCAATCATAATATTAGAATACCTATGAATTATAGAAATAAAATAGCCTCAAAAAAATTTCTTTTAATGTCAAGCTAATATATGTTATAGCTGAAATTAGATGAATTAAACTGATGTAATCTAACTAATTCTAAGTTATGTAAAGGTCACACAAGTGAAAATTAATTGTTACGTATCTATAGATCTCAATTAATTTCAAAAATTTGAAGAAATGAGATAAATTATATAAGATACTTAAATTACAAGATATTAAGAAAAATTAGTGGAACAACCTTTATCATAAAATAATGTTTGTAATAAAATTTTTACTAAAATTGTTAAACATTACAGAATAAATATTTTAAAATTTTTAAATCAAAATTCGATTGGATTAAACTCATCAAAATGGGTTTGACAACCTTAATTTTGTCTCCAATAAAAATGTTTGAATTACTATGACTTAGAGAAATAAAAAAGCATAAATAATTTTTATTTATTTTTTAAAATTATGTATGTGTTAGAGCTTAAATGAGACAAATCAAAGGAATGTAATAAAAGAAAATTAATGCAAGTTAATGGTCACACGATAGAAGAATTAGATTTTAATAGCAATATATCGAAATCAATGATAAAAAAAGAAAGAAATAACATAAATTTTATAAAAAGGTTGTATTCAAAGAAACTTTGATGTCTAAAGCATCATCCTCAATTTATAAATTTCATACGAATTGAAATGTGTCATAAGGAGTGTAAAAAGAAAAATAAAAAGTAATTGAAAAATATTAAAAAAATTAATTGTGATTATTCTATTAGGATGGGTTTGATGACCTTTATTTTCTTTGAGTCATAATATTAGAATACCTATGAATTATAGAAATAAATGAGCCTCAAAAGAAATTTCTTTTAATGTCAAGCTAATATATGTTATAGCTGAAATTAGATGAATTAAACTGATGTAATCTAACTAATTCTAAGTTATGTAAAGGTCACACAAGTGAAAATTAATTGTTACGTATCTATAGAACTCAATTAATTTCAAAAATTTGAAGAAATGAGATAAATTATATAAGATACTTAAATTACAAGATATTAAGAAAAATTAGTGGAACATCCTTTATCATAAAATAATGTTTGTAACTAAATTTTTACTAAAATTGTTAAACATTACAGAATAAATATTTTAAAATTTTTAAATCAAAATTCAATTGGATTAAACTCATCAAAATGGGTTTGACAACCTTTGTTTTGTCTCCAATAAAAATGTTTGAATTACTATGACTTAGATAAATAAAACAGCATAAATAATTTTTATTTATTTTTTAAAATTAGGTATGTGTTAGAGCTTAAATGAGACAAATCAAAGGAATGTAATAAAAGAAAATTAATGCAAATTAATGGTCACACGATAGAAGAATTAGAGTTTAATAGCAATATATCAAAATCAATGATAAAAAAAGAAAGAAATAACATAAATTTTATAAAAAGGTTGTATTCAAAGAAACTTTGATGTCTAAAGCATCATCCTCAATTTATAAATTTCATACGAATTGAAATGTGACATAAGAAGTGTAAAAATAAAAATAAAAAGTAATTGAAAAATATTAAAAAAATTAATTGTGATTATTCTATTTGGTTGGGTTTGATGATCTTTATTTTCTTTCAATCATAATATTAGAATACTATGAATTATAGAAATAAATGAGCCTCAAAAGAAATTTCTTTTAATGTCAAGCTAATATATGTTATAGCTAAAATACGATGAATTAAACTGATGTAATCTAACTAATTCTAAGTTATGTAAAGGTCACACGTGAAAATTAATCGTTACATATCTATAGAACTCAATTAATTTAAAAAAATTGAAGAAATGTGATAAATTTTTTTAGGAGAATTGAATGACAAAAGACTAAGCAGATCAAGCACAATATTCTTGAATTTAAAATTGGTACAATTTGAAATGCCTATAAAGTTTGCCGAAATATTTGAAAATAAAATTTTTTAAAAAATGAAAATTAATATTTAATTAAAGGAATCTCATTAAGGTAAGTGTAATGATATTTATTTTGTCTTGACAAAACCTTGGTTGGATTTATTACATATTATTAAGTATAATTGAATAATCATATTTTTTTAATTATCAAGTTAAGATGTATTAAACTTGTAAAGAAAAACTTTGAAGTAAGATAATATAACCAAATCAAACAAATTTGAACATCACATGAGAGAAGATTTTGGATAACGTAAGAATATAACCAAATAAATGTTAAAATTTTCGAGGAATAAGTTAGGTTATATGAGAAAGTTGCATTATTAGATATCAAGTAGATCGAAAGCAATATTCTCCATTGTCAAATAAAGTACTTTTCAAAATATCTCATAATACTTATCAAAAGAATACAAAATAAAATATTTAGAAATTAACATTTAATTGGATAAAAGTCACCAAGATGAGTCCAACGACATTTATTTCATCTCAATCAGGCCTCCCTAGACTTAATGGAAAATTTCAAATTAACATACATAATTATAAATTAATTTAGTAATATTTGGTAAGTACATAGTAAAACTAAAATAAGATAAATTGAAAGAATGTAATATTATAAAAAGAAAAAGATGTTAGAGTCATGTGTTAAGACAATTAGTATTTCTTTATAATATAACAAAATAAAAATAATTTTTTTTAAGAAAAGGGATAAATTTTACGAGAAGATTGCATTCTAATGTGCTAAAAGTAAAATATATTCACTGCTTTGAATTAATATAAGTTGTAGAATTAAATAAATATAAATAAAAAAAAGTTTTTAATTTAAAAATAAAATTATTTACTAATAGAAACGTCTTGCAAAGTAAGATAAAACACAGAAAATAAAAACTTAATAATTAATTACATCGAGAGGAGCATAATAGTATTTTTTTTGCTCTAACATGAACCACCTTTGGATTTATTGTGAATTACTAAACTACATAGGTCTTAATCATGAAAAAATATTATTTAAAAATTAAGTAAATATATATTAAATTGAAATGAGGTTAATTGAATCTATGTCATATAACCAAGTAAATTAATGTAAACATAAGATGTTAAAGGATTTAAATTTACAAAATAGCATAATCTAATTAATGTGAAAAAGATTTAGGAATAAGATAATTGTTCTGTAAATGTTGCATTCAAAGATACTAAGGAGATCGGGCATAACATCCTGATCATCAAATTGAACAGGAATCAAAATGTCTCATAAACCTTTTTAAAAGAAAAAAATAAAACATTTTAAATGTAAACGTTAAACTTCTATTGAATGGCCTCTTTGAGATGAGTCTTACGATGCTTATTTTTTCTTAATAATAATTTGTGGAATTATTTTAAATTGCGAAGTAAAATAAGATTAAATAATAACCAATTACCTTTTTTAATATAAAGTAAATGAATATTAAAGTTGAAATAAGATATATTAAGATAATATAATACAATGAAATCTTCATTCTCTAAATATCTTAGAATGTAACTTTTCCATTAAATTAACCCTATTTTCTCAAAACATTTACATTAATTGAGTTAAATTGTATGACTTTTGGTTTTCTCATTCAAACTTTGCTATATATGTACTTAATATTAAATAAATAATTTATTTTCATTTTTTCTTATTTATTTTCTTGGTTAAATATATTCTTAAATACGTTTGATCAAGGAGAAACAAACATCGTTACATTCGCATCAATGACATCTTCTATATTAAATATAGATTATTATAATTTTTAAATATTTTATTTTTATTATTTTTTCATTCCTTACATGACATTTTTAATTGTACTTGTATTAATTATGTAGAATGTTACACCAATATTCTTAGTATCTCACAATGCAACTTTCACAAAAAAACTTCTCCATATAAAATTTTTTTATTTAATTATATTACATTTCCTACGTTTGTCACATTTAATCTATAACATATTTTTAATTTATATTAACATGAAAATTTATTAATTTTGTTCCTTATTATATTTTTGAATCATAGAAATTCCAAATGAGGTCTAATAAAGAATAAAAAAATAATGAAGACCACATTTTAATGAGTTATATAAAATTATATGAACATATTCCTATTTTTAAATATTTAATAGCTTTAACATGCTTCATAAGACATATGATTCTTGATTAATTTCATGATCAAGGATGCCATGACTGAAATGCTTAGTATCTTAGATTGTAATCACAAACAATTTATCAAATATTTTGTTTTTATTTATTTTATAATTCGTAGTAATTCTAAAAAAAGTCAAATATAGGTCAGACAAAAATCTTTGAACCAACGACAATGACTAGTGTCAAATTAAATATTAATATTTTTATTTTTAAATTTTTTATTTTGCATTATTTTTGAAGATTTATGAGAGTTTTTCATTCATACTTTTTTTTGATAATCTAGAATATTAAACTCTATCTCCTTAGTGTCCTAAAATATAACATTCATATACCATTTATCACATTTCAATTTTTCATCTAGTTTGATTATATTACTATATAAAACTAAATCTTGATTTGTTTGGCCTATACAAGTATTTATTTTGTTTTACTAAATTGCCTAAATTTACCTCATTTTACATTTATATAAATTTACTTATTTTTTAAATAATAAACTACTATATTTTATGCATATTTAAATTGGCAATTCACAATAATTTGAAGTTAAGTCTGATTTAGATGTGATAAATGCCATTAGACTCAACTCTTTACCAAATTAACTAATTATTTAAAATATATTTTTAAAATTTTTTTAGGGTTTTAGCATGCTGTTCTAATGTTTAAATTCATAAATGACTTGATGATAACAAATGTTATACTTGATGTTCTTGGTGGCTTTGAATGGAACATTTCTGTACAATTTATCTCAGTTTTTAAAATGTTTTTTTCTTTGATTTGGTTATATTAGTACCTGACTCTAATTCTCAACTCATATGACTTTTTTGTTAATTTGGTTTTTTTATATTTCAAGACATTGACTTATCCCATCTTAGCATTAACAAATCTTTTCATAGTATTACTGTGCATATTTAGTTTGACAACTCTAAGTAATTTTGAACCAGGTCTAATTGAGATGAATCAACTGTCATTGAACTCAACTAGAAGATCATTATCTAATAAAATATACAATTTTATTTTGTCTCTAATAAAATTTATTGAATTAATAACACTATTAGAAATAAATAACCATAAATTAAATTTAGTTATTTTTAAAATTAGGTACGTGTTAGAGTTTATGTGAGTCAAATCAAAGCTATGTAACATAGCAAAATCAATGCCAAGTAATGGTCACATGGTAGAATTAGAGTTTAATAGCAACATGTCAAAATCAATTACAAAAAATGGAAGAAATAAGATAGTTTTTATAGGAAAGTTGGATTTAAAGAAACTTTGATGTCTACATCATCATCCTCAATCTATAAAACATACGAATTAAAATGTGTCAAAGGAGTGCCAATATAAAAAGTAAAAAATAATTGAAAAATATGAAAAAAATTAATTGCAATGATTTTATTAGGAGAAGTTTGTTGACATTTATTTTTCTCAATCATACTGTTAAGAATAACGATGAATTACAAAAATAAATTGGACTAAATAATAAAAAAATTTGTTGATGTCAAGCAAATCTATATTAAAGCTGAAATGAGATTAATTAAAGTGATGTAATCTAACAAAGTCTAAGTTATGTAAAGGTCACAAATGTGAAAATTAAGGGTCACATAGCTATAAAATCAATTAATTTTGAAAACTTGAAGAAATGTGATAACTTTTACGGGAGAAATGAATGCCAAAATACTAAGAAGATCAATCACTATATCCTTGAACTTTAAATTTGGTACAAATTCAAATGACTTATAAAGCTTGTGAAAATCATTGAAAAAAAAATATTAAAAAAATGAAATTTAATATTTAATTTGAATAATCTCATTAAGATGAGTACAATGATGTTTATTTTGTCTTGAAAAAACCTTAATTGGAATTACTGCATATTATCAACTATAATTGAATAATAATATTTTTTTAGTATCGAATTAAATGCATTAAACTTGCAAAGAAAAACTTTGGAACAATATAATATTAGCAAATTAGAGAAACGTAAACATCACATAGAGAAGATTTCGCATAGCATAGGATTATAACCAAATAAAAGTTAAAATTTTGGAAAAATATGCTAAATTATATGAGACAGTTGCATTACAAAATACCAGCAGATGAAGTGATATATTCTCCATTGTCAAATAAAGTAGATATAAAAATATCTCACAATAGTTGCCAAAACTCTACAAAATAATATATTTGAAAATTTTAAAACTTAAAAATTAATAATTAATAGGATAAAGATCGTTAAGATGAGTCCAATGACATTTATTTCATCTAGATCAGGCATCATTTAGACTTAATGCAAAATTTCAATTTTAAAAACACAAATAATAGTAAATTAATTTGCTAATATTTGATAAGTATATAGTAAAATTAAATAAGATGAATTGAAACAATGTAATATTATAAAAAGGAAAAGATGTTAAATCATTTGTTAGGACAATTAGTATTTCTTTGTAATATTAAAAAAACAAAATGAAACTCTTTAGGAAAAGAAATAAATTGCATTAGAACATTGCATGCTACGGTGCTAACAGTAAAAAATATTCATTTCTTTGAATTACTAAAAATTGTACAATTAAATTAGTAAAAATCTAAAGTTATTATTTTAAAGTTAAAACTAATTACAAATAGAAATATCTTGCAAAGAAAGATAAAACAAAGGAAATAAAACAGTGAAAGTAAAAATTGAATTAATTAGATAAACCTCATTTAGTCGGCCTTAATGATATTGTTAAGTATAACTAGAACTAACTTTAGGTTTATTTTGAATTACTAAACTAAATAAGTCTTAATTATTAAAAATTATTATTTAAAAATTTAGTAAATATATATTAAGTTGAAATGAGGTGAATTGCAGCAATGTAATATAACTAAGTAAACTGATGCAAACACATGTAAGAGGATTTAAAGTTACATAATAATAAACCTAACTAATATGAAAAAGATTTAAAATATGATAACCCATTTACAAAAGTTGCATTCAAAAATACTAAGGAGGTCGAGTGTAACATTCTTGATCAACAAATTAAGCAAGAATTGAAATGTCTCATAAATCATTTTGAAAGAAAAAATAAAACATTTTAAGTGTAAACATTAAACTTTTATTGATTGGCCTCAATGAGATGAGTCCGATGACGTTTATTTTTTTATTAATATTGACTCATTGAACTATTGTAAATTACCAAGTTAAATAAGATTTAACAATAGCCAATTGTTTTTTAACATAAAATAAATGTGTATTAAAGTTTAAATAAGATAGATTAAGATAATATAATACATCAAAATCTTTATTTCCTAGATATCTCAGAATTTAACTTCTCCATTAAATTAATCTCATTACATCAAAAATATCCCTCTAATTGAGCTAAACTACATTATTTCAAATTTTCCCATTTAAATTTTGTCATATAAATATTAATATTAAAAATAATTTATTTTTATTTTTATAGTTAACTATAATTGTTAATGACGTTTGATCATGATGAAACAAACATCATTAGATTCCCATAAACCTCTACTAAATTAAACATAGATTATTATAGTTTTAATTAGTTTATTTGTATCATTTTTACATACCTTACATGACATTTTATTTGTACCCACATTAATGATATGGAATGTTATACTTCTATTCTTGGAATCTTGCAATACAATTTTCACATAAAATTTATCTTAATATCCAAATTTTTTTATTAGTTTATATTATATTTCTTTAGTTTCTCTCATTTAATCTATAATATATATTTATTTTATATTAAAATGATAATTTATTATTTTTTTGTACTTTAGTTCATTTAAATGAGTTATATCAAATTATATAAACCTTTGTCTATTTATAAATATTTAATAGTTTTGGCATGCTTCATAAGACATTCGATTCATAACTAATGTGAGAATCAAAGATACCATGCTTGAAGTACTTAGAATCTTATATTATAATCACATAAAATTTAGCAAATATTTTATTCTTATTTATTTTTTAATTCATAATAATTTTGAACAAAGTGAAATATAGGTGAGACAAACATCATTGATCTACAGTCATTACGAGTATCAAATTAAATATTAATTTTTTATTTTCATATATTTTATTTTGCATGCTTTTTGCATGTTTATGAGATATTTTCATTCATACATTTTTTACAATCTAGAATGTTAAATTCTCTCTCCTTAGTGTCCTAAAACTTAACATTCATATACCGTTTATCGCATTTCTTCAATTTTTTACATTTGTTCACATTACTATATAAAACTTAATCTTCATTTGTTTGGCTTATACAAGGCTTTATTTTGTTTTATTAAATTTTTTAAATTTATCTAATTTCACATTTATCGTAAATTTACTTAATATTTAAATATGAAATTGTTATATTTTATGCATATTTAAATTGGTAATTCACTGTCATCTGAAATGAAGTCTGATTGAGACATGATAAATGCCGTTAGGCTCAACTCTTTATCCAATTTAGTAATTATTTGTTATATATTTTTTTAATTTTTTCTTGGTTTTTGACACAATTTTCAAATATTTAAAATCATAATTGACTTGATGATAGCAAATGTTACACTTGAACTTCTTGGTGTCCTAGAATGGAAGTTTTCCATACAATTTATCTAATTTTTTAAAATGTTTTTCTTTGATTTAGTGATATTAATACATGACTCCAATTGCCACTCATATGACATTTTTGATGATTTGATTTTGTTATATTTCAAGACATGAACTTATCCCATTTTGGCTTTAACAAATCTTTTCAAAACATTAATATGCATATTTAATTTGTCAAGCCCAAAAAATTTTGAACCATTTATGATCGAAATGAGTCAAATGTCATTGAACTCGACTAGAGGATCTTTATCTAATTAAATATGAGATTTTGTTTTTTTCGTTATTTACAAAACATTTTAATTCATATCTGATTCATTTAAAAATATTAAACTCTTTATATTTAAAATGTTGGAGACTAACTTTTTCTTCTAATTTTGCACAGTTTTTAAAATAGTTTGGTTGATATTGTTAAAATACTATACAATTCTAAGCTCCTCTTGTGTGACATTTATATTTCTTTAGTATGGCTATGTGTCATGCATTTGGTTTATCTTATTTTACTTTAATATATATTTTCTCAATACAAAAAACTTATTTTATTGCCTTGCTTATTCATTTTTTGGTAACTAAATGTAATTTCAAATAACGTATGATATAGTAAAATAAACATCATCATAATCATCTTAACAAGTTTTATTGAAGTAAATAATCATTTTTTAAATTTTTAAATGTTTTATTCTCAAAGGTTTTTTTTACTATATGAAGCAGTTCCATTCATACCTTATTAGTTGATTCAAAATGTTCACTTTGCATCATGATTATCTTGGAATGGAATTTTATTAAATAATATGGAACTCTGAATCTTCTATTGTTTTACATTTACGCTTGTTTGATTTTGTTGTATTTTATTATATCAAATTATTTCATTTTTGTTTTAATATAACTTTCAATAAGATTAAAATAATAATTTTGTATTATTTAATTCTTATTTGACTTTGTAGTTGTAGAAATTTCATGGAAGGTCTCATCATGATACAAACAATATCATTAGAATTGACTCTATAAGCTCTATATAATTAAAAATTGTATTTTATTTTTAAATTTCTCTTTAGTTTTTACATGTCTTACAAGTCATTAGATTCATTCATGATTAAATTATGGAGAATGCTACACATAATTTACTTAGTGTCTCGAAATTTTAATTTCCCATGCAATTTATCTTATTTTGTCAAATTGTTTGTTTTCATTTCTTTTATTATTATGAAACTCTAATTCACATATCATGCAACCTTAACATCTTTTTCATTTGTTTATGTTACATTTCTTACTTTAATGTAATTCTTGACTTATTTCCTTTTTACTTGTAATTAAAATAAGAATTCATTGTAATATTTACTTATTTAATTTGGTAAGTCATAGTATCCCAAACTTGGTATCATGAAGTTGGAACAAAGGTCATTAGACTTCTCACGATGAGCTCTATTAAATAGAATATTTTTTATTATTTGAAAGACATTAATTTTTTAGGTTTTGTCAAGCCTTAGTAGGTATTTTATTCCTTGCTAGATTTGATAATTGATAAATTAAGACTCTGCCTCCGTAATGTCTTGAAATGTAACATTTCTTGTACAATTTATTTAATTTTGAAATTTTTTCTGGCATGGTTATATCATATTCCTTTTGTTTATCTCACTTTAGCTTCTATATATATACTCAACTAAAAAGAAAAAAAGCTTTACTATTATTTATACTTTTAGATTGATAATTCATTACAATTTTAAATGAGGTCCATTAGAGATGGCAAAACTATCATGATAATCATCTCTAATAGATTTAGAAAATTAAATATTACTTTTATATTTCGAATATTTGATCTTCAAAGACTTTTTCATAATTTTCAAAAACATTTAAACTCATATGAGATTTCACTATTGAAGATATTACACTCTATCTCTATAGTATATTGGAATGCAACTATCACATTTAACATATCCAATTTCTTAAACTTTTTCACTTTGATTTAGCTATATAATATGTAACTCTATGTATCCTATTGTGTGATATTTAGTGATGTGTTAATAGGTTATATTACCTTGCATCAATCTATCTCATTTCATCATTAATATTAATTTTTATAATATTAAACTAATAATTTATAATTGCCTATTCCTATTTCTTTGGGTAAATCTCTATTATTTCAAATATGGCATGATTGAGATAGAAAATTTTTTTTTGACTCATTTAAATGAAATAAATCCAATTAACTATTTTTTTTTATATTTTGAAATATTTTATTTTGTAAAATATTGGCATATTTGAGATATATTTTTATTTGCAAATGCTTTGTTGATTGTTTCTCTTTGATTATGTTATATTACTATGAAATTCTAATTATTGTCTCATGTCACCTTCAAATGACATCAATTTTGTTATACATATATATATATACTTATTATTAAAATAATATTTTTTTTATTATTTATTATTTAATTTTTTATTTCAAAGTTACTCTAAAATAATTCCATTTGAGTTGTTATAAATGCCATTTGAATCGTCTTCAAAGTCTCTATCAGATAAAAAATACATTTTTATATTTTCAAAGATTATAATCTTCATCTTTTTTTATCATACTTTATGAGATGTTTTAATTTCTACCTTATTTGATGATTAAGGAGTTGATTGTAATCTCTTTAGTTTCTTGCAATGCAACTTGTCTACACAATTTAATTCATTCTTGAAATATTTCTCTTTCACTAAGTCTTATTGTTATGAAACACTAACATGGAACTCATTTCTCATTTATATTATTTTTTTTATTAAATTTCTTTCTTAAAATTGATCTAAATTTATCTTTATTATATATTTAAATAAAATTTAAAAACTTTAATATTTTCATGCTTATTTTCATTGATCATTCACAATTATTGCAAATGATATTCGATGAAAAAGAAACAAATGTCACCCAAAATTACTTGATAAAACGTATCTTATTAAATATTCATTTTTTATTTTTTTAAACATTTTATTTTAAATGGTTTTGGGACAATGTTTGTAATATTTTCATTCATTCATGATTTGGTGATTGGCGATTTTACACTCAATTTCATCAGTGTCTGGAATGCGAGTGCTTCAATTAATTTGTCTCTTTTCCAGAAATATTTTTAGAATTTCTTATACTATCATGAAAACATCATTGGAGTCATCGGAGTGACCTCTACCTAATTAAATATTTATTTATTCAAACACTTTATTTTTTTAGTTTTTTCATGTCATATGACATATTTGATTTGTACCTGATTTGTTGGTCGAGGGTCTTACATTTCTCCTTATTGGTATATTTGAATGTAACTTTTTCGGAGAAGTTGCCTAATTTCTTCTGAGTTTTTTCTTTGATTTTGTTGCATTAAAATGTAACTCTAAATCTTTGATGCGCAATTTGTGTCAATTTACTATCACCATATTATATTGATTAAATTTATGTCATTTTAGCTTTAATATATACTTACTTAATATTAAAATAATACTTTATTCTTATTTGTGCTTATTTTCATTTTTTAATTAACAAAAAAATTGAAATAGTGCCAAATATAAATGAAGCAAACATACTTGGAAATATTTTCACAAGCTCTATAAAATAAAATATACCTTTGTGTATGTTTAAATATTTTTATAAAGTTTTTGCTTGCTTTCCTAGACTTTTTATTTTTGCCAAAATTGATAATAATGGAAGTTACATTTGATCTACTAAGTATCTTGGGCTTTAATTTTCATATAAAACATTTGATATTTCTTCTAATTTTTTTTCTTTCATTTTGTTAAATAATAAAAAAAATTGAGTTCTCCTCTCGTGTCACATTAAAATCCTTTTGATTAGGTTATACAAATTGCATCAATTTATTTTATTTTAGCTTTAATGTATTTAATTAAAATAATAATTTATTTTATTTGTTCTTATTTTATTTGGTAACTTATATTAACTTTAAACAAGGTTTTATAAATAGATGTAAAACTTCATTTGACTAATCTGAGTGGATATTATCGAATTAAATATTTATTTTTATTATTTTTTATGAAATATTTATTTTCTATTGTTTTGGCACTCTTTATTTGACATTTAGAGTTGTATCTTTTTTGACATTCCAAGAAGTCACACATGATCTCTTTTTTACCCTACAATGAAACTTCCACAAACAATTCTTCTTAATCCTCACTAAGTTTCCCATAATTTTTATTTTGTTATTTTTAAACATTAAATCTTCTTTCAAGCCACCTATACATACCTTTGAATTATGTATATTATATTACTTCAATTCATCCTATTTTAGCAAAAACATAAATTAACTTAATATTAAAATTGTAATTTATTATTATTATATTTATTTAGTTTAGTGTTTTATATTAATTATAGATGAGTTTTGAATTAAGGAAAACAAATGATGTTACACTCATGTTAATGAGATCTACATAACTAAATATATATTTTAATATTTTTAAATATTTTAGTTTCTAATAGACATTTTTTGTCTTATAGGATTAAACATCTTGGTTGTTCCATTCAATCTTCTAAATATTTTGGTATGCATATTTCTCTTACAACTTATCTCATCTTCCTACAAATGTTTTGCTTTGTTCTTCTGATACTACTAAAATTGTAATAGTCTTGTCGTGTGATGTAAACGTTGCCATAATTTCATTATATTGCACTACTTAAATTTACCTAATTTTAGCTTCAACATAAATTTACCACTTTAAATTTGAAATATATTAACATAATATTGAAATTATATTTTATTATTACTATTATTTATTTACATTTTTAATTCATACAAATCTTAAACATGTTTAAATCAAGAAAAAGCAAAATTCATTGGAATCATCCATGTGACTTTTATCAAATTGAATATTCATTTTTATACTTTTAAACATTCTATTTTCAAGTTTTTCACACATTTTACATTCTATTTAGGCTTGTACCAAATTTAATTATGAAGGATGCTACACTTAATCTCTTTAATATCTTTGAATGTAACTTTCGTGTGTAATTCATCTCATTTCTTCAGGTTCTTTCCTTAGATTTGTTTATTTTACTACAGAATACTAATTTTGTAATCATGTGACTTTCAAATTGATTTGGTTATATCACACTACATAAATTTATCCCATTTCATCTTTAGAAGTTTTTTTCTTAAATTTAAAATAATACAATATTATTATTTATTCATATTTATTTTGGTAATTTCTAGTAACTCCATACTAGGCTTCATCGAGAAAAAACAAATGTTCACAAACTCATCTCAAGGAGCTTTATCCAATTAAATATTCAAATATATATTTTAAAATTCTTTTTTTTTAGGATTTCATTGTGTTTTTGTAGATTTTCTAATTCATACATGATTTGAAGAATGAGTATGATAGGCTTTATTGGCTTAATGTCTTAGAACATAGATTTTCCATACAATTTATTTAATTTCCCAAAATTTTTCATTTTTATTTTATTAAATTGTTATGTTAATCTAAACAATATCTTATGTAACCTTCAAATTCCCATGACTTAGTTACATTATATTTGTTTAATTTATCATATTTTAACTTTAATATATATTATACTGTAATGAAATAGTAATTTTTTTATTAAATATTCAATTTATATTTTTAAGTGTTTATTTATTTTAGGATTTTAGCATGATTTATAAGGCATTTTAATTAATTCTTGATTTAATGATAGAGGATATTAAATATGATATACTTAGTTCCATGGCATAAAAATTCCCCAAAAAATTTATCTAATTTTCTTAAAGAATTTCTTTGCTTTTGTCATATTACTAATTAAGTATATGTTATATTTCTTATGACCAATACATTTCTTAGTTTTTGTTTTATTTTATTACATAAATTTATCCCATTTCAACTATAATATGTATTTATGTTATACTAAAATATTATTTATTATTTATTTTGGTTATTTAGTTTATTAATTCATAGTAATTCAAAATGAGATCTGATTAAGATGAAGAAAACTTCATTTGAATAGTCTCAGTTACCTCTATCTAATTAAACAATAAATTTTTTATTTCTATATATTTTATTATCTTTTATTTATTTTATATGTTTTACAAAATAATTTTATTCACACATAATTTGATGATTGAGACTATTAGAACTTGTCTTATTAATATCTTTAAATGAAACTTTATCACTAAATTATCTTCTTTAAATTTCTCAACATGAATCAGTAATAATAATATGAAACTAAAATTCTCCGTTCATGTGATGTTTAAATCATTTTGATTTGGTTATTTTTTAATTACTTCAATTTATATATATTCTACTTTAATATTTATATGCCTATTACCTAAATAATGATTTACGATTATTTAGAATTATTTACTAGGGCAATTTGTTGAAAATCTAATGGGGATCAATTAGGAAAAAATCAGTGTTATTGGACGCATCTTGTTCTCCTCGATCAAATGAAAAATTTAATTTTTTATTATTAATATTTTATTTTCTACTGTTTTAGCTTGTCTTTCAAGAAATATTTATTTTTATCTAATTATACAATTGAGAATATTTCACTTGATATCCTTGGCATCATGGGAAAAAATTTTCTTGTACGATTCATTTTATTTAAAAGTTTTTGCTTGGATTTGATTATCTTACTATGATACGCTAATTCTTGCCTCACATGACCAAAGCATAACTTTGATTGGTTTATATTAAATTTTTAAAATTTATTTTATTTTAGATTTATAATAAATTTTATTAATAATAAAGTAATAATTTATTTTTTTAAAAATTTGGCAATTTGCACTAATTCAAAAGAAATGATCAAGGAAAAACAAACATGGTTAGAATCATCACAAAAAACTTTATCAAATTAAACGTTCATTTATATATTTTTTGATACCTTCCTAAGATTTTAAGATGTTTTATAACGAATTTTAATTTATACATGATTTGGTGATCATCAAAGTTACGTTTTATCTCCTTAATATCTTGGAATGCAACTTTCCAAAACTATATATTAAAGTTCTTGAAATATTTTGTAAAGATTTGATAATATTATATTTTTTCAATTTATATAATTTTATCTTAATATATAATGACTAATATTAAAAAATGTTTTTGGTTTATGCATGATTATCAACATTTCCAATTGGTGGGAAATTCTAGTAACACCCAATCGAGATGACACAAATTGTTTTTATATATTTCTCTTGTAGTGTTTTTGCATATTTTATGAGTCCTTTGAATTCATACCAAGTTTGATGGTCGAAACTTTCACACGATATCTCTGTAATATCTTCAAATGCAAGATTCTTTTGTACATTATCTTATTATTTTCAATTATTTCACTTTTATTTGGAATTTTAAATTGCAGTTTTAAGCCTCTTATAGTCTCAAATTTAGATCAATTTAATTTTCTACCATTATATTGCATAAATTTATCTTCTTCTTTGCTTTAATATATATATATATATATATATATATATTTATAATATTAAAATATTGATTTATTATTATGAATGTTTTTTTTTATTTTTATCAATCAGAGTAACTTAAATTAACATGTAATTGAGGTTAAACAAACATTATTGGACTTATGTTAATTACTTATACTAAATAAAATATATTTGTATACATATTTTAAAACTTTTTTATTTTATTTATGCATTATTTACAAGATATTCAATTTATAATTGATTTGTTGATCAAGGGTTTTTTATATGACACCCTTAATATTGAGAAATGTGACTTTGCCACACAATTTAACTTATTCATTGAATATTTTGACATTGATTTGTTTATATGTCTTTACTTTAATTTGTCTCATTGTAGCATTATTATATTTTTAGATAATATTAAAATGAACATCATTGGACTCACCTTGAAGAGCTCTAGCTATTTAAATATTTTTTTATATTTTAAATTCTATTTTTAAAGACTTTATCATGCTTTACTAGATATTTTGAGTCATACAATATTACAATCCAATTCCTTAATAACTTGGAATGTATCTTTTTTGTATAATTTAAGTTATTTCTTCAATTTATTTTCTCTAATTTTGTTATATTATCTTATAACCCTAAAATTGTAATGGTATGACTTTTATGATGCTTTATTTGGTTATACTACATTCCTTAAATTTATCTAATTTCTAATTTAATATATATTTACCTAATACTAAATAGTATTGTATTATTATTTATTCTAATTAACTTTGTAATTCACAATAAATTAAATGACATTGTAATCAAGATGTAACATATGTCATTACACTCATCTCAAAAATCTTTGTCAAATTAAATGCTTCATTTTTATTGTTTTTACCTTTTCTTGTGTTTTGCAAACCTTTATAAGAAATTTTACTTCGTACCTAATTCGATGATCGAAAATGATGCTCTTAAGCTACAAAGTATCTTGGAATGGAAATTTTTATATAATTTATCTCATTTTCTTACAGTTTTATCTTTGATTTGGTAATATTAATATTTAGTCATACATTGATTTGATTTGGATATATTTCGTTACATGAATTAAATTAATTTATGCTATAAAATATATTTACATAATGCTAAAATAATAATTTATTATTATTTATGCTTATTTACTTTGTTAATTCACATTAATTTCAAACAAGGCCCTATTAAAATTTAACAAAAATCATTTGAGTCAACTTCAATAGCTTTATCCAACAAAATATCGATATGTATTTTTTTATTTTTTTTTTATGATTTTTGCACATTTTCAAAACATTCAATTCATACATAATTATTTGATCAAGAATGATATATTCATAGCCTTAGTAACTTGGAATAGAACTTTGTTATGCATTTTCTCTCAAATTTTTAAATTTGATTTGTTCTAAAATTATGAAGTTCTAATTCTCATCCATGCATCGATAACATTACTTTTATTTCTCTAATATTATTTTTGATACATTTATCTCATTCTCGATTTATTATATGTTTACTATTTATTGAAATTATTGTTTAACATTTTTTATGCCTATTTAATTTCGTAATTCACAACAATTAAAATTTTTGTTTGATTGAAATTAAAGAAGAGTCATTAAACTAATCGCATAAAGCTCTATCAATTTCAATATTGATACTTTATGTTTTAAAATAATTTTTTGCATTGGTTTGGCTTAAATAGATATACTATTTTATACTCAATGTGAGGATCAAGAGTGTTATAGGTTATGTTATTTTTATTTTAGAATGTAGCTTTTCGAAATAATTGATCTCGTTTAGTAAATTTTTTTCTCAAATTTTTTATGTTATATTTCTTCAATTTATCACATCCTAGTTATTATGTAAATTTATTTTTCATTAAAATAATAATTTATTATTATTTATAAATTTGTATGTTGGTAGCTCATAGTAATTCGAATTGGGGTCTGAGTAACATTAAGAAAATGTCAATGGACCTATGTAAATGAGTTACATCAATTTAATTAATCATTTTAATTTTTTTAAAATGTATTATGCTCTAATTTTTTAAATTATTTACGAGTTATCGTAATACATACAATATTTAGCTAATAAGGATGTCACAGTTTTTCTACCTGGTGTCTCATAATGTAACTTTTTTTGTCCAGTTATATATTGCTATGTAACTTTAAATCTCCTCTCTTATGACATTTACATGTCTTTCATTAGGTTATATTATATTGCTTTAGCTTATCTCATTCTAGTAGCATTAATATGTACATGATTAATATTAAAAATTATTTTATTAAAATGTTTGCTTATTTACATTTTCAATTTTCAAAAATTTCAAACAAGTTATAATACGGACAAAAATATTAACAAACTCATCTCAATAAGCTATGTCCAATTAATGACTCATTGTTTTTAATTTAAAATCTTTAATTTTCTATGATTGTTCAACTTTATGAAACATTTCATATTTTTACCATATTCAACTTTCAATAATGATACTCCTGATTGCCTAAGCATTTTAGAATGGACATTTTTGTATAATTTATCTCATATTTACTAATGTTTTGCTTTGACTTTATTTTATTTATAGGTAACTCTATCGCCTATTGTGTGACATTTGTGTTAATTTGATTTTGTTATGCTGCATTGCTTCAACTTACTTTAGTTTTACTTTTGTTTATCTTTTTATAATATTAAAATAATATTTTATTTCTCTTTAGTTCTTATTTACTTTGATAATTCATAATAAGGACTGATCTATCTGAAACAAAAGTTGTTTGACTTTACTCAATGAGCCTTATCTGCTTAAATATTTATTTATAAATTTTTAAATGTTTTTGTTTTAGCATGTTTTATCAGACATCATATTCCTCCCTATTACATGTTGGAGAATGTTATTCTTGGCCTACTTTATACATTACATTGCAATTCTTTTGTACGATATACCTTATTTTATCAATTTTTTTAGTTTTATTTGATTATATTAATATAAAACTCTAATTCTACACTTATGCAACCTTAACATCACTTAAACATTTTATATTATATTTCTTAAATTCATCACATTCTACAAATAATAACTTTTTTGTTTATTTAATTTTGAAATTCATTGTAATTAGGATCTTGCTATAATCAATACGAAAGAAATGTCATTAGATTAATCATGATAGGGTCTATCAATATAAATAATATTTTTTGATATTTGTAAAGATTTTAGTTTCTAAGATTTTGGCATACTTTTTCTGACATTTTAGTTGATACAAGGTTTGATATAACAAATGTTATAATGAATGTTATGCTTTGTCTCCTTGTATTTAAATGTAGCTTTCCTGCATAATTTATCCCATTTTTTTAAATTGTTTTATTTGATTTGGCAATATTATGTTGCGTAAATTCATCTCATTTTAGATTTAATTTATTTGTCATTAATATTAAAAAATAATTTTATTATAATTTATATTTCATTAGAATGGTAATTTCCAATAATTTTTATCATGGTCTAATATAGATGAGATGACATTGTTAGACTCATATTAACTAGTCATATGAAATTAAACATTTGTTAATTATATTTTAAAATACCTTTTCTTACTTTTTTTACACATGTCTTATGATAATTACATTCGTTCAAAATGGAACATTTCTTTATAGTTTATCACATTTTTTCAAACAATTTTTTTTGATTTGGTTCTTACTATGTAATTTGAAGTCTCACCTCATTGACCTCTACATCACTTCGATTTTGTTATGTAAAATTTCGACAATGTATCTAAATTCAATTTTATTATGTATTCTTTGAATATTAAAAATTATTTGGTTACTTTGGTAATTCTCTTTATCTTTAAACAATGTCTAATGAAGATGGATAAAAAATTTTTGGACTCATCTTGATTAATCATGACATTTCCAAACATGGCCTGATCGAGATTAAATAAACTTCTTTTATCTCATCTTGATGAGTTCTATCAAACTCAATATTAATTTTATTAATTACCAAATTAATTAAGGTAGCATTGGCATCAAACCTCATAGTGACATTTAATGCTGTCAAGCACAATCTTTGACGTAATGCAATTTCTACTATTTTTCCAATTTAAATATTTTTAAATCATTGTGAAGAAGGCATTCAAAAATTAAGAATGATCAATAGAATAATGAAGGCATGAATTACAATACCATCATGATCTTTAATGACACCACTTGCATTAAAAGTATTCTTTTTGTTTTGTCTACATCAATTTAGTTTTTCAATCAAATTAATAATTGAAGTGCTCGAATTAATTGCTTTTCACATTCAAATTTTCATTTCCTGAAAGCAATATTTATAGCTGTCTACAAAAATCACTACTCCCTTGCCAAACATTGCCTTGCACGAAAAATATTTAAAATATTGCAGTATTGGCTACTAATAATGTTTATAATTGTTGCCTTAGGTTCACAATTTCTTCACACAATCTTCATCTTCATGAAATCCCAATAATTCTACACAATTTTATTAATATTATTATGATCTTTGCAATTTATTGGACTCCTACAAACATTTAGCATTATTTGTTGAGAGAGTTAATTTTTTTTCATCTACAACATTTTGCAAAAGATCCAGAAAAGAAATTATGTTTTTCATGCAACATGACATCCTCAAAGAAATGATCAATAAAATCTTCACTAGGATAGTGAGGAGTTATGGAAGCCAACTGAAAATAAAATTTATGCAATTATTCATGAAATTGTTTCAGCGAATTTATTATTGTCAAAAAAAAAACAAAAACCTATGTAGGAAATTTTTCTTCTGAAATTATGTCACTCAATTTTAGTTCATAGAACCTACATCCAACTACATATAAAACCTTTTACATCTTGAAAGTCCCGCAATTGTCATTCGTCTAACAGTAGATGCTGAAACAAGACATTTATGCTTTTGAACTATCTAAAAACTGTAGTATATTACATGTGTTCCATATGATGATCTTTTTAATACCACTTAAGAATCTTGCCATCATGAAATTACATTAGTGTGTTTTGTTAGTTAGCATTTTCAAATTCAATTTTGTAGAGTATGCTAGAATTATATACCATAATATTCTCAATTATAAACCATTTTCTTCCAATAGTGCACATATCATAATCTAATCCATCAAATTAAATTCGTGAATGTCATAAAACTAACCCCATCCAATTCTGTTCATAATCATTTTAGGTATTCTTGAGATTTGGTTTTGAGGATCTATCATCATTAGTAAGTTGAAATAAACTTCAAAACAATTTTTTATCATTGCTAATCTACCACCTATTATTAACAACATTTTCTTCTGCCTTGTTATTATGGTATGGTAAACTTCCAGTAACTTTTGAAAAAAATATTACTTCCTTTCAACTTCAAAATATAATGTTTCCTAGCAATGTTGTAGGAAGAGAGCACTCTTAAAACACTAACTTCAACAAATTTTTTTAATTGTCATTGTCTTTAGGTTTTTAGGTTACACAATTTACCCATTCATGCATAAATCTATAATTCTTTTATTGAATTTGATAAAAAATAATTTTAATGAGAACTGTAAAAATAATTTTTCATTATTATGAAAACGTTATCTACATAATTATAACTATAATTATAATTAATAATTTTTATATTTAATGAATAATACTATAACAAATATTTTCTTAATAATTACAAAAAATTTGAATAAATTAAAAAATAATATCTACTTCTTAGTTATTGTTCATATAATTTTTGTTAAAATATGAGGTCATTCAATTACGTTTTTATTCATATTCTTTCTCTTTCTTATGGTTTTTTAGCTCTCTTTTATCACTCTTCTTTCTTATTACATTGTTTGTTTCCTTCCCTCTACATCAATTTACCTCACTTTCACTCATGCTCTTTACTTTCTTATGGAACTATCTAACTATGCCATCACATTCTCTCTCAAAGATACTATCTTTGTTTTCCTATTATTCTCTCTCTTCTTTCTCTCCTTTCACACTTTCACGTCTCTTCCTTTTTGTCCCCACACTCTCTTTTCACATTTTCTTCTCCGCTAATCTTTTTTCTCTCTTACATATTTTCTCATTTATTTGTCTATTTTTTCTCCCTTCATCTCATTTCTCTAATACTCTGATAATTATTTCCCTAGTCTCTTTATACTATCATTCTCTCCCCTCTTTTATTTTGCCTTTACAATTCTCTAACCATTGTTTTTCTTTATATATTTATATATATTTATATATATATATATATATATCACTCTTCTTCTCTCCATCCCTCCATCCTTTATCAAATGTTGTCTCCTCTATGTTTTTTTATTATTAATCTCTTATATCTTTTTGATGTATCATTCTCCAGATTATTGTCCCTCTAAGATCTCTATGGATTTATTGTCTCTTTATTCTCTATTCTACAATTTCTCTTTCTTCCCTTTCAATTGTTTTCCATCCTCTCCCTTTTTTCTTCATTTTTTTACCCACTTTTATTTGTTTCTTAACATCTCTCTACATTAATTACTTAAAAACCTCTCTATCTCTCCACCTCTCTTTCTTTCTCCCCAACTCCCTCTCTTTCTCAATCCATTCTACCTTCTAACATTTTTCCTCTTACTTTATTCCATTCTTTGTCTCCCATCTAATTTTTTCTCCACTACTTCAACTCATGTTCTCTCTATTTCTCCTCCAACCTTCTTCAATCTATGTCAATGTCCACTTTTTTAGTTCTCTCTTAATCCTTCTCTCCTATCCATTAAATATGTTATTTTATCTTATTCTATCTAACATATGCATACATACATTAATATATATATATATATATATGTATCAATATATCTCTCTTTATCTCAAAATTCTTATTTTGTTTGTCCCTATGAATAATCAAAATTACTTTATCTCCTACAATCTATCTTACAACAAAAATGTCATCCTCCACTAATGTCTTCCATTCTCTTTATGAATCTTAAATCTTTTTCTCTGTCCAACCAAGATTTGCACAAATCAATTGGCATCTTTCTTCTACATTATTCTATCTCTTTTGTCACCTTATTTCTCTTTTCATCTTCTCTTAGATCTATCTCTTTCTAAAAATCCCTTTCTAACAATCTCATTATCCCCTTGTAGTTTTGTCTTCAGCCTACAACTTACTTCAATCTCTATAACACTTTGTCTCAGTTCTTCCTGCTTTTCTTTTCTCTTCATAACTCCATTATCCTCAACTCTCCTTTTCTCACTATAATATCACTCATCTTATCCTCATATCTTTCACTATATTATCATTCCTATTGCAGGCTTTCATTTGCTCTCTCTCTCTCTCTTTCTCACCCTTTTATTTCTTATTATTTCTCTTTCTACTTCATAATCTTTCCCTTTATCTCTTCCTTCTTATCTTTCCCTTCTTATTCCATCCTTTAATATCTCTCCTTCTTTTATCATAGTCATTTTTTCACTGTTTCTCCCTCACTTTGTCTTTTTAATCTTTTTTTACTATTTTCTCTCTCTTTCTCCATCTCTACCTAACTCTCTTTCAAATTTTTCTTCAATATATTTTCTCTTACTGTCTCTTTCTTCTCACTCACTCTCTTTACTTTTTAAATCACTTTCCTTTCTTATCGCTCACATACTTTGTCTCTCTTCAATTCTCCCTTCTTTTTTAATCTTCCCTTTTATCATATAATCTCTCACTTTCCTTTCTATCTTTGCAATCCTTGTATCTCAATATCTTATGCTCTTATTCTTTCTCTATTTAACTTTACACTATCTATTTGTCATTCACACTCTCTATTCCATCTCCCTTCAACTCCCACACTATCTTCTATATTTCCACTTCCCCCACTTTTTAATATATCATCAACCCTTCATTATTCTTTTCTATTTCTAATATACATATGCTATTATTAAGAATTGGAGGTAATACAAGTTGTCAGATTGGCATTACTCATACTATTTACATAAACTCTTATCAATGGTTTTGCAATATGTTATTTGGTTACTTAAAAAGCTTTTTTTATACTTGTGTACAAGTTGTTTCTCTATGACAAGTGATATTTCAAAGTATTATGATGTATTAGAACTTATACATAAAAAGTCCTTATGCTACACAAGATACTCGTGGCCTTTTTGGGATGTTACAAGTAGTATGACACTATATAGCAAATTAAAGCACAAATTATTTTTGTGCTAATTGCAAATCATGTTACCATGAAATTATAATCAACTGTGTTAAAGTGCATGATTGGAGGAACTGAAAACTTTCTAAGGCAAAAGTGGAAGGTACTTATTCGAGAAATAATTGATTGCTATGGGAACCAAATGTTTAGATTGGAGGTAAGAATTACAATATGATCAATCAAAATATAAAAAGTGTAAGCCTAGATATGTGTGATGCAAAAGTGAATCTTCAATGTCTAAAGTTATGTTTCTTGAATAGTATTAAGGGAGTCCCTTTTGTGAAAAATGTTCTTTTAACTTAACAATTCAAACTATTAACTAATCTAATGTGGAGTACTAGCAATAAAAATGATATTTCGTAAAATTATGAAATTCATATTGTACGTTCAAGAGGCACCAGGTTTTTTGTCATCGAATTGAAACATTATTTTGGCAAACCATATGGATGATGGGATTCTTATCCTTGAATGATGATTAAAAATAAGGTAATTACGCATTTTACATCTCTTTAATAACCATGAATTGAGAAAGCATATGATGGCCAATCTAAGTATGTTCTTTCTTTATTTACCCAAAGCATTTTGTAAGGGTTTGAGCTACAAATTTTCCATCTATGTATGTTTATTTCAAATTCAAAGTGAGCAATGTAACTATCACAATTCTTTGTTATGCAAAATAAAAATGTTTTAATAAAATTTTATTCCTCTTCAAAATGAAAAAAACAATTTCGATAATAGCTAGATGACATGGCATGATAGTTGTGGTACATAATAGTTTGAGCATCTAATGTGATTCAAGTCATATGAGCTTTATTATAGTTATTATACCAATGACTATATTAGTGCATCATGGACACGTTGTGGTTAGAACTATTTAATAAAAAAAGGATTATATTGGCTCAATGACTTTATCTCTAGATGCCACGATCCCTTATTGCTATGAGTAGAGATAATATGATGATGTGATATATGGTAGCATTGACATCAAACCTCATTGTGACATTTAATGCCATCAAGCTCAATCTTTGATATAATGCAATTTCTACTGTTGTTCCAATTTAAATATTTTTAAATCGTTGTGAAGAAGGCATTCAGATATTAAGAATGATCAATAAAATAATGAAGGCATGAATTAGAATACCATCATGATCTTTAATGAAACCACTTGCATTGCAAGTATTCTTTTTGTTGTGTCTACATCTATTTAGCTTTTCAATCAAATTAATAATTGAAGTGCTCGAATTAATTGCTTTGCACATTCAAATTTTCATTTTGTGAAAGCAGGAATTAAAGCTATTTACAAAAATCTCTACTCCCTTGCCAAACATCGACTTGCATGAAAAATATTGAAAATATTGCAGTATTGGCTACTAATATTGTTTATAATTGTTGCCTTAGGTTCATAATTCTTCACACATTCTTCTTCTTCAATAATTCCCAATAATTCTACACAATCATATTAATATTATTATGATGTTTGCAATTTATTAGACTCCTAGAAACATTTAGCATTATTTTTTGAGAGAGTTAATTTTTTTCATCTACAACATTTTGCTAAAGATCCAGAAAAAAATTCTGTCTTTCATGCAAGATGACATCCTCAACTAAATGATCAATAAAATCTTCACTGGGATTGTGAGGAGTTATGGAAGCCAAATAAAAATAATATTTATGTAATTATTCATGAAATTGTTTCAACCAATTTATTATTGTCAAAACAAAAACTATAACCTATGCTGGAAATTTTTCGTCTAAAATTATGTCACCCAGTTTTAGTTCATAGAACCTACATCCAACTACATATAAAACCTTTTACATCTTGAAAGTCCCACAATTGTCATTGGTCTAACAGAAGATGCTGAAATAAGACGCTTATGCTTTTGCTCTATAAAAAATCTGTTGTATATTCCAAGTGTTCCATATGATGACCTTTTTTTAATTCCACTTAAGAATTTTGCCATCATGAAATTACATAAGTGTGTTTTGTTAGTTATCATTTTCAAATTCAATTTTGTTGAGTATGCTAGAATTATATACCATAATATTCTCAATTATAAAGCATTTTCTTCCAATAGTGCACATATCATAATCTAATCCATCAAATTAAATTTGTCAATATCATAAAACTAACCCCATTAAAATCTGTTCATAATCATTTTACATATTTTTGAGATTTGGATTTGAGGATCTATCATCATTAGTAAGTTGAAATAAACTTCAAAACAATTTTTTATCATTGCTAATCTACCACCTATTATTAACAACATTTTCTTCTGTCTTGTTATTATGGTATGGTAAACTTCCAGTAACTTTTGAAAAAAATATTACTTCCTTTCAACTTCAAAATATAATGTTTCCTAGCAATGTTGTAGGAAGAGAGCACTATTAAAACAAACTGACTTCAACAATTGTTTTTAATTGTCATTGTCTTTAGGTTTTTAGATTACACAATTTACCAATTCATGCTTAAATCTATAATTTTTTATTGAATTTGATAAAAAAATAATTTTAATGAGAACTATAAAAATAATTTTTCATTATTATGAAAACGTAATCTACATAATTATAACTATAATTATAATTAATAATTTTTATATTTAATGAATAATACTAGAACAAATATTTTCTTAATAATTACAAAAAAATTGAATAAATTAAAAACTAATATCTACTTCTTAGTTATTGTTCATATAATTGTGGTAAAATATGAGGTCATTCAATTACGTTTTTATTCATATTCTTTTTCTTTCTTATGGTTTTTTACCTCTCCTTTATCACTCTTCTTTCTTATTACATTGTTTGTTTCCTTCCCTCTGCATCAATTTACCTCACTTTCACTCATGCTCTTTACTTTCTTATTGAACTATCTATCAATGCCATCACATTCTCTCACAAAGATACTATCTTTATTTTCCTATTATTCTTTCTCTTCTTTCTCTCTTTTCACACTTTCACATCTCTTCCCTTACTACTATCTTCATCTCTTACACTCTCTATTGCTCTTTAGCTCCTTTTTACTAACAAAATTATCTTCATTTTTCTTTTCTTTTCCTCTATCTTTTTATATAACTCATTTCTATTATCTATCATTCTTATTTTGACTCTTCACACCATATCTAACTTTAATTCCTCTCAAGCTCTCCCTTAAACACTAAGTCTCACATGCCTCTATGTCTCTTTCTTCTCTAACCTCTATTTCTATCACTTTGAATCTCTCTTTATAGATTTATCTATTTGATATTCTCTCTAACTCTTTGTTAGCCATTTCTTTCTCCCTCAAGCTTCTGTTTGTCTTTAAATCTTTTGCTCATGTAGTTCTTTTCTTTAGTCCTTTGTTCACTTTATCGCTCCTTCTTTCACACTTTTCAGTCCCATCACTCTCGCCTCACATCCATGGCATTTACTTTCTTGTTAAGTTGTTCAATTTTATATTTTTTTCCATTTCAATAATAATTATAATTCATGAAAAATTATGAGGCAATTAATTTTCATGATATAAAAAAATAATATTTATTATTATAATAATAGTAATAATTCTTAAGATTTGTAAAAAACATTCTTTTATTAAAAATATTTGATTAGTAATATTCTTCTTATTCGTATTCTTTTTATTGTTCTTTTTCTTCTTCTCTCACCACCTTTTTTATTCCTAACCATCTTGTTCCTCAAATTTTTTTTCAACTTATTGTTTGTACTTTTTTCTATTTCTTCATCTTATTTTTCCTCGCATTATTTTTTCCTTTATTCTTTCGCTGCTCATTCAGCTATTATTATCATCTTTCTTATTCTGCTTCTCTTGCAATTCTATCACATATTCTAGTTTGAAAAATGTAAACCTTTAGAAGTATTCAAACCATTTTGCAAATTTGTATACTTGAGTGCTTTGTGCTTAAAATAAAGAAAAAAATATTTTAGTAGCAAAATATGTAGAGTATTTCTTTCTTTTTTCAATAAAAGTTTCACTAAAGAGTTTGATAAAACCATTATAAAATTAAATCCAAAATCAAGGGCATCATAATACTAAATCCTCAAATGAACAGTCTATATAAACTGGCTAATTCATAATGATATTGATTTCTCCAAGAACTTTCCTTTTAATTGGTTCTAAATATATGAAATTTTTATTCCATGAATTCTTTGAAATCTCTAAAAAAATTTTTGAATTATCTTTAAATTCTTCCTTAAGTCCTTCATAGACCCTTTGCACATTTTAAATAGAAGTTGGGATATGATGTTCAATTACAAATTCAAATATTTTAAATACAAAAAGGAAAATGTAAAGATTCATCAAGTTTTTAAATTTAGCAAACTTTCAGTCAACTGGCACCATACCCATTCATGGAGGCCTTTCCTACGTGCATCTTCTATGTGCCATCAACACATGCATGTCTAAATTACTTTTGTATAGGAGAGGCATGGTAGGTGGCAACTTCCTTGTGCATGGAAAAAGTGCCATCAATAGTCAATGAGATCCCACGCATCTAGGGGTCGATGAACCTATCATTCACGTGTCGTGCATGCATGCCAGGTCTACATCGCATCCATTCAAAGGTTGAATTTGGGTGCACACAGGCTTGCCTCACATGCCCACTTGCATGGGCATCGACTTAAGTTTCTCTTAGCATCTCTTCCATCCCATCTCAATTTTCCAATGTTGGTTATAGTGCTCCACCAGCACATACAAGTGTGCACTCTAGCATTACAACAACAATCATCTATTTATTACCATGTTCATTGCCATGCTACTTTGTGTTCTATCATTAATTTTTTTATATTCTTTCCTCCTTTCACTTTCATCATCTAATTTGGATTTATTGTGCCTAGAAGTGATCTCTTGGTCATAGGTCCCTTCTTTTTAAAATTTAAGGACCATCAAATCTTGGTTTAACTAATTCTTTTCAACTGTCTCCTTTGGGAGGGTAAGACTTCCATTTGGTCCATTAAATAGCCTCTTTAATTTTGTTAGGCACAAAACTTTTGAACAAATCTTCACTTGCCTCTTCAATTGGTTAGCATTAAAAATGCCTTTTGTGAATGCTTTTTTGCTTCAGTCAAAAGGAAATTTTTCCTATATTTATTGTACCATTAATGTTGTTGTCATCTATAGTAAATGGTATCTCGATCCCATAAGTATGCATTCACTAACACAATTTGGTACACATTTAGAGGTATCACTTCATAGATAACCTCAATAATGCCTTATTAAGTGTTCCTAAGCCTTACCTTACGCAACTTTTCAATTCTTACCTTTGAGATTTCATAATTCTAGCACCATAAATATGGTCTTAGACATGGTGTAGCCTTTAAGTTTATTCTTTCAACAAAACTTTCTAACATTAAGTTCTTTTCATTTCTAGTTTCAATAAAAGCATCAAAAAGCTTTTTTTTCACCTATATTAAAATAGCAATGAATTTTTATCTATGCTTCACTTCATGTGATGCCTCCATTGGACTCACCATAAGAGATATGGTTTCATCAACCTATCAAGAAGTTTCATGTAGGATTATAAATACTTCAACATAGTTTGAGTCTAGTGGTCTATTCCTACATCATTTATCTTTCTCAACATTGTATCTTATGCCACTTTCTCCACCTTTCCTCCATCTAACTCATGGCATAAAATTCATATTAGATTAATTGCTTTCATTTTCTCCTGCCACTTTTATAACAATATCATTTCTTTGGTTTACATTACACCATTCTATCTCATGACTCATCATTTCTAATTGAGCATACACCACTTTTAATTGATTAATAGTTGTAAAAAAATAAATATATTTTGTTGCTTCAATTAGATATCTATATTTTATAGATCTATTATGGTAACATAAATTGGTAAATTAAGTGTAGCATCAACCCTGAAAGATTATTATCATTCTTCTGTTTTAATATTTAGAAATTGATGTCATCCTCTTCTTCATCTATAATAACCTTCGGATAGCTACTTTATATTTTAGAATTCAATTACTTAAGCATATTTTGTTGATGGATTGTCTTTTGGATCCATCTTGGGTAGGGATTATGATTTTATCACTATCTTGTTTAACACTTGCATTTGTTGGGCTAAAGGGCTGCTTATGCTTCTAAGAATTTTGGTGAAATAGTTGGCATAGTAATCTCAACTATAGACTCTTCAATCCTTTAATTCTCTTTTTTGGCTTGCTCTTAAATTATCTTCTTTATTGGACTTTTAATTGATGCTAAATTGAAGTGTTTTATTACAAAAAATAATATGTTGTCTGAAAAGTATTCTCGTTAAGAGATCTTCTCAATAAAAAATAATTTTAGATTAATAGTAGTGGAAGTGATAGCATGACAATAGTAAAGAGAAAAGGAAGAATGAAAAAGTTAAGTGGTTTTTTGCCATAGGAGGATTAAATTCCCTAGAGGTTTCAATTGTATGGGTTTTAAATTCATGAAGCTTTGTTCTCTATAATTTTTAAATCCTCTCTAAGTTCTCTCTAAATTGTTCTTAATTTTCTCAAAATTCCATCTAAAATTTTCTAAATTCCATCATACATTCTTTTGATCCCTTTATATAGAGTTTAAGATGCAACACATAATTACAAAATGCCTAAAATTTTAATTACAAAAGACACATTTGACCTTTGATCATGTTTTAAAATTTAACCATTTTTGAGCCATCCTGTACTATACCAACCTATGAAAGTTCTATAAGCATGTAGCTTCTGAGTTTCATCTAGACCATATGTAAGAAAATTTTACATGCATAAGAAAGGAGTGGAAGGTGTGTCACCTACTACATACATTATACACATGGTTGTCAACCTCTATTTCACCTCAATTTGTGTGGGTTTTAGTGCACCTAGTAGTGACATGTGCATATGAGCTAGGTAAGTGTTTAGCATGCTTGTGGCAACACAAGTCGAATTCCCGTGAGCTAGTTGTTGCGCACCCATGTGCATGAGTAGTATCTTTTTGGGGTTTTTAAAATCACCTCTTTTGGGTCTACATCTCCTAGGGTGCATTTGTGTGAATTTGGAAGATATTTTTAACACTATTTTTGCTCATTGACAACTAAGAAAGACTAAGGTTCGAATAATACATCCATACAAGGGCATATCGAAAGGTGTTATAGGTATAAATCTAAAATCTTAGGATTATAGGGAAAGTATAAACTTTCCTAGAAGTGAAAGAATTTCATTAGATTTTAACAAGATGGACCTAAACATAAAGTAATAGTGTTTTGAAGAACAAACACCCAATTACTCACATTGTTGGTGAAGTCACATTCTACACACAAGTGGTATTCATAGAAGGCAGAATAAGAATTCAAATTACCAACTACATTACAGAGAAATTTGGATGTGATCATTAAGTTTTCTAGAATCTTAAAAAAGTTGTGAAGAACTTTCCAAGTGACATATCAGTATTGTGAATGTTGGATAATAGGTTACATAGTCTTTAGCCCCTGAGTTGCCTACTTAAGGCACCTTAAGAATCACACTATTTGATTATTCTTAATTCAAAATGATTCGTGGTTGCAGTTTGTTTCATTATTAAAAGAGTTTTATCATGTGCAACATGATGAGCATTCTTATTTATAGAGACATCAAGAGTTTAAAAAAAAGTTTGCTAACATCAGTATACTAAGAGATGCACTTTGGAATTATAAAAGACATTTAAAAATTCCAAAAGTCACACAAAATTATAAAACAGATAATTTGAACTTTCCAAAAAACAATTCAAAAATAACTTGAAAATATACAAATTCAATTTCATTGAGTTCCCAAATAAGATATGCAAGTAGTAATTGCAAGTGATAAGGAAGTGGATTGTGCAGTTGGTGCAATGCAGACTTATTGGTGTATGTTTCTTCAAGTCTAATTTCAATGGGTGATGCAATTGATGTGAAGTGAGCAGGGAGGAACGTGATTCTTGATGTCAAACGTTTGGGTTGGTGAAAATCAACATAGGTTTCTGAGTCAGTGCATTCATGGATCAGATCTACTCGAGTTGAGCAAATTATCTTATTAAGAGACCAATGTTTTTCAAACGAATGATGGTCACAACTATAGCAGTAGCGGTAGTGACTATAGGCAGCAACAGAATAGTCCTAAGCAAATTTTAAGCTTTTTATAGTGAAATCTTCAAAAAATTTTGCACTATTAAAAATATGGGACTACTAAAGGGATTACCTATACTTAATATAAAGCTAAAAATCTTTTAGGAACTATCTAGTGTTCTTCAAACATTATAAACTAAAGTGTAGAGGTAGATAACCCAATAAATGGATGAAAATTAATTTAAAATATGTAATAAACAAGTGTCAGCTACAATTAATCTCCAAAACTAAAATGGTATTGAAGACTAACAAGAAATAGAGGAGCTAATTCTTGAATAACTCAAAATTTTTATTGGACTAGAATGCCTCCACGTGCCACCTTTCGGTGATGTATTAGATTCTATTATATCACCATTCCTCTATGAGAAAACATCTGTTGGCACATTACAACATTTACTTTGGTGGGCAGGTGGAGAATCTCCACAAGCAACCCAACACATAATCTTCTTGCTATGTTGCATCATCTATTTTCTTTGTTTTGTCTTGTTCCTTCATTTTCTTCATTTATTTTTCATTCAATGAACTTGGAAGTGATCCCTTGACCAACTAGATAATGAAAAAAATAATTTTATAAAAATAGTGAGCTTTATTATTATGGAGTTGGATCCAATTAATTTACATTAGAATTATATATTAGATAATTTTCTATTTAAAAATTATAAAATTCAAAAAAGTTTTTGAAAATTACAAGTTGTATTAAATAAAAATTATTTTATCATGTTTTGGAGAAGTAATCATTTATATTCACAAAGCAATGGTGAAGCGTCATAATTTTTTTAGTAACTCCAAAAAGATGTTTAACTTATAAAGCTAAAATAAGAAAATCATATAATATGTTTTAAAAATTATCAAAAACTTCTATGAATTTTTTTAACATAGAATATGATTTCATTAAATAAAAAATAAGGCATTACAAATTGCATGAAGTTCTATTTTATGTTTACCCACTATTCCTCCTTTCAATTTTATCTCCACCAATTAAAACTCACATTTGCAATGTCCTTATGCCAATGATGCATTATCGGTATTTTCTTTAAGAAATTCAAAAGGCATGTTTTGGGTGAGTGACACCAAGTCAAAATTAGTAGAAATCGTTTCATAAAATGGCCTATTAGCATTAAAAAAACATGGGCTCAGCAATCAACTTCATTTTGAAAATGCCAAACTTATCATATAATGCATTTTGAGATTGAAAAATATGGCACTTCAAATGATTATAAGAAAATATGCATTTATAAATTTTCACAATTTTTTAAATTTTTACTAAATATTTCAAATTCATTGCTCAATAATTACCAAAGATATTGTTCAAGTACATCTCATCCATTATTATAAACTAGTATTTGCCATATCTTGCAAATTCAAAAGAGAAAAGGTGAAAGTTAAATTTGAATCAATCATTTCAATCACCTCAAATAGTACAAAATCATTTTTAGGTAAAGTTTAAATAAATATATCTACTATGTGATTTTTTTATGGAACATGTAATTTATTTTCAAACAATTCCACATGATCTATAATAAACCAATCACACATTTTTATAGGTTATTTATGCAAATGAGTTATTTTATTCTTATTTATCTTATAAGTAACAATGTTAAGACGTCCTAGTTGAACACCTTTTCAAAAAGTTAAAGTTCTTCCAATTATTATATTGGCATAAGTATTATGCAAATCCAACTACCTATTGTTTGTTTAATTATGCATCACAATGCATTAAAACATTTTTGTGAGACCAATATAACAACACATTACAAAAAAAGTGAACAAATAGTTGAGATAAAATGAAGAAAGGTTTTACAACTTAAAATGTCAACATTAAATTAGCTAACAAGTGAATAACCATTTGACAGTTTTAAATACGAAATTCAAAAATTTTGGTTAACTAAAAATTGAAAGGTCCACTTAAAGTGCAATGGGATGTATTCCATTGGGTTTGAATGTAATTTCCAACATGAAATCTGGCTTTGACGTGGATAGCTAAAGTGCTAGTCATAACAACTAATAATAGTATGTCCAATGAAAGTATCTTTAACTTTTGTATATGATTCTTTAATGAACTCTTCCATCTTGCACTTCTTTAGAAGTTCCTTGGTATAATTTCCTTGTGTTATGAAAATTTCATTTTGTAGTTGTATAATTTACATACTAAGTAATAAAGAATGCTCCCTTATGATTCTCATCACAAGAGTATAATTGCATTGTGCTAGCATGCTAAAATCATCACGATATAGAACCATGGTGTAATTGAACAATCAAAATGTGTCTTCTAGTTTTTTATATAAAGAAAGTATAATAACCTTTTCATTATTGAACTAATTTTTTAAGAGGTAAATTACATAATCATTCTTGTTGATGGGCTTATTTTAAGCCATAATAGGAATGATTAAGTTTATGGCTGTCTTTTTTATTTATTAATAAATAAAGTAAACAACATCAAAAAGTAACAAATTTATATAATTATAATAAAGGAAGCCTATCTACTAATAATCACACAATGAGTGCATACTTTACCAATTTTTTTACCACTTAGTATCATGCTTTACTTTATTTCTAACTTCTCTGTAATATCTAATTTTTTTAAGATCTACTTGGTTCTTATGTCTTTCCTACCTTTTCAATTTTTTTTGAATTCAAAAATACTGATTCTTAAGAGTTGAATCTGGTCTTCATGCTGGAATTTGTTAGACAATCTTCCTTCCTGGCTTCAAAAACCTTTTATTTAATATTAAAAATAGAAGTGGTATGGCTTAATATTTGATATTGGAAGAATCTACTCAAACCCAAACTCTTTTAACAATCTCTTAAGCACGCAAACTTTCCTAGCACCACTCTTTTGGTTTATCCAACAAATTTACACACTCAAATTGTTTATCATGTACTATTTTTTAATTCAAGTATTTCCCCCTATACAATAGCACTTATCGATGAAAACTTTATAGCACCAATCTTTTATTTTAGTGAACGTGTTTGCCAACTTTCATCAAATATTTCATTATCAACTAATTTTACAATGAAATCATTCCCCATCAATATTAATTCCTTTATAATGTACCTTATAAGCCTTTATTATTAGTGAATAACACATAGAAATATAGTCATTCAATTTGAAATCAAATTTATAGAAGTTATGTTTAACTTCCAGTCATAGCAAGTACTACTAGTAAAAAAGCACAAAATATTCAGCATACAAACATTCCAAATTTCAAAATAATGGTTCTTTATGTTATTCCTAATTTAGATTTTGTTGAATACATGACACGTTCTATTGATAGTTTCTACTAGGAAAACTATTATTTTAATTCCACCCATCTAATAATAACATTCACATTTCTACTTGGTTTTTCATTTCTTCACTCTACAACAAATTTATTTTGAGGTAACTAATGTCTAAATGATTGCCTTTAATTGAACTTTTAAATTAACATTTGAAAAATAAAAATTCTAAATTTTCTCACATTATATAAATAAATAAATTTATTCATAAATTTTAAATAAAATTCATGAAAAAAAGTATATGCATCATCTTTCCTTGTCAAAATGGAAACCAATCTAAAAATAATAAATGTTGCAAAAAATCATATATTAAAACTTTTTAAATCTTTGGCATCTTGAATGAATTGGAAAAAATAAATCTATGTGAAGTAGATTGGAACATTGAATAGTTCAAACAATAATTACACATTCAAAGGATTCATGAGCTTTTTTTCAAAGTTTTGAAGTTCCACGAAAACATTAATAAAGCGAGTGATTAATAATCAAGTAACCTTGTTAAGTTTAGTAACATTATTTGAAGAAGTAACACTAGCATGCCCAATTCATCACTGCCAATGCCATGGACCTTAAGATAAAAATTGAAATTATTTTCTTTAAACATTTTCAAAGATAGAGAAATTATGTTATATATATTTTACCCTCTAAATTAAGTTAAAGTTGTCCCATTCTCAGGAATAATGTCATCACATGCTTTCACTTTTGCTGAACTAATGTCATACGCATAATTAATTCGTTTTTATTGTTTTCTACACATGTTTGGCACCAACAGTATTAGTGTGTCTAAAAAAATGCACGCTTCATATGCTTTTTTGGCTACCATGCATAAGGGGAAGTATTCGCAAGAATAGGCTTCTTTATTATCATCCATTTTTTATATGCCTAATTTTTCCAAACCAATAGCAGCAATATTTGTTGATGTATTGTAGAAGTATGAATTATAGCAAGGCTTTTTAACTTGATATGGGCATAACATTTGCACTAATGTGAAGGCATATTTTCCTTAATGTGATTCTCTTTTCCCTCTATTTTTGTTTATATAACTTGTCATTTAAGTGTTCATAGAAACCTATAATCAAGAAATTTATTTTAAATATGCAAATATTCTTCAAACATTCTCAAACTCATTGTTTAAGTCATTAAATGCATCTTGTTGTGCATCAAGTATGTTTTCAATGTAGGATTATTCATCACTAAAGGATTCAAAGCTACCGTGATTGTTCATATATTTAGTTAATTTTCTTCCCCAAAGTAGAAGCTCTTGGTCTCTCTTATTTACCAATAAAGATGTGATCTCAAAACGAAATTATGAGTTTCTAATGAACATTTAATAAGATAGAACTGATTGAGACGAGAACATTGATTTTTTTGTTTAATTTTAATTTGTTGTTGTTTAGATTTACAAGGGATTTTTTAAATAAATAGGGATAAATAAAACTAAATTATCATCTTACTATTAAAAAAAATATTTATTACAAAAAAATTAAGATAAATTAAAATAATATAGTATAATCAAATCTAAATAATACAAAGGTAACAAAAGAGGTGGTTTAAAGTTAAATATTAAAACATCAAAAGCCAAGTAAAAAACGAAAACAAATGAGAAAATTACCATGAAAGGTGTATTCCTACATACTAAAGAGATTTAGTGTAACATTGGCAATATCAAATAAGATATGAATCAAAATTTCTTGTAAAGAGTGTCTAAATAATAGAAAATAAAAATCTTAAAAATATACAAATAACATATAATTTTTTAGGACTCACTAAGATAAGTCCAATAATGGATGTTTTGTTTTTTTTCCCCACTATTTGAATTACTATAAATTACAAAGATTAATAAAAATAATTAATAATAAATTATGATTTTAGTATTATGTAAACATGCATTACAATTAAAATCAGGCAACTTAAAGTAAGGCAATTCTATAAAACAAAACAATATAAAGGTCACATAATAAAAGGATAAAAGTTTCATAGTAATATAGCCAATTCAAAGCAAAATGTTTGGAGAAATGAGTTAAATTGTACAAGAAAGATACATCCACAAGACAAAAGAGATAGAATGTAACATCCTCGATCACAAAATTATGCACAAATCAAATTGTGTTGTGAAGCGAACCAAAATTTTAGGAAAAAATTTGAAAATATAAAAATAACTATGTTATTGGAAAGAACTAATTTAAATGAGTATAAGGGCATTTTCTCTCTCAATTTGCCCCCTTTTTAATTACTAAAAATTTCAAAATAAATAAGTATAAATAGCAATTGATTATTATTTTAACTCTAAGTTAGTGCTATTTATAATCAAAAAATAAGATGAATATTAGAAATGTAAAATAAGAAATTGAATGTGATGTGAAGGTCAAGCAAGAGGAGATTTAGAATTACATAGTAAAATAACAAAATTGAACCAAAAAGTTGAAGAAATGAGACAAATTAAGTGAGAAAATTGACTTCCAAGATGATAAGGTGATTCGGTATAACTTCCTCAATCATGAAATTAAGTAAGAGACAAAATTTCAAGCAAAGCATGAAAAAATCATAGAAAATAAAATATTTAGAAAATATAGACATAAATATTTGATTTAATAGAACTTATGGAGATTTGTCCATTGACAATTATTGCATATTGATCAAAACTTGTTTGAAACTTCTATAAACTACCAAATAAACAAACATAAAAAATAATAAATAATTATTTTAATATTACTAACATTTACATTAAAGAAAACATGAGAGGATATTTATAGTTAAATAGTAATGTGGAGCAAATCAAAGCTGAAAACTTTAAGAAACGAGAATAATTTTATAAGAAAGTTGAATTTTATAATATTAAGAAAATTGAATGCAATATCCTCAATGACCATGTTAGATACAAAGAAAAATATCCATAAATAGTGAAAAAATAAATAAAAATAAAATATTTGAAATTATATAAATGAATATATAGTTTGATATTACTCATCATGATGAGTTCAATATTTTTCGTTGGATCTAAATTTTATCTTGTTTGGAATTATTACAAATATCATAAATAATTGAGCAAAACTAATAAGAACTTATTGCATTCATATTAAGTAAAAAATACATCATTTCAAAATAAGACAAATTTATTTAAGGCAATATAACAAAATAAAAGCATTTTTGTAAGTCACATGAGAGTAGATTCAGAGTTACATTGTAGTATAGACAAAAAAAGATGAAAAAATAAGACAAATTCTAACAAAATGATGCATTTCATAATATTAGAAGATCAATTTTAACATACTTGATCATCAAATTAGTAACTAATCTAAATTTCTCATAAAACATGTTAAAGGCATAAATAAAAAACAATAAAAAAATATAAAAAAGAATCTTTGATTGGATAGATCTCATTGAGACAGGCCATAGAACTTTTGTTTCATCAGATAAGACCGCAATTGGAGATACTATGAATTACAAATTTTAATAATTTTAAATGATAATAAATTATTATTTTAAATATTAAGAAAAATAATATTAAAGTTAAAATGAGATGCATCAAATATATATAATATAACAAATTTAAAGCAACATAAAAGACATAAGATAGGAGCTAAATATTTGAAATCAATAAAAGACAATTTAATCAAACATTTGATTAAATAAGATAAATTTGACATGGAATGGTGCATTGCTATATATTATGGAGATCAAGAGAAAAATCCTTGCTCATAAAAAATGTATAGATTAGAAAGCATAAAAAAATATGAAAAAGCTTAGAAAAAATATTTAAAGTTTTAGTAATGAATTATTAATTTTATTGATCTTGTTTATTTTAGTTTAGTAATGTTTTTTAATCTAAATAAGACATCACTTGGAATAACTATAAATTATGAAAGAAAAAATATAAATGTTAAGTCGATATTAATTTAATATTAACTAAATATATATTAAAGTTGAGTTAACATGTATTGAAGCAAAATAATATAACCAAATCAAACTATTGTAAACCTTATTAGCGAGAAAAATTAGAGTTTCATAGAAACATAACAAAATTGTAGCAAAACTTTTGAAAATTAAGATAAATTATATTAGAAAGTCACTTCCCATGATGTTAAGGAGATTTAGAGTAATGTCCTCAATCATTAAATGTAGTATAGATAAAAATTACTCATAAAGTAAGTCAAAGTTATTAAAAGTATAATAGTGAAAAAATTAGATTTAAATATTTAATTTGATAGAGTTCACCTTAATCAGTCTCACATTGTTTAAAATATCTTGATGAGGCCTTATTAAGTAAATATTTTTTAAAACAATAATGATTATGGTAAAGAAATATAATGCAACAAAACAAAGGCAACACAATATCACAATGGTTGAGAATTTGAGTTCATAAAAATATAAGGAAAGTATAAAAAACTTCGAAGAATTAAGATCAATTGTATGAAATGTTGCACTCCAAGTTGCCAAGGAGATCTTGTGTAACATGCACAATTATTTAATAAAGTACAAGTTGAAATTTTACATGAATCATGCTAAATTTATTGAAAATAAAATATTTAGAAATATCCAAATCAATATTTAATTAGATAGAGCTCATTAAAATATATTGAATGACGTTTTCCTAATCTCGATCAAACAAAATATAAAATTTTTAATTATTAACATTATAAATATCTATTAATGATATTAAATTATTATTTAATATTAAATAAATATATTTCAAAGATAAAATGGGTTAACATTAATCGATGTAATATAACATAATAAAATTGGTATAAGGATCAAACAATCTTTGTTTAGAGTAACAAATTATTATTAGCAAATCTATATTTAAAGAAATCAGATAAATTGCACGAGTAAGTTACATTCAAATATACTAAGGATATTGATGTAAAATCCCTAATTGTTAAATCAAGTATGTGTATAAATGTCTTCAAAAGTATGCAAAAAAATTAAAAACAATAAAATATATTTAAATATTTAAACAAATTTACAATTCAACAAAGCTTTTTAAGATGAGACCAATAATGTTTATTTCATGTCAAAATAAGGCTTGTTTTAAATTACAGTTAATTACCTATTAAATAAACAAAAAAATTAATATAAATATGATTAATTATAAAGAAAATTAATATTAAATATAAAATTTGGTAAATTGGAGTAATATAATTTAACCAAATCAAATAGAAGGTAACATAAGATGAGAATTATTTTTCTTAGTAATATAAGAAAATTAAAGGAAAAAATTTAAATAAATAAGTTAAAATGTAACAAAAAGTTGTATTTTAATATACTACATAGAATAACTATATATCCTTGATCGAATGTCCTACTCAAAAGAAAATGTCTCATAAAGCCCACCACGATTATAGAAAAAAAATATTTTCATATATATGAATGAATATTTTAATTTGATAGAACTCATCGAGAAAAGTTAAACAATATTTGTTATGTCACATTACAACCATGTTTGTATTTACTATGAATGATAAAAGAAACTAAGTGTAAATAGAAATAAATTGTTTTTTTATTGTTATGTGAAGATTTATTAAAGCTTAAATTAATATTGAGTTAGATAGACATCGTTGACATGAGTCTAGTGACGTTTGCTTTGCCTTGATAAGAACTTATTTGAAATTTACTATGATTTACTAAATTAAATAAGTATAAATAATAATAATATATTATTTCAATTTCATGTAATTTGTAATAAAGATTAAATGAGGTAACTTACAACAATGTCATATAACCAAATCAAAATGATGTTTATCACATTAGAAGAGAATTAAAGTTTCATATTAATATAACGAAGTTTAACTAAAAAATTTTTAGAAATGAGATATATTTCATGGGAAGTTACATTCAAAGATACTATAAAGAATGAGCATGTCATTATTATTAATGGGATAACATATGAATCAAAATAACTCACAAAGTGTTCCAAACTACTAGAAAACTAATATTTAAAAAAGGGGAATTGAATATTTAATTAGAAAGGGGCCATCAAGATTATTACAACAATGTTTCTTGAATCATGATTAGATCTCATTTGTAATTATTATAAATTACCAAAGTTCATAGGTGTTCATAATGTGAAGTTATTATTTTAAAATTAAGTAAATATATATATTAAAGATGGAACAAGATATATTGCGACAATGTTGCAAAACCGAATCAAAGCAATGTAAGGGCCAAATGAAAGGATATCTAGACTTGCACAATAATGCAACAAAATCATCAAGAAAAATGTGAAAAAATTAAATAATTTTTTGGGACATTAAAATTTTGAAATAATAAGAAAATTAAGTATAGCATCTTCGATAATTAAATTAGGTATAAATTAAAAATTCTTTTAAGATCTATCAAAGCTTATAAAAACATCTTTGAAAAGTTTATAAATGAATATTTAACACAACAGACCTAATTAAGAGGAGTTCATTGATGTTTGCTTCTTCTCTACCACACTGCATTTGGAATAACTATAAACAATTAAATAAAATAATAATAATAATAATAAATTATTTTTTAAATTTTTATTAAATATATATTAAAACTAAAATGAGACAAATTAAAGAAATAAAATATAACTAAATTAAACCAACGTAAAGGTCACTTTAGCGTTGAGTTATGGTTTCAGAGTAATATGGCTAAATCAAGGTAAGACGTTCAAAGAAATGAGAATTTTTATAAAGAAAATATGACTTCAAAGATATTGAGATAGTCAAGTGTAACATCATCAATTTTAAAATTACTTATGAATCAAAATCACATATAAAATGTCCCAAAATTGTAGATAACAAAATATTTAAAAATATAAAATAATCACTTACATGGATGGAGCTCATTAAGATGAGACCAATCATGTTTATTTTATCTTCCTTAAACCTTATTTGAAATTACTATGAAGTATCAAATGAAATTAGAAAACATAATAAAAAATATTATTTTAATATTATGTAAGTATGTATATTAAGACTTAAATTAAATAAATCAAAGTATTATAGTATAGCCATATCAAAGTTATGTAAAGATCACATGAGTTAAGATTAGAGTTACATAGAATATAATCAAATCAACATACAAATATTTCAATATATTAATTTAATTATGCAAAAAATTTTCCTTCTAAGATACCAAGGAGATGGAGTGTAAAATTCTTAAGCATCAAATCATGTACAAATCAAATTATCTTGTAAAACATTCCAAAAACCCTACAAATTAAAACATTTCAAAATATTGAGTTGAATATTTAGCAGGAGAGGGGTCATCAAAGTGAGTGTAATGATGCATACATTCTGTACATCAAGCCTTGAAGTTTTGTTATAATACACCTAATGTGAAATAATTTGAAATTATATATTACAACCAAATCAAGATAATTTACAAATCACATAGAATTAAAGTTTTGTTGGAAAGTTGTAATCGAAGAAACTAAGGAGATCAAGGTCAAGCGTAACATGCTCATTTATCAAATTATGCAAAAATGAAAATTTCCCAAAACATATTCTAGATGCTTATAAACTAAAACATTAAAAAAACTTATAAATAAATATTTAATTATCTAAAGCTCATCAGAATGAGTTTGATGTCATTTGTCTCATCTCAATTAGATTTGCTTCAAAATAACAATGAACGACCAAAGTAAATAAGCATAAATAATCAAAAACTATGACATTAATATCGAGTAAAAAACTTTTATAGTTCAACAAAAACTAATTACAATAAAATAACATAACTAAATCAATAGAATCTAAAGATGACGATAGAAGATTACTAGAGTTTCTTAGTAACAAAACCAAATCAAAGATACTCTAAAAAGAAAGTGTAATATCTTGGATTGTCAAATTAGATTCAAATAGAATTGTCTTAAAAAAATGCAAAAATACCTAAAAATAAAATTTTTAAATAGATTAAATGAATGATTAATTGAAAAAAGCTCATTGGGGCAACTCCAGTGACATTTTGTACTGTCTCAATTAGATCTCTTTTATAATTACTAAAAAATTCAAAAATTAAATAGGATTAAATAATGACAAAATAATAGTTTAAAATTAATTATATTTATATTAATATTGAAATGAGAAAAATTGACACAATGTAATACAATAAAATCAAGGTGATTTCAAGGTCACAGGATAAAACATTGTCTATTACATCGCAATATAACCAAATAAACAAATCTAGAAATGAGATAAGTTATAAGGGAAAATTGTATTCTAAGATATTAAGGAGTTCATGTATCAAAATGTTGATTATTAAACGACATAAGAATCTAATCTCATATAAATCATACAAAAAATGTTATAAGTAAAATATTTAAAAATATTTAAAATATTAACTTAACAATGCTTATTGAGAAGTGTAAAATGACCTCTATTTTTGTGTCAATCTGGCCTTATTTGGAATACTATTAATTTCTGACTGAAATATGCATACATAATAATAAATCATTATGAAAATATTTAATATCTAAATAGATATACATCAAAAGTTAAAATTAGATAAATACAAAAGAAAGTGTAAAACCATATAAAAATGATATAAAGATTAAATAAAAGGAGAACAATCTATTTTTAGAAAAATAATCAACTATGAACAATTTTTTTTTATAAATGATATAAATTATGTGACTGAGTTATGTTCTAAGTTATTAGGGAGTTTGAGTGTAAAATCCTTGATTATCAAATCATGTATTAATTTAATAGAGCTCATTAAGAGTCAAATGAAATTTTTTATTCTTTCTCCAACTATAATGATAGTTATTATAAATTACAAAAAAAAGTAAGACAAAATAACAAAGAAATATAATTTTAACATTAAGTAAGATTTCTTAAAACTAAAAAAAGATTAATTTATGCAATGTACTATAACTAAATAAAAGTGATGTGATGTACACATGAGAGAAGATTTAGAGTTAGATAGTAATATAACTATAAGAAACAAAAACTTTAAATAAATGAAATTAGTCATGCAAGAAAGTTTATTCTATTGTACTAAGGAGAATGAGTGCAAAATCTTTGATAGTCAAGTCAGCTATGAATTGAATGTGTCATAAAGAGTACTATAACTATATAAAACAAATTGTTTGAAAATATGGAATATAATATTTTTTTAAATATATCTCATTGAGATTAGTCCAATGACGTACTTTTTGGTTAAACTAGAAATCATTTTAATTACTACAAATTACCTTTTTAAAGATACAATAGTAAATTTTTTTATAATATTAAATAAAATATTGTGACATCAAAATGTGATAAATTAAACAAATATGATATAAGAAAAATAAAAATATATAAAGGTCATGCAAGAAGAGATTTAGAGTTAATTAGTAATATTAACGAACAAAAACAATTAAGAGAATGACAAATATTGCGTGAGAATGCTAAAATCCATAATACTATGATCAAGTACAACATCCTATCTCATCAAATTTAGTGCAAACCAAAATGACTAATAGGGTATAAAAATTATTAGAAAATAAAAATATTTTAAAAAATTTAAATAAATATTTAATTGGACAGAGCTCACTGAGGTGAGTCCAATGGCATTTGCTTTCTATTGATTGAACCTCATTTATAATTACTACTAAATAAAAATATAATTAAGCATAAATGTTAATATATTATTTTCTTACATTTTATTAACATATAATAAAGTTTAAATCTCACAAAAAGAAATAATGTAATATAACTTCATTAAAGTGGTTCAAAGGTTTCCTAAGTGTAGGTTAAGCATTACATGATATTACAACCAAATTTTTGTGAAAAGTTGAAGAAATGACATAAATTATATGAGAATGTTGAATTTAAAGATATTAAAAAGATCAAAGGTAACATACTTGATCACAAAATATGGTATCAATAAACATATCTGATAAGGCTCCCCAAAATATAGAAAATAAAATTCTTAAAATATAAATTTGAATATTTAATTGTGTATAGCGCATTGAGTTAACTCAATGACGATGTTTTTATCTCAATTTGGCCTCTTTTAGAATTACAATGAATTATATAAGCAAATAAACATAAATTAAAATAAATTATGATTTCAATATAAAGAAATTATATAGTAAGGTTGAATTGAGATAAATTGAAGAAATATGATGTTGACATATAAAAGAGATCTAAATGGCACATGATGGGAGATTAAGATTTGTGTAATGACATAAACAAACCAATCTTAAGGATTTGATGAAATGTGATGAATTATATGGGATAGTTCTGATCAATGATACTAAAAAGTTCATATGTAACATCCTATATCATCAAATTTTGTAAAAATTAAGAAATCTTAGAATTCATCCAAAAATAGATGAAAATTGATATATATATATATATATGCATATGTATATAAAAGAATAAAAAATTTATAGATCGTCTCGAGATAACTGCAATGATGTTTGTTTCATCACGATCAGAACTCTTTTAGAGTTATTGAAAATTTCAAATTGAAATAAGCATAAATAACAAAAAATAATTATTTTAAAATTAAGTAAACATACAATAAAGTAAAAATTAAATAAATTAAAATAATATAATATAACATATTTTAAGTGATGTAAAGATTACACGGGACGTGACTTAGAGTTACACAGTAATAACCATTCTTTAAACATTTTCTAATTTCCATAAACTTTCACCTTTGATTTGACTATATCACCATGAATGTCTAATTTTGATCTAGTGTGATCTTTACATTGGTTTTTTTAATATTATATTGACTAAAGTTAACTAATTTCAATGTTATTATATAATTACATAATATTTAAATAATTTTTTGTTACTATTTATATTTAATGCTTTTGATAATCCCAAATGAGGTATGATAAACAAGAAATAGTTTCCATTAAACTCAACTTGATGAGCTTTATCATGTTGAATATTCATTTTTATATTTTAAAATATTCTATTTTCAAGGGTATTGACATGTATTATGAGACATTTAAAAAATGACAAAACAAATGTAGTCACACACATCTCAATCACTTGTACCTTGTTAAATATTCATTGTTATACTTTCAAATTTTTCATTTCAAAATTTTTGGCTTGCTTTTTGAGGCATTGCAATTTATGCATCATTTAATGACCAAGGATACCATATTAAATGTCCATAGTATTTATGGAAGCAACATTCCTATGTAATTTATTAAATTTCTTCAAAAGTTTTCAAAATCTTAATTTTACCATATGTGACTTTTGCATCGCTTTGATTTGTTTATATTATGTTACCTCAATTTATATTTTTTTTATCATTTTTATATGTTAAATTAACAATAGAATACAGATTTAATAATGTTTTTCTTTTCCTTCTTTGGTAATTCATAATTTCAAACATTAATCAAGATAAAACAAATGTCATTCCACTAGTCTTGATGAGCTCTATCCAATTAACTATTCATTTTATATCCTTAAATATTTTATTTTCTATTTTTGTTCCATATTTTATGAGAATTCTTTATTTATACTTGATATTGCAACTGAGGATGTTACACTCGATCCCCTTTGTATCTTGGAATTCAATTTTACTACATAATTTGTCATTTCTTAAAAGTTTCTCTTTGATACTTGAAATACTTTGTGACTCTAAATGTCCACTCATGTGACTTTACCATCACCAAAATTTTGTTATATCACATTATTTTGAATTATAATTTTACAAGTTTTAAAGTATGTTTACTTAATATTGAAATAGTAATCTAATATTATCTAGGCTTATTTACTTTGGTAATTTGGGATACAACATTTCCATAAATTTTATCTCATCTCTTAAAATATTCTTCTTTGGTTATGTTCATTCATATGTAAGTTTAAATCTTCTTTTTCATGACCTTTCCACCACTTTGATTTGGTTATATTGTATTACTTAAATTTATCTCAAACAACTTTTGATATTTATTTACTTAATATTCAAAAATAAATTTACTGTTACTTATGTTGGTGCACTTTGGTAATATGCATTGTTGTAAACAATGCCAGATCGAGAGTAAACAAATCTTCTTAGGCATGTCATGATGATCCCTATCTTATTAGATATTGATTTTTTAAAATAATTTATTCAATTAATCTCATTTTATCTTTAATATACATATTTACTTCAATTGAGATATTAATTTATTACAATATATGCTCATTTGCTTTAGTAATTAGTAATAATTACAAATAATGTTTGATTGACACAAAACTAAAGTCGTTGGATATATCTCAATAAGGTCCAAAAATTTTAAAAATATATTTTTATTTGTAATATTTATTTTTGTTGTTTTGACACATTTTTTGAGGAATTTGATTCACAATTAAATGCAACTTTCTAGCATAGCTTATCTAATTTCTTTAGTTTTTTTCCTTTAATTGGATATATTATTGAGTAAAATTTAATATTATATATTATCATCGTTATGTGTTTCTCACTTTACTACATAATATGGCTTTAATTTATTTAATTTTTAGGTTTATTTTATACTTATTTACATTAAAATAATAATTTATTATTATTTATGCTTATTTACTTTTATATTTTACTTTAATTTTAGTTGAGGTGTAATTAGACAAAAGAAGATGTTATTGCACTTGTGTAGGTAGGCTCTATCTAATTAAGTATTAATTTTTTATTTGTTATATTTTAGTATATATTTTCCCAAAATTATAGCAATAATTTTTTTATTATTTATGCTTATTTAATTAGCTAATTCAATGTATTTCCAAATACAATTTTTGATCGAGAAGAAATAGACATCATTAGACTTGTCTTGATAAACCTTATTAAATAACTATTAGTTTTATAATTTTTTAATATTATTTTTTTAAATATTTTTGTGAACTTTATGAAATAATTTGATTGGTATCTAAATTGATGATTAAGGATGTTATACTTGAACTCTAAATAACCTAGAACACAGCTTTCATTTATAGTTTATCTTATTTTTTTATTAAATTATTATGTAACTCTAAATCTACTTTGGTGTGCCTTTTACATTGTCTTTATTTTGTTATGATATATTACTTTAATTCTTCCCATTTCATCGTTAATTTAGACTTACTAGAGATTAAAAAAGTAATTTTTTATTATTTATTCTTACGTAATTTGTTAATTCATTAGACATTCCAATCAGGCCCCATTAAGATGGTACAAACATCATTTGACTCATCTCAATGAGCTCTATGCTATTAAATATTCCTTTTAATATTTTTAAGTATTATATTATTCTATTTTTTAGTATTTTTACAATTTATTTTGATTCTTACCTATTTGGATTATCAAGGATACTATAATCAATCTTCTTTATATCTTGTAATTCATATTTCTCATAAAATTTATTTAATTTTTTAAATTTTTTTACTTTTTTTTGTTAATTAATATAAAACACTAAATTTATTCATATCTAACTTTTACATTAATTTAGTTTTGTTTCATTGTTTCAATTTATATTATTATAGCTTTAAAACATATTTATTAATATTAAAATTATAATTTATTACTTTTATTCATTAAAAATTTTGTAATTTGCAATAATTTTGAATGAGGATTGATGGAGATAAAAAAGAATCCTTAGACTCATCTCATCAAGCATTATCGTATTAATAATTTATTTTTAAATACTTAAAAACCTATTTTTTTATAGCTTTAGCTTATTTTCTCAGACATTGAAGTTCATACCTCATTTAAAGATCGAAGATGTTACACTTGGTCTCTTTAGTACCTTGGAATGAAACTTTTTTATACGTTTTAACTTAATCTTTCAAATTTTTGCTTTCATTTGCTTGTTTTACTATGTAGCTCTAAATCTCCTATTATGTAGCTTTTGTATAGTTTTGTTTGCTTATACGATAATGATTTCATTTATCTAACTTTAGCTTTGTTATATACATAATTCATTTTAAATAGAAACTTATTATTATTTATAATTATTTTATGTTAAGTAGCTTTATTATATATGTTAAAGTGAATTGAGATAAATAAAGAAATATAATGTTAACAAATTATTGTAACCTAAATGTTACTTAAGAGGAGATTAAGATTTATGCAATAATATAACAAAAACAAAGTTAACAATTTGAGGAAATATGATGAGTTATGGGAAAGATGTCATGATATATACTAAAGATATTATGTGTAACAATATATATCATCAAATTATGTAACAATTAAAAAAAATCTCAATAATCACACAAAAATATTTAAAAATTAGAAACTTTAATAGATATATACATAAAAAGAACTGTCACTGGATATAGCTCATAAAGATGGTTCTAATGATGTTAGTTTCATCTCAATAAGATCTCATTTAGAATTATTACAATTTTTAAATTTAGATAAACATTAACAATAATAAAATACAATTTTAAAATTAAGTAAACTTATATTAATGTTGAAACAAATTAAATTAAAATAAAATAATTTAAAAAATTTTAAGTGATGTAAAAGTTACATTAGAAGTGATTTCTAATTACCCAAGAACAGCTTTTTTGTGAATATTTTCTAATTTCTTCAAAATTTTAGCTTTTATTTGACTTTTTTTTATGAAATTCTTGTTCTCATCTTGTGTGATTTTTACATTAGTTTGGCTTTTTATATTATATTGCTTAAATTTAACTCATTGCAACTTTAATATTTGATTAGTTAATATTTAAATAATAATTTAGTATTATTTCTATTTACCACATTTATTAATTCCAAATGAGGTCCAATGGATATGAAACAAACATCATTGAAATAAAGTTTATGAGCTCGATCATGCTAAATATTCAACTTTATATTTTAAAATATTAAAGTTTTAAGGGTTTTGGCATGCATTATATGACTTTTCAACATGTACCTAACTTCTAGAATGAAGATGTTACGCTCAATTGGCTTAGCATCTTTGAATGCGACATTCCCTTACAAGTTATTAAATTTCATTAATTTTTTTACTTTAGTTAAATCAATATGTAAATCTAAATTTCCTCCTATGTGATATTCAGTTTTATTTTTTTATATTATATTAATTGTATTTATCTTAATCAAATCTATTAGATATTTACTTTATATTAAGAAAATATTTTATTGTTATTTATGTTTATTTGCTTCCGTAATTAGTAGTAATTCTTAATACTTTTAAAAAAGAGACAAACTAAATGTCACTAGAATCATCTCAAAGGGTTCTATGATGCCAAATATTCATTTCACACTTTCAAATATTTAATTTCAAGAGTTTTATCTTATTTTTTGTGGCATTTTAACTTGTATTTCACTTAATTATTAAAAGATATTCAACTAAATATCCATAATATGTGAGGAAGCAACATTATGGTAAAATTTATTTAATTCCTTAATTTGTTTTTATTTGGTTGAATTACTCTGTAAACCTAGAACCTACAATATGTGACCTTTACATTGCTTTGATTTGATTATATTATGTTAGATTAATTTATATTTTTTATCATTTTTATATATTTAATTGATAAAGGAATAATAATTTAATATTATTTATGGTTTTTTTATCATTTTTATATATTTACTTAACCAAGATGAAACAAATGTCATTCTGTTGGTCTTAATGAGCTCAATTCCATTACCTATTCATTTTATATCTTTAAATATATTTTTTATTTTGCTAGCATGTTTTATTGGACATTTTTATTTATAGTTTATATGTTGATCAAGGATTCTACATTAATTCTTCTTAACATCTTGGAATTCATTTCTCCCATAGAAGTTATGTCATTTGTTCAAAGTTTTTGCTTTGTTCATAAATACTTTGCAACTCTAAAGATTCATTCAAGTGACAATACCATCTCCTAAATTTTTTTATATAACATTATTTTAATTTAAAATATTTCAACTTTCAAGTATGTTTATTTAATATTAAACTAGTAATAATTATTATCTATTCCTTTTGGCTTAGGTAAATCACATTAATTAAAAATGGGGTTAGGCTAAGATGAAACAACCTTGTTTGACTCTTTTTAAAGTGTTCCAAGTAATTAAATATTTAATATTATTATTTTTTATGTTTAATTTTTTATGTTTTACTTCTTAATGTTTTTTAATTTTTATTAGATATTCTAATTTTTAACTTATTTGGTCAACAAGGATCAAACATTAGATCTCCTTAGTAATTTGGGATACAACTTTGCAATAACTTTTATTACATTTCTTTAAATATTCTTCTCTAGTTTGGTTAATTCATGTGTAAATTTACATTTGCTTTTGTAAGACCTATCGATGGCTTCAATTTGGCAATATTATATTTCTTAAATTTATTTATAATATCTTTTTGTATATATTTAACTAACATCTAAAATGCAATTTATTATCTTTTATGCATATTTTCTTTAACAATATATAGTATTCTAAAAAAAGTATGATCGAGACTAAACAAAAGTCATTAGACTTGTCATGATGATAGCTATCTTATTAATTAATCATTTTTTAAAATATTTTTTTCCCAAAATGTTTAAGATGCTTTACAAGAAATTTTTTTTGTACATATTTTGACAATCAACAATGTTACAATTAATCTCATTAGTACATAGATTGTAATTTTTTCAAAGAATGTCTTATTTCATGATATTTTTTCTTTGATTTAGTTATAGCACTATAAAACTAGTAATCTCCTCTCATGTTAATTTATATAGTTTTGCTTCGGGTATATTATATTGATTTAGTTAACTCATTTTAACTTTAATATATATATATATATATATATATATATGTATATATATACTTTAATTAAAATAGTAATTTATTACAATATATGCTTATTCATATTGATAATTGATAGTAATTCTAACCAAGATTTGATTAACATAAAAAATGTCCTTTGACTCAACTCAACAAATTCTTAAAAAAATTAAAAATATTTTTTTATTATCAAAAATTTTATTTTCTTTACTTTTTAAATACTTTATGAGGTAATTGTTCATACATCATTTAATGATAGGGATATTTCATTTGATCCCAATAATACATTAAAATTCAACATTCTTGTATAGTTTTTCTAATTTAAATTTTTTCTATGATTTGGATATATCACTATGGAGCACTAAATATTATCTATCGCCACCTTTATATTATTTTTATTTTATTATATTATATTGCATCAATTTATTTCCTTATAACTTTATTATATATTTATTTAATACTAAAATAATAATGTATAATTATTTATGCTTATTTTCTTTGTTAATTTATTAAAATTTCAAACGAGACAAGATAAACATGAAAAATATGTCATTGGGGTAGTCTAGATATGCTCTAACAAAATATTAGATTTTATTTTTTAAGCTATTTTATTTTCTTGGAGTTTAATATGTTTTCCTTGCTATTTCAAATTGTACGTAATCACATAATCGATGATATTACATGATCTCTTTAGTATCTTAGAATACAACTTTGAGTATAATTTATCTAATTTCGTCAAAGTTTTTTTTTTGATTTAGTTATATAACACTTTCACTCAACATCTTCTCTGGAGTGTCCTTCATATGTGTGTGATTTATCTACACTATATTTCTCCAATTTATCATATTTTGCTTTGGAATGTATTTAATAGATATTAAAATAATAATTTATTATTATTTATGACAAGAATCATTTGTGAGTATGAGTAATACTAATCTGGGTCACATCAAACTAAAATTGGCATCCTTTGATATGTTTTCATGGGCGTTATTGAATTACCTACTTTCTATATCATTTTATAATTTTTATTTTCCATCGTTTCGACATGATTTATAACACTTTATATGTTTTTGATTTGTATATAAAGAATGAGAAAATTGGACTCAATCTCCTTGGTATTATGGAATGTGGCTTTCTCGTAAAATTTATCTAATTTTTTCAATGTTTCTCTTTGATTTTGTTTTATCACTTAGAACTCGAAATTTTTACATTCATGACTTTTACATCACTTTGATTTGATAATATTACATTGTTTTAATTTCTCACATTTATATTTTATTAAATATTTTCCAAATATGGAAGTAACAAATTTTTATTATTTGTGATTATTTACTATTGTAATTTACAATATTCCAAAATGTTATCACATCAAGAAGAAATGGACAACATTGGACATGTTTTCATGAACTTTATTAAAATAAATATTAATTATACTGTTATTTAACATTTATTTTCCAAGATTTTGGTAACCTTTATGCGATAATTTGATTTGCAACAAACATGATGATTGAAGATGTTTTAGTTTCTCCTTAATATATTGGAATGCAACATCCCAATATAATGTATATTGTTTTTTTAAAAAATTTTTGCATTATTTATGTTATATTACTATGTAACCATTAATGTTCTGTACTGTGACTTTTACGTCACTTTATTTCGATTGTGCTACATTACTTCAATTTTCTCAATTCATCTCTAATTGAGATTTACTTAAGGTTAAAATAATATTTTTTATTACTTATTCTTATTTAACTTTTTTAACCAAAAAAATTCCAAATATAACATTATTAAGATCATACCAACATCATTAGACTCATCTTGATGAGTTCTACTTTTTAAATATTTCATTTAATTTTTTTAAGTATTATGTTTTTCTAATTTTTGGCATATTTTACAAATCATTTTGGTTCATAATTGTTTGGATAATCGAGGATGTTATAATAAATCACCTTTATATCTTGTAATAAATATTTCCTATAAATTATATCTCATTTTTTAAAAGTTTGTACTTTTATTTGGTTAATTACTATTGACCAGTAAGTCAATTCATATGTGTCCTTTACATCACTTAGATATATTTTACTCTCATTGCTTCAATTTATCTTATTTTAGGTTTAAAATATATTAACTTAATATTAAAATAATAATCTAATACTTTTTATTCTTTCTTAATTTGATAATTTTCAACTTTTTTGAATGAGGATAGATGGAGATAAGAAAGCATCATTCGACGTACTTTGTTGATTTGTATTTAATTAATTATTTTTTTTTAAATCTCTAAATATTTTATTTTTCTATATTTTTGGTTTATTTTATAAAAAATTCAAATTCATACCTCATTTATCAATCAAAGATGATACACTCAATCTCTTTAGTATCATTGAATGAAACTTTGGCGTACAGTTTATCTTAATATTTCAAATTTTTGCTTTGATTTAGTTAACTACTATACAACTCTAAATCTCTTTTTATGTGAACTTTACATAGTTTTGATTTCATTTTTTGAGAATTCATCAATTAATCTCATTTAATCTTTATTATATACTTATTTAACATTATATAACCTTTTATTAATATTTATATTTATTTACTCCGATAATCTTTCCAAACATGGTGTATTCAAGATTAAACAAATGTAATCGAGCCAATTATAGTAAGGACTATCAAATTAAATTTTAACTTTTATTTTTTAAAATTTTCGTTTTCTTGGGTTTTGACATGGTTAATTGGGTATTTGAAATGGTACATAATTTAATAATTAATGATTGTTGTGCTTGATCTCCTTGGTTTCCAAGAATGCAACTTTCTTATATAATTATTCTCATTTTATAATCATCTTTTATTTCATTTTGTTACAGTTTAACTCTATATCTTTTGTCATTTGAGCTTCATATATCTTTGATGAACTATCTTACATAACTTTAATTTACATTTAATATGCATTAACTAAATAATAAAACAATAATTTATTTTTATTTATGATTAAAACCTTTCTTGTTCGAAGTAATTCAAATTAGGACTAATCAAAACTTAACAAACATTAATTGACTTATCTAAATAAGCTCTATCTAATATGCTATTCCTTTACATATTTTTAAAAATTTAAATTTCCTTATCTTTGGCATGCATTATAAGACATTATGATTTGTACTTAATTTAATGTCTAATAATATCAGACTCAGTTCCTTTGTTTTTTGGAGTACAACTTTCTCATAAAATTTATCTAATTTCATTGAAGTTATTGCATTATTTTGTTATATTACTATGAACTATAAATATCCTCTTATGCGACATTAACATCGCTTTGATTTGATAATATTATATTACTTCAATTTACCTTATCTATGCTTTCGTATATATTAACTTAATAATAAAGTTATATTTTTTTAATATTTACACTTATTTACATTAGTAATTTGTAATAATTCCAAAAATAATATAATCGAGAAAATATAGAGGTCATTGGACATATCTTGATGAACTTTTTTAAAATAAATATATCTTATAATATTTTTAAATATTAATTTTCTAAGCAGTCGACAACCTTTGCAAGATGAATTAATCCATATTAGATTTGTGGATTAAGAATATTCCTTCAAAAGTTTTATTTTGTTATGGTTTATTACATTTTAACCCTAAATCTTCTCTCACGTGACTTTTAATTCCATTTGTTTTTGTTTTGTTGCATAACTTCAATTATACAAAATTTAGCTTTAGCTTAGATTTACAAAACACAAAAATAATAAATTGATATTATTTTTACTTGTTTAATTTGTTAATTTGAAACAATTCTAAATGTCAATAAACCAAACAATGACCATTGGAATAAGAAAGTTGTGTTATCAAACAAATGGAATTTAATCCTAACCATTTAGAAATATATAGTTGACGTGGTTTGTTAAATCTAAATTGTAATATGTTGGCAAGATGCAACTTTTCAAGTGCATACATTTTGGACCATGCAATTACCAAATTGGAGGATCCGATGACTATTAGAATTATCAGTTTTGAAAAATTAGAATAGTTATTGACTATTCGATTGCAAAATGCTTGACGAAATGAATCACACTACCCTGACAATTTTGAATTTCTTTGATTAGAAAAAGTTGTTAATTTTAGTCCTATATGGTGTATTTGAAAAAGTAGGTTCTCCATATTAGTATTTTTGTGCACAGCAGAGATAGCCTGATTTCAAGATTGGCTACCTCTTAGTCTGTGAAACATTTAATCACCTATGCTTGCCAATAATTAGAAGATTAAGTATAGATTTGCATTGTATTTTCCCAATCTGAGCTAAATTTGAATGTCTTTCAGATGTAAATAATTTGAAAAAGTTTTGGTATTGATGCCCTAACCTAACCTAAAAACTAATTACAAAGAAATTTAGGTGATTTAGAATTTGGTTTTTAAAAATTTTTATTTAACTTTCTTATTTAAAGATTACGAGTTAAAAGTTTTGAGGATGCTGATCAAATAATGAGCATGTGCAAATTTAATTGATTATTTAGAATCTAATAATTTACTTTATGAAATTGATTAAAAATATTTAGGGTTTGTTATCATCAAATAAATCACCATAGCTAGGTGTTAATTCCACAACATAAGGAACCCATGATTGCATAGGTAATTGAATTAGAGTTTCTTAACAAAACCAAATTGGAATTCTTTGAGTATACCTTACTTAAGGCCTTCAAATAAGAGAGACTCTTCATCAAACCATGGATTATTGCTAAGATATAGTGTTATGTTAGCCATAAAATTAAAAATTTGGCATAACTAGGGGGCTATATATTCTAATGATATTACTAAACAATTAGAATGACATGGATTATTAGGTAAGATAATTAGTGACCATTTGTTATTTCTCATGAGGAGTTGACTCCATAGAAAATAGTTTATAGAATCTATATGGCTCGTGTTTGCCAACTATGAATGAAAGTTAGCAATGGAAGTCATATGAAGTAAGGTTTACAAAATTAGTATGGCATTGTTAATGTGCATATGGGTTAAAACTAAGATTCTGTGCTGAGCTAAAGTTAAAGTGGTAGCCTAATCAGGCTTTGAAGTCTATATATGACCAAAGGTAAGGCTCAAAAAAAGAATATTTATATCTAACATCGTGGCATTATAGGGTGCCTAAGATAGTCTAATAGAAAACTTAAAATATTTAGTTCACAAATAGATTGCCTTATATTCTTGATTATGGTTTAAGGAAACCTTAGGTTTACTTGTATAGTTGGTAAAAATGGATATGATTCAAAGCTAGATGTCTAATTTGATGTTGTTGGTTAAGATGAGATTTGTGGATGCAACAATCCTTAGTTTTGGACCGACAAGCTTAAGCTGGGTAAAGTTTGAAGAGGAGTGATAGATTAGTGATCTATGGTTAACACATAATTTTCTTAGTTCAAATAAGATCTAGATATCTTGGCCACATACTCCAATTAGTTGCATCATAAACTCATGCAATATGTTAGCTTAGTGATTTAGCATGCATCTATTAACATATATGATCATTATTTAATTATAATAAATTTAACATATTAAATATAGTCCTATGTTACCACATATTATTTTTATAATGTATCTGAAAGATTCCATAATGAGCTCATACCCACTCTACTATTATTTTGATATGTAGCATTATGGATATAATAGCATGCTTACGAGCTAGAGATTAAGGTCAATATATTCATCATCTAGATATTTATTAGTTCAATTTACAACTTTTACTTTTGTAGTAGTAATTTTATTTTTTGAATTTTCATAATGTAAGTTGCTGAGCATTGTCTTATGTTAGACAATACTTTAACACATCCATATTTGCATCTTGTATATTCTCTTATGATGGACTTGGTTTATGGATATTATGATTTGTACATATGGTGATGCATGCTTGTCATTATACTTTTTTTACCATGTATATATCAGTATATATTTGTACATTACCTATTCTAGGGTGAACCAACCCTTAAATCTTTTGGCCATGGTTTGCTAATGTATAAACTTATGGTGCTACTAATTCGATGCACAATGTATTATAATCAATCTAATGCTCTCCCTTAACCAACTAAATCATGGCGTGGTGTGGTATTCCTATCACATCGTGTGACCTAATGCTCTTAACTAGATAGGCTCATAACATGAGACAACATCACAAAGCTCTAGGAGTCCATAGTAACAACCTATAATCCCTAACCAACATAGACTTTTCAATGACCCAAAATTAAGCCATACCAAGCATTGCATTTGCAAAACTATGGTCAAACTCCCAAAGAGTTCATCTTGGTTTACTAAAGAACTTAAACCCATGCCTAACATGACCACCTCATGACAAATCGCAACCTTCACATGCAAATCTAAGATAAGGAGATACTTTATCTAAAAAATCCCAAGAGTTTAGCTAAGTTTACAAGTTTCATTCTATTATTCATGTCCTATGATAACTTCTACTTTGTACAAGATAGAATTTTAGGCATTTCTTAGAATTTTCTTGCAATCGTAATGTACATCTTACTCATGTTGTTATACTCAAGCTGAAATTATATATGTTATCAATCAAGTTGTCATTTTTTATCTGTAAATTACTACTCTGAGACTTCTTTGTAAAACCAAGTAATTTAATTTCTTTATAGTGTAAAGTCTTGGTTCTAATCACCTAACAAATCAAGATGCTATAAAACATTAAGATAGACATCTACCAACAAAGGTAGGGAAATATGCCAATAAATAACATTAGCATTCATAGTTTACATAAATTGAAAGGAGTGTCTTGAAGTTCTTATTATTGACATGTTATTAATTTTAATACAATTCTAACATCTCTTAGTAAAATAATTATATAAATCATGAACTTGTCATTTAATAGTTGGAATATTAAATAACATTCCCTTTACTAACAACAAGCTTATTTTCAATACCAACTCATGCAACCAAGAAAGAATTTCAATTCAATGTACCTTTAACTATAATTCTACATAATCGTGTCTTAGATAAGATAGAACAAGTACTAATAACCAATATTCAAAAGCTAGCTTTTGATTTTAGAAATAAATCCAATAAGAATTTCCACTTTGCAAGCATGAGTTCATGATATTCCATCTTACATTCTCATTTATTATTTTTGAAAAGAATATGCATGAATTTTAACAATATTTGATAACAACATAAATTAAAAAGGTCCATCACAAGCTCAGAAATTACTTGAAGTCATAGGTAGAATGAATTTGTCATCATATAGTAAATTCCATGGAAAGTGGATTAGTTGACCAATTCCATAATCATTTTCCAAGGTCACCATGATAATTTAGCAATGCAATCATATTTATCTTTATAATAATTTTAACGATATTTAATGTATAACCTCAAGGATCATTATACCTTGTAATCTTAGTAGAGGACCCATCCTCGTCTAATTTTTCTTCCCACTCCTTTCCCACAGGTGTCACTTCTTCATTTCTTTATTTCTCTTGACTGTCCTTCTTTTGTGTTCTTATGGCTAGATTTTGTTCTAAAAATTGAAAACCTCACAACTTAAGCACATTGTTATGTTATATAACCATGGTTTAATGTGCATAAATAGAATTAAAGGATTTTCCATTTAGGTATTTTTCTTAATCTTACTAAGAATTCATGTAATACATCATCTCATAAAAGAAGGCATTCACAATAAAACTATCCTTACTTCTTTCCAATTTAAGTTCAAGTTCAAAATTATAAATAATTTCTTAACATTCGAAATTTAAATAAATTTCAATTTGATATCCTAATTTTAAATGGCACAAATAGAAAACATACCACAACTAATGTACAAATAAGTAGAAAAAAATTGTAGTGTGACATCACCCCCACCTTAAATTACATTTCATCCATGTAATTTACAAAATTGTTTTAGCCATTTGTGGGCATTTTAGTCTTAGCATCCCTAATGGCTTTATAAAATACATATATCTCCTTCTTATTGCATGTTTTTCTATAGTATGGTACAAGGTTTCCCTAATAACTTTTTTGGCTCATTCTCCCTTATAATTTTGTAGGTTCAAGGAGATAGTAGTCATTTCAAGCTAGAAATGGGATCATTAAGTTTAGTATATTTGTTGGATGATGTTTTTTCTTACATGTTATTTAAGTAGTGTTAGTTAAGCTATTATTTGCTTTCTTGATTATTACTATATTTGTTAACTTACATTGTATTACAGTTGAATATTATTGTGGACTTGGGCATCTATAAGTTTATATTTATTTTTTTTACGTGAATTACAATTCTGTTTGAGCATTTGATTTTTATGATTTTTACATTTGTGATGATAGTCTTCAATAATTTTGGGCTACATGATTATGTTGGTATTTCAAAACATATGAACACATTTGTAGATTCATGATGTGAAATTTGTTTTAACTAGTAGTTTAACAAAATTGCTAAACAAATATTGTGTGATGGATATGAGATTTCATTATACAAAATTAGAGTAATGATTGCACTATTCTTTTGTTAAAGACGTGGTAAATGGAGAATAGATGGTTAATGAATGGACAAGAAGGTGCAAAGTTGCAGAATAGGTCATGAGGTCATTAGAAAAGCAATATGAAAAATTCCTTCTAGGTGAAAAAAGAATTAAATAGTTTAATTCATAACAAAATTTAACTTGTTGCCTTACTTAGGAGGAAATGTATTAGAAAAAAATAGATTTTAATGGGTAAGGGGAAGGGGACTCCAACTCCAGATACATCAATTTCTCCATCATGGACAAAAGACCTAAGATTTCTATCAATAAGTAATTGTAGATGAGGATATTGGATTAATAAAGATTAGATCAACAATGAGGCTATTCAGTATTTTAAAGAGATATTATCCTACTTCAATGAGAATTACCAAAGAAATAAATGGTTCAAATAAGTAATGGTTAGCAAAAGGCAACAGGCTCACACACATTAAGAGTGTACTAAATTACATAGAAAGAGACATCTTAATGATGCTAGATCTACCAAAATGAATCATCAAATTGAAAAACGATGGCCATTGAAAAAATCCTCTAAATAGGTCCTAACAATCCCTTAAAACTGTTTGAAATGGCCATTGAAAAACTCCTCTAAAAAAGTCCTAACAACCCCTTTGCTTCAATTGGACACTCAGAACACAATAACCAAACTAGTTGAGGGAAATGGTTAAAGAGAAAGAACATTGAAACAAAAATAAAGGTGCTTACATACAAACAATGGTCTTTGATTTTTTTCAATTCAACTAGAATGTGAGCAAAATTCTTGAGAACCAAGTACGAGAACAATCTAGAAAATTGGCACGAAATATGAAATGGTGGGTAATTCCCTTACATTATGTTGAATGCTTAAGCTATATTCTTCTACATAAGAAGCATAATTTTTTGGTGATACTAATATTTTGGAATTCAATTTACCCTTCCAATATGTAAGAAACTTTAGCTAAACTAAGGATTATGATAAGTAATGTAGAGATAATCTAATAGATTTGAATTATTCCCATTACTAGAAAAGGTAAATTTGAAAAAAAAATGTATTTTTTTATAGTAAATATTTAATCACATTCCACCTTTTGCCTCTCTAATCATGATTTCTGGATTTCAATTTTCTTCTTATTGTATTTTCTATGATCATGAAGATGATCTCAACTACTTCTTCTTGTACTTCACAATTGTTAATAGTGCTTAGAAATGCTTGGAGTACAAGTTGGTAAAAACCACAAATTATATCATGACATAGCATAGTACAATTTATCCTTTTTGGTGTTTGAAAATTCTTTTCAAACTTGGATTACTAGATGTGGAAAGCATGGATTATGGGTCACTTTGAATGAAAAATTTGATGTTTAAAATTATTGTTTATTTTTTTCCTTACTCAACTATAGGGCATACTTAAAACATCCCCTCACCAAGTTAACAATTAAGACAATAACAATTCTTTGCAATTTGCAATTTCCCTTCTCATGTATAGCTAAATCTATGTTTTTATTATACGTAACAACAAAATTCTGAATTGGATATTTCCATCTGATACATTTCAATGAATTCTCATGTCATTGGCAATGTAGCAAGTTGTGCACAGTGAATATAATTAAGGCATTATCCAATTTTGGTAGTCTCCAATGTTTTGCATTAGGAAACTTTAGATGGTAGTTTCGTAGATTAGTTTACAAAAAGTTGACAATGATTGACTTTGAATATAGACCTTGTAGCTATTCTTGCAAATGTCTATGTACACCATATCTTGCATAGCCACAAGGTTTATGTTGGCTACAAGATCAATATGAGTAGAATAAGACATTTGTGGCAATATTGCACAACCATTTAAATTTTCTACTAAACTAGCGAATGGTCAATGCATAAGGAAAAGAATCAGTGAGGATAATATAGAGGACAAACATAATGTATAACTAGATTCAAAAGTTGTTAATGTAATTCAATATATTGCATTGTCATCTTTTTGTCTTAAAAAATAACATGCAACATATTGCATTGTCATCTTTTTGTCTTAAAAAATAACATGATAATGAACCTTGAACAATATTAGAAAAATTGGAACAAATTAGAATGCTATCTATTATGGTACCTGCTAGGTATAATAGAGTAGATTCTATTTGTGGGTTCAAAATTTTGAGCCATTTCTTATGTCATTTGATGAATATATTAGTTTTTTGTTAGCTAGATTTGCTAACATTATCAATGTCCTATCAACCATGGGTACAAAACTTTATAAAATAGAATATATGTGCAAGATATTTCCCCAAAAGTTGCATGAACCTTTTGTCACTATTATTAACCTACCACAGATGTGTCAAACCTTCGACTTTGTGAGCCAATGGGTTTGCTCTTTACAAATAAAATGGTTCTTAAAAGAAGAAACATAGAAGTGTTGTGTATAATTAAGTAGACATATGAAAAGAAGCAAAAGCCAACAAATTTAGATTCCTCTTCCCCTCATGTGGTTGCCTTAGTCAATAAAGGATTGTCTTGCTTACTTCAAAATTGTGCTATAAGTAAGAAATTAATAGTAGATAAGAAATTAAAAGGAAAGATGACACAAAATGATGAACTAGGGCCTAAGAATGCAAATTGAATAGACATTCTATTAGAGGAGTTGAAAATTGGAAGAGAAAGAAGAAGTATATGATGTTCACTTGGATTAACTATAATGAATTCTCCTTAAGGGAAGAAGAGAAAAAAACAAGCCATATTTGACTTATGGTAGTAGATGGAGACATTGTGTGCATTTCTAATTAGGATGAGGTGTACTCTTCCTCTAACATTTATTATGAGAAGCAATACATAGTTTTCCTAAATATAAAGAAATAGTTATGTGCAATAAGCTAAAAGAAGATCATGCAAATTTCTAAGGCTTATGTCAACATTTATATCTTAAAAATGATAATTATTTAATTGAAGTAAAAACTATTAAGGTGGAGCATGCTAATGCTATAACTCTAAATATTATGTTAGCTCATTAACTGAAAGAGTTTAAACGAATTAATGCATGTTGTTATATTTTATTCAAATCATCTTATCATCAATTGATGTACTATTTCAATGGTACCTATATCAAATATAATAATATTTTGAAACATGGTACATGCAATGTTCAAATTTTTTACATAGATGGTTTTGCCATCTTAGCTCATCAACACTTAAGAAGATCACAAAGTATTACTTTATTAGGGTTCTTAATAATATCTATTTGAATTATGAGTAAACTTTTATGCAATATTAATTACAAAAAAATCACAAAACCTTACTTAAATCTATAAGGCATCTGATTACAGGAAGATTAATGGATTTGCTACACTTAGAATTGTTTTGAAACCCATTCATCCTCATACTATAAGGTGATGGAAGTATGGTTCATCATGCCTAATAATTTTTTATGGATTACCCTTATTTTATTCACTAATATGAAAAGCGGTAGTTGAATGTCATGCACATTTAGTTGGTAGACTATAAAACAAACCTAACTTATCCCTTGGGCTTTTCAGAAGTTATAGAGTAGGATAATCTAAAATAATATTTAGAGAATCTAAAACTTTATCATCATCTAAAAAACCTCCAAAACATGAGCTAAGTGAGAGAAGAAATAAAATCTTATTGGACATGGATAGGTATATGTTGAATGAGTATATTGTTTCAAATAATTTTTGTTCTAAAGTAATTAGTAGTTCTTGTTAATAAGTAATAGTACTCTTATAAGATGTTTACTTCATGTTTCCCATTATGAACTATTATTTGATACAAAAATAAAAATATCTCACATGGATTTTTTTAAATACTTCTTTCTTATTAATGGATAAAAGAGTTATATAAGCTTGATCCTATACCTGATGATGGAATTTTCATAGGATGCTACACAAATAGCAAGTCATATTGAGTACTGAATAAGAAAACTTAGGTTATAAAGGAACTATTCATGTGAGATTTTATAAGTGTTCTAATTGTTTATATAGTAGTCAAATGCTATTTGATAAAATTTAGAAGCTTAAAGAACTAAGTGTTGATGATGAGCCATTACATAACAAAATTAAAAAAGAAAGCCATAGAAGGACAAGGTAAAGAAAATAGAAAAGAATAGTAGGCCATTGATGTTCATTTTTCTTGGAGTAGGACTAAAATTAAGAGAGTGCTTCTATTACATATTGCTTTCATGGAAACCTACTCATTTCATATACTTAACAAAAGAAAATTTTTAGTTTTCTATTTTCGCTCCAATGTAAAATCATTGTAATTAGTTGTAAAACTCATGTTCTTTTGATTTGGTAAAAACATTGAGATTATCGCTTACACTTCAATAATGTACCAATCTAGTACCCAACTGCTATTGTTATATTCCTATAAAAAGCTCTAATTGAACATTGCTATACCAAAAACATTGACTATAAGAACCACATCAATTGAGATCATGTGGAGAAGAAAGATAGTCCGCTAGTTGTTTTCACGTAGTACTCAATTAGTAGAAATCTTTGAAAAAAAGTTAACCATCAACACCATCACTAGAATTTGGCTAACCAACAAATTTCACAACCCTTTTCATTGATTCGAAAAGCTGGAGAGCCAACAAGCTTGAATTGAAGGGGGAGTTGAGCTCTTATTTAAGATGGGTTTTTGGCTATGTGTTAATGCTAAATTTTGTTGAATATTATTTTGTATTAATGTTGCATATTTTCAAATATTTTCATACTTTTATAGGAAAAATATTGGCATCATTTTCATTTTATGAAAGCATATGTAATCATTAACTATGGGAGATTATCGACACTAAGTCTTATGAGGTTGGATTAGAACACAATAACAGAAAGAATCTTAATAATAATTTGTGGAAGATTTAAGGAACATGGAATAAATTCTCAATGAATGGAAATAAAAAAAACAAACATGTAATGGAAGTTTGGTTGTTGGTGGCATTATTCAAGAACATCACACAACTTCCAAACCACAGGGCCAATAGATTTAGCTCTTTGTATAGTGGTTCCTAAAACAAAGTTCATCATCTACTACGCAAATTAATTAGGTTCTTAAAGCTTTACTTATCACTCTTTTGGCATAAAGGATCATACTCTTCCAACTCAATTATAACATCATATTAAACTTGCCTCTAATGATTAGAAGTAGAGAATAAAAATATATTAACAATGTAAGTTTGATGTCTATATTATTAAAAAAAATCTTAAGTGAAACTAAAATTTTGTTCCTTAAAATAAATTAAATGAAGAGCATCAATTTCTACCTACTTTCTGATTTTACAAAATAATGTATCTCATCGTAGTTGTGTGGTCTACGTTCTTTCAACATTTCCCAAGAGATATATAGATAGTATTATTTGTCATATATGTGCTATGATATCATCATATTAGTTTGACCACCATTCTCATTTCAGCAAACTAATTAAAACATTATCATGCATCACAATACTAGATATTAGTTATGGATGAGTGAAGTTGTTGTTTTGTGTATTCAACCATTCCATGCATCATACAATATGAAAGCATATGTTGTGCATTCTTACAAAGAATATTTTAAATGACTTGGGATAAATTAAGATGTAGTAGAATCACACATAAGTGATCCAATATCATATGTGTATGATTCACACAAGCCTTGAACTAATGACAAAAAATTCATAACTTTGCATGATAATGATTTTACATATCATACACATGCAATAAATTTATTGTATATATAATAGCTCACTACTAAATAAAACATAACATCGTGCTGGAATAATCCATCTATAATAGTTGCACAAAGTGTATAAAAGCCCAAGAGACTTACAACTTTGTGCAAATTTTCATTCCATATATATGATCCCCTTTTACGATGTGTATGATCCTTAAACAACTTGAATGTATGCGATTCTTAAGTAGATTATTTTTATAGAATTACTGTGCTTGTACATGGAAATGTTTTCAAAACATGAGAAGTTTTTTAATTATGTGTGATGTACATGCATTAACTTATACAATATCCAATATCATACTTCTATGATATGCTTTGCATAACAAAAATACATGTGCAATATATGTAGATAGTTGTATGATTTATTTAGTTCACTTATTTCTAGTATATAAGTTTTTAATCATGTGAACAAAATTAACATTAAAAAACTAACAAATATTTAATCATTTTACAAAAACATTTAAGCCTTTATAACTTATTATATAGTGCTTAATTCGTTAAAAAAATATAAATAACATGACTCTTAGTTTTAAAAAGCTAATATTTTCATTTTCTTATCATTAAAAGAAAGAACGATGTGCTAGTTAGTACAACTATGTAAATGCTTCAGGATATCTTCTCCAGGTAATTCTTTATCATCTAAATTTTGATTATTTTATCTTAATGTTCATATTTCAAAAAGGATGGTAAAATCTTCAATCACATCTTAATTTTGATCATACCAATACTATCATTTTTTCCTAGTAAATTTGAAATGTATTATAAAGAACCTATCTAGTTGCATTTGCATTGACTTTTTTTTGTTGTGAGTTTCCTTCGTGCAAGCAATTCTACCCCATGTGGAACAATTTGTTACACTTTGGTCTCATAGTATTTATCTAACAAACATTTCTACTTAAACAAACAAGGCATCATTATCAAACATCATGATATTAGATGTTAGAAATGTTGGAGACAAAATAATGTTTTGTGAAATCATCCATTTCATTAATCATACAATTTGATGGAATCTTTTATACATTCTTTCAAAAAATACTTAAAGAGATAGTATGAAATTACGATATAGTAGAACCATACATAAATGTTCCAATAAGATATGCATACAATTACCACAAGCTTGAACTATGGCAAATTATCATGATTCATATAATAATCATTTGAATGTCATAACATGCAATTCATTTATCCTAAAGATCATAAGTCAATACTAAAAGAGAACTTACCATCACACTTGCAAATCCAAATTGTCATAGTCATACAAAATGCTTAAAATCCCTGTGGTGTTGCCAGTTTTTAAAATATTTCAATGTAGAAATATGATGCACTTTAAAGAAGTGCACACTCCTTAAAGAACTTGTACATCTGTGAGTCCTAAGGGGATTAAACTGGTATGAATGTCATGATTAGTAACGTTTTGAAAACCTAAGAGTTATTAATAAAATGTGTGATTTGTTTTCATCACACTTTACAATGCCTTATATAATACTTGTATAACATGTTTTACATAGCAAAACTACTTTGGTTGTATAAACAACACTTTTAGTGATTCATTTCATTCACTTATCACCAATTTATGAATGTTTAATCATAATAGCATGAGCATAACATGACACTATTAATAACTTTTTGCTAACATTATAAAATAGCAATTTTAATTACTATAACTTCTAAAATTGGGTTTAATCAATTAATAAGTATAAAGAACAAGCATATTTGTTGCTACAATTTTGTGAATTTGCTAGGATATTTTCTCCAACAAATTATTTGTCATCAAAACTACATTTCGAACATCTCTAGTCTTAATATTTAATCTTCGTTGGTAATATTTTGTGTTAAGTAAATTATGAAAAGCTTTGTAACAAAGTTGTTTATTTGTCTTTCTAGTCTTCATTTTAGTTTGCTATGAGGCTTCACCAAGCATGCCACTATTCTTATTGTGGATGATCTTGCTACACTATGATTTTAGCTAATTATTTTACCACCCACAAAAGAAACTAAATCTAAGTATCTCTTAATGTACCAAGAAATGAAATTGTACGAGCTAGAATACTAAAATAATGATAAAAGTCAAATACTTCCAGAACCATAAACTATGATATAAAAATTATAACTATCAAATTCTCAAATAACATTATAATCCAAGTCCAACTTGAAGTGAACATAAAATGTAAATGCTAAAGTTGAACAATAAGAATAAGCTATACTCTAAAATCTACTAAAAACTATAACGTATAATTATGAATAAAAATAATAACTATATTATTAATAATTATAAAAAGAAAAAATAATATTGACCAATAGATGTACTAATTGTGACAATCCAAAGTTATATTTTGAAACAACTTCTAAGTCACTAAATCTTCAAACATATAAGGTGGGAGTGAGGGATGAGAGCACAATAGGAAAACCCTAAGTCATACTTTAAAAAACATGTAGTAAAAAGAATATATATATATATATATATATGTACCCCAATTTATAGTAAAAAAGTCTAGTTAACATTCCTTGTAAAATGTTATTTCATTTATCTCAAACTATTATGCCAAGTTGATACAAAGCTTTGCAAGGCAAATAATTTTAGCATTATTCGATTGGGTGACAAGCGAGAAATGACGAGGCAAAGGTAGTGGTTGTTGGATAATAGGTGATAAGTAAAGAGATATATGTTTTTATGGAGGATTCATTGGTAGTCTATCAATTAACAGATGGAGCCTGAATGTAATAGTATGGTCTCACATAAATTTAGATTCTTAATTTAAAATTTGGGATACTTAAATAAATCACTATTGTAAGTGGGACATCCCTCCTTTAACTTCCCATTTATTGAGATATTTAGAAAACCTCATAGTTTATTCCAAAATTAAATGAAATAAATTATAACATTCAATGGAGAATAAGAATATATGTTTGAAGAAGGAAAAAAAGGGAAAATGGCTAATTATTCAAGCTAACATTGAGAAAGAAATTCCCATATGAGTTTCCTAGCATGGAAAGGATATGTAGGGCTCTTATTAAACATGACATTTGAAGTGATGTTAATGTTTGATTGCTAAGTAGCATGCATGTCTTCATTACTTTTTTGAAAGGAGAGGATATTCTAATTTTTTGGCTTCATAAGTTGTGTGATGTGGAAGATTTTCAAATAAGAATTTTCATGTCACATCAAAATTTTAATCTAATACTAAAGTATCCCTAGCTCCACCAGGTGTCTTTTCTGTACACTTAACTAATAAATCACTAAACAAGGTGTCACCATATTCCATAGCTATGGTAATGGAGAGCCTAGTTAAAGTGCATGCTACAACTCTAAACAAAACACATCCAATGGTAGCTGGAGTTTTTGGCAAAGATGTTATAGTAAAAGAAATAACAAATTGGATCAGAATTATGTACAAGGGAAGTAATTCAAAGGGATTCTAGCAAAATACCTAACAAATACTTGATGTGTTGCAAGAAGGGTCACCCTTCTATTCATAAGGAATTCAGAAACATAAAGACTAATTGTATTATTGTAAACTCTAATTAAATAGAATTAGTGTAAGAATAGCAAAGGCAAACCTAAATGGGTTCTGATGCATCCATTGAGAAAACTTACGACATCCTATATTATAAAGTTAAGTAGGATAATTCTTTATACCCAAGTCCTAGTCAGCCTAAAAACTCTAACAGTTTTGATGTCTAAAATGAAGCTTTAAACAAAGGGGTGGATAGAGACAAGGGAAAATTTGTTTTATTAAAAATTAAGAAAAATATAATTTTTAACAAGATCTAAAATTATTGGTACATTTAAGAAGGGCTTCATGTTTGAAAATAGGCACACAACAAGTCTTACATGGAAGCATTGTAGCAATGTTGTTAAAGAATCCTTAATTTTCAAAACCTATTGAAAATGAATGACTTACATAATGAGTCAATGCTAGATTAATACAACTTCATGAAGTTGATTTTACCCCAGTGTAGACTAAAACATTTAAAAGAAGTACAATAAGATTTTTTTAGTATAAGACAAGTTTGAAAGGTACATAACGAAGCTAAAACTCTTGGAAAATTATCGATAAAACAAACATAAATGGATAACACATTTGTTTGAAAAATAAAAGTGGTCATGAACATGAGTTGAATCTCTAAACATAAGCATCTAATTATTTTCAATAATAACACACTAGTCGTTCTACTAGAACTAATGTCATAAGAAAAAAAGTTACCACACTTGCTTGTGCCATTTTGATTTGAACCTTTTATGGGGAATTCTTCCAACAAATTCAAGTTGCTTTGGAAAGGAAGCATACATTATCATAAATTATATGATGATGAATAATTCATTTACCTTCTCAATGTTAAATGTATAGGCCAACTACCAATATTACTATAAATTATTATATGCTAAGGGTATAAAGATAAAGAGAAGGACATTGTGGAATAATTTAACCTTAATTGCAATAGATCTCACAAGCCTGTTAATGGTTGTGGGAGACTTTAATGTTATTGTTACCTTGAATGAATAAAGGTTCATCTACTCCTTCTTGGGTTGTGATGAAAGAGTTTAAGGATTACATAAACCAATGTGGCCTAAAGGACCTCGTTTCTTGGGTTCAATCTTTACCTAGGATGGAAAAAGAAAAGGAATGTGGGTCTAGAAATAGAATATCAAAATTTAGTTGATAGTATTGGTGGGAAACATATCCCTTAAAAAATGTAAAAAATCCATCCAAAATAGAACAAGTCACTCTCCTACATTACTCTAATATCAAAAAGATCATGAATCAAGAACTAAGAAATTCATGTACTGAAAAAGTGGTCCATGGTTTGAACATTTTATAGAGTGGTGGAGAGTAATTTTGAATTTGAACAAACCATTCTGATATGGAGCGAATAAATTTAAGATTGAGAAGGTTGGTGGATTGCCAAGATTAATAGAATAAAACAATATTAACATAGTAACATCTTGACATCACACAAACCTTCTACTTTTAGGCATATTAGTTCAATGTAGTCTCGTTGCCATGCCAGGATTGACACTTTTTCTTCTCATTATTGTCTATATCCTCACCATTTCGTGGTTAAGACTTGTTTATTGCCAATTAGTTTGCCTTTCATTACTTTGAGAAGTTTTTACATCTACAAATTAGTTTAACCTTTTTAAGATCAATTAACATATTTTTCAGATATTTCCATCATTAAATTCAATATAGACATCCTTAGAGTAGTCCTTTAATTCAATCGATAACGAATTTTAGTGAAAATAATTTTAAAAAGTTTTTTATTGTGTTTTAAACTTTATTTATTGTCACATATTATCTGCAACTCTAACTAAAGTTTGATTATATTTTCAAAAAAGTTAAATTTAAGGCAACGAATATCGTTGAAACTACTTAAGGATTACGATATCAAGATTTTTTATCATGTTGGTAAAGCCAATGTTGCAGCTTATGCATTAAGTTAGAGCACTAACATTCATAGTATGATATAAAGCTTGGAATAAGCACAATTAATAGCTAAAATAAATTAATAGGGATTAAATGTGATATCAGCAACAATAAGAAGAAATGTTTGTTAATTAGCTACTATAACAGAGTGGTGGCAACCTTTGAAAGTTACTCAAGATATTGATGAAGAAGTCCAACAAATCAAGTCCTAAACATTTGAATGAAAATAAAACAATAGTTAATTTAATTACAGGATCTTTATTTTATAAGAATAAAATATGATTTCCAACATTAGGTACATCTAAACAAATATTATTAAAAGAGATTGATGGAACAACATGTGTTGTTCATGTGAAACTCGCAAAATTGTGACAATATTTGAACAAGTGATGTTAAGTGAATGGTATGAAGAAAGGTTTATATGATTATATGAGCAATTGTGTGATATGTCAATAGGTGAAAGAGGAGCATTCGAGACCAAGTGGATTGTTCCTACCACTTTCTGTTCTAACATAGAAATATGAAGAAATATTAATAGATTTTATAGTTGGGTTACCAAAAACTAGTCAAGGATATAATACTATATGAGTATTTGTTGATCTATTAATAAATATTAGCTCATTTTGTGCACAATAGACTTATTAAGCTTAAAGGTAAGCACCAAAATTAAAAACCTAGCCCGTTTTAGGATTACATGTTGTGTCGAAGGCAATTATATCTGATGGAGATACTAAAAAAATTTCATATTCTTAGAAAAATGTGCAAGAAATATTTGGTACTTAATTAATATTTAACATAACATTTCAACCATAAAGAGATGATAGACTTAAAAAACTATAAAGACTTTGGAGAATATATTGAGACTAAGTTTATTCGATTTTGGTGAAAGTTAGGATACTCTTTTAACATTGATTGAATTTTTTGATAGTGATGATTATCAATTCGACATAGGAGGGCATCATATGAGGCACTACATGGTAGGAAATGTCAGTCAATATTGTATTATTATGAAATAGGCAACAAAGATCAAGCAAACTGATAAATGAAATAACTTAGAAGATTCAAACCACTCAAGAAAGAATATAAAAAGAATAAGATCATTAAAATAATTCTTCAAATTAAAAAAAGAAAGATAGAGTTCCAAGAAAGAGATTATGTATTCTTAATTGCTAGTTTGATCAAGCGTGAAAGCCAATTTGGCAAAAATAACAAGCTAAAGACAAGGTACATCGGGCATTTTGAAATACTATTAAGTGTTGAAACAATTCCATACAAAGTGGCACTACATCTAACATTGGTACATGTGCATAATGTATTTCAACTTTTAGCTATTAGAAGCTTTACTTCCAATCCATCCCATACAGTGCAATATGATCCAAAAATTATAGAAGTGTAATTACAGTTTAGTCATGAAGCAAAAACATTCAAAATCATTGTTAAAGTGATCAAATAATGGAGAATAATAGTAATTCTTATGATTAAACTTTATGATACAATCAAATAGAACATCAAGCTAATAAGGAACTCAAGGATGAGATGAGAAAAAAGTATCTTGAGCTATTCTAAATCTTAAGAAACATTTATATGATGGTAAAATTTATGACATCCACAACCCACAAATAAGGTATAAATTGCATTATCTAATAATACATGCCAAAAATCTAAAAACGTGATATGTTTAATAATATAAAAATGAATATTAATTAAATAGAGCTCATCAAGATGAGTATACTGACATTTGTTTCATCTTGATCAGAGTTTATTCAAACTTTTTATAAATTATCAAAGCTAATAGAAATAAATAACAATATATTATATATTTTATATATAATATGTAGTTTCTAGTTTGGAAATAGAACTTACTCCTAGCCATGCGTAATCTCCGAGGCCTAGTTTTTTCCATATGCAATCAATCAAAGTTTCACTAGAGACTCAATTTGCCAATGATGTTTGCATTGATTATCAACATCCTTTAAAGGGTATCAAGAATTTGAAGTCAATTTGCATCTTAGAAACCTCAGGTAAGTTAAACAAGCTAAAAACTAAAATCCCTTTTATTTTTTTTAATAATTAACTTTGAAATCATGAAAACTATTAGTCATTATATGGTGTCCCAATTATAGTTTTATCTTCTTTATTTAAAATATTGGGGAAAGCCATTGCCAATAAAAAAACTAATGTTTTAATAAAGATGGAATTTTTGTTATTTAGGAAATAAGTCATGCAATTAAATATTGATAGCATAAAAATTTTCAATTTGTGAAAAAATCTTTAAACGAAGTTGTGGAAATTATAATGGACAAAAATATTGACAAAAAGGCATTGTTGAACAACACAAAGCTATCTTAGATAATGATAAAAATTATTAGAAATTGATTTTAACATAAATATTATATGTTATATCTGATATAGTATTGATAGTTGAAATGTAAACTTTACATGTGAAGTAGGAACTTAACTTAAATATTATATTCCTTTGTTTGATTTAGTTTTGATTTTTTAAATTAGGACCTTTCATTTGAAATATAAACTCAAGAATAAATATTATATTCATAAGTTTCATGTGGTACTAATTATTTAAATTACAACCTTACTTATGAAGTGGGCATTCCAATTTAAATATTATGTGTATATCTTATGTATTTTTTATTCATGAAATTAAGATCTTGTTTGTGAATTTGCATAGAACACATGATATTGATGAATTAATGCAATCTTAATTTTTGTAAATATATAGGAATTTATATTTTTACTAGATATAGGCACTTTAACATAAATAGTATATGGATATGTCTAATGTATCAGTAATTTTTGAAATAAAGATATTGCATGTTAGTTTCTATAGAACATGGTATACTGATATGCTGATTTATTATTTTTATTATATGTAACAACATGATAAATTATACTTATAGATAGACGTGTCTTTCAATATTGATGAAGTATAAATGTGAAACCATTTGACATGATTAACTATGTAAGCATGACTTTGATATGCTAATGTAAATGCATATATTTATGAAATGTTGTGAAAAATAAAAATTGTACATGTGAAAGTGTATTAAGGGAATTACTCTTATGATGTGGCTAATGATTAATAGGTGTAGATAATAATTTGCTACAAAGATATAACTATTGAAAAATATGAAAAGCTAAGCATTATAACGCATAAAAATATGATATGATAAGTTAATAAAAGTGGTTTCCATCATAACTACATAAACCAAACTAAAGATATTAACTAATTACACTAAGAGTGGGGGAGTAGCAAAAGTAGCCATCATAAGGCTTATTTTGTTATGTAGAAATCAGTATTGATAGATAACACCACATTAAGAAAAAAATGAAAAAAAAAATAAGTTGTATATTTTTTATCTTTTAGAGATTGTCATATCATAATTTATTTACATTTTAATATAAATGAGACTCTAGTTGTTAAATCCTATGGCTGATGCTTTTGTTAAATCTTATATGTAAATTTTCTAAATTATTGCTTATTTATATATTTATTTATTGTTTGAGATATCCTACAAAGCTAAAGATAACCAATAAGAAAAATAAAGACTATAAAGGTTTGCGTTATAAGAGTTAAGTTGAATGGCATTTAACCATGTGGTAAATTTAGTATTATATATATATATATGTCAAAACTCATAACATCGAGAGAAATTATGGGAACAATGACATTTGATTGTGGGCTTGTTATAGTTACTTAAACTTTTTGGATTCAATTATTGTAATTATTAGATGTGAATATAAAATGTGGTTGTCCTGTTGCTGATGAAATTATTATATTGATGTATTATAAATTAGAAAATAGACAAATTCTAGCAGAAGTTTTGTCTACTTGAATTCTAAAATTTGAAAGAAACTTTATTGAATATACAAAACTAAGAGTCATCACATACTTTCATGCTCAGTTGTACTCATATTCTCATCAAGCCCCCTAGGTGAATAGTGTCAAGTCGATAGAGCAATGTACATATGGGATTGTGACAAAATTCATCTATAACTATAGCAAACTGATTGGCTCTAAGCATTGGGTAGAAGGTTGACAGTCCCAAATGCATCGACTATTAGTAGACTACATGATCACTCATGAGGTGAGTGCAAGTTAATGTATCTTAGTTTGTGGGAAAATTGGGAGCAACCCCTATACGACCTTCCAAAGGGATTTAATAATTGACTTGAAACTAGTATAGACATAGGAAATCTGACTGTTTAAATAAAACAAACCATTATGATGTTTCTTATAGATGCTCACACAATGTCATTTCTACAAGTGCTCTTAATTTTAAAGTGAAGAAATTCAATTATGGATAAGTAAATAGTGGGAGTAACTATGACTCTTTTAAGGTAGCCAAATACATCATCATCTAATTAGTGATGCACATAATAGATTAAAAAGATTCCCACTATCCATCTCTATTATCAAGCATAACCATAATAGAAGGAATTTGCTTGGTAAAATTAGTTGAGAAAGAAGACCCCATTAAGCTTAACTATAGTCCAACTTTATGAAATGACTTGAGAAGTTTGACATAAGTGGGAATCAGCATGTCAATGGAATTGATATTCTACTACCTGTAATATTAATTTATTATTTTCTGTAATGAAAGATGGTCCCAACCCTCATTTTGGATCCAAGCATCAATTGGTTTGTTGATAGAGGTGAATGACATTGTCAGGTGAGGAGTTTGGCTAAGGTAACACATTTGTTAAGATAACTCTAATGTTCTAAGATGAACTCAATGAGAATAGAGATTTCATGTGAAACAAATCGGTAAAAGCTCATTTGATTTTACTTTGTAGTATAAATATGAATAGTGAAATAGTGGCATATTGATCTTTTAGGCTTTCTAAAATTCATGCTAGATATGCCAAAAACTTTACCACAATGATAACTACCTTATGTTAGTCAAGCGTTCATAGAGATATTACTTTTTTACCATTGAATTTTTGCGCTTCTTATCATTTCTAAATAGAATTACCAAGTATTGGACTGTTCATCCTCAAAAATAGAATTTGAGCTACGTTTAGACAATCACGAGACAGGTTACTATTGTTTTAATGATGAATGTGTGAAGATAATAATTCAACCTTGTATAATAGAAACTATTGCTTCTCACAATTAGCTATTGCACTTAGTTTAAAATCCATTTTATGAAGTTATCATGTGTAAGATTATGATTGAATGCCTCTAAGTCAATATCCACACCAAGATGTGTTGCCTAGACTTATTACTTTCTTATTAGCTGATAGTAAGGGCTTTGCACCCTAAAGGGCACATGACCACGGGCTCAACTAGTGTATTAGAAAGTTTGATGGAATAGGAACCTTAAGAAATGAAAGTTAAATATGAATATTTGGTAGAATCCTTTGTAGATGACTTAAAATTGCAATGGTGCAATGTAAGTGGTAGTGTGGTCTTATAGTAATGATCCATAGCATTCCAACCCTATGCTAGAGCTTATTCAACACCTCAGAGACATAGACATCATGAAAGTTTCAAAACACCCCTTCCTTGCTTGCTTAGCTTACTCCATATGCTCTACTTTTTGTGATACTTATTATGGTACTTTATGTGGTAATTTATGTGATACTTCATGTGACACTTCATGTGGTATTTCATGTGGTACTTTATGCGATACTTCATGTGGTTCATTATGTAATACCGTGAGGTTCACATTGTGTCACATAGAGGCTTTCTTTGGTGCATGAATAAAATGTCTTACATTGTCCATCATGGAAGTTAGATGGGTAATGTGGTAATTTTAGCACTTTACCTTTTATAAAAATTATCATGATCAACTAAGATCCAACAAAGTGTCACGATAGATTCATCCTTATAAACCAAAAGATGTCACATAAGTTTCAAAAATTTTGCTTGCTTACTCACATCCATTGTTAAAATGGTACCTTTAACTATTTAATGTGGGTGGATTAGTGCCACTTGATGAAATTGTAGAAATATGCAATTTCCAAGGGCTATTGAGTAGAACAGTCTAGCACATGGCAAAGTGGAAGTATAGATGGTGTAATATCTATTACTGCTTGCATGACAATGCATTGTGTACGCATGACAGCCAGTACATGCATTAATAGTAGCATCCTATGACACGACTGATGGGTCCTACAATGTTAAACTTTTTTTTTTATTTTGCTTAATGTTCTGGCTTATTGGTGCCTTAAAAAAGTGATGTTTTATTAAGAGACTTATTTTCTTTCTTCATTGAATTATCACAATATGCAATCTATAAGGGCGACATTGTGGTATAGTGTTATCTACGACAAAGCAGAAGTTTGACTATGCAATATGCACTTGGCCTCGTGCATGCTAGGCTTTGCCCTTAGTTATGCACTATTATGGATGTCTGTTAAGTGAAGAACTATGCATGTAGCAACACTATCCTCATGTGGAATGGAATTATGCTTAAATAAGGCATCTACTCTATGTGTGCTTAATGGAATCTAGTGTGTGTAGCTAGTCAAGCTTGAAAAGTTAACATTTTTGGGATTTTTAGTGCTAAGGGCCACTAATGCATGGATATGCTCATATCCTTTTTGGAGACTTTCCTTCTTCAAGGAAAATGTTAACAATATGCAATTATCAATATGCAATATGTTGTGTAGTGTAGCACGTGACAAAGTGGAATTTGGATGATGTAATAAGTGCTAGGATTTGTGCATGCTTGCTTGCATTCATAAACACACTACTACTACTATTGTGGATGATAGAGCACTATGCATGTTATAAAAATGAACTTGGTGGAACCTAAAATGTGCAATCTTTTGACATTTTTGGCACTATGGGTTGTTTGACTATAGATAAGTGACAATATGTGATGAGGTGTTCTCCACGGTGAAGTGAAAGTTGGATTATGCAATATGAGGTAGAATTTGTTCATGTTGGGATTCTTTCCAAGCTATTACAATAGCCCATTGTCCACACAAGCAATAATCCTTCTTACAAGCTTATGCCCTGAGGCATCCTCTTTGCCGCTTTTATGACCCAAAAATTGAAACATGTTTTGTGATTTTTTGCATTGCAGACTACTAGCCCATAGATAATAAGATGCCCTTTTGGGACACTTGTCTTCTACCTTGACTAAATTATCACAATATGTAATCTAAAAGGGCAATGTGTGGCATGATGCTGTTCATAGCAAAGTAGAAGTTGTTTGGTGCATATGTAAGAAGGGTTTGTGCAAGTTGGTTGTGGCCTTAGTCATACATGGATATTACTACAGTCAAGGTAGTGCACTGAAACTGTTGGAGCACTGTTAATGCATGTTAATGCACTATGAATGAATGTAGAAGCCAGTTTGCTCATGCCCTATGGAATCCTAATGCACGTGGTGGGTTAGAACCACAAAGTTTATCTTTTTTGTGTTTTTTATGTTTTGAGTTGTTAATGCATGGATAAGGTGATGCCCTATTAGGAGAACTATCATTATGCAAGTTCGAGTGCCATGCTCTTCCATCTACATGGACCATTGTAAGGTGTAGTTTTTCTCATGTTGCATTGAAGGTTTGGTGGTGGCATACGCACTCATTAATGCCCCTTTCATTTATGTCACCAACCTTCATGGTGTGATGGGTGCTAGCCTACTCCTGGCCATTGAGATAGCTTTATTCACGCAAGGCAATTTTTTGTTCTAAATGCATAATTTTTTTTGGCCATTATCATTACTTCAATCTACAAATGTAAGAATAATGCCACTGTAATGGGGACTTGTGTCTAATATGGAATTGTCACCCCTTTCTTGCTACTATGGACTTTGTTTGATGTTGTGTTTGCCCTTGTCAAAGTGAAAGTTTTGTGGTGTAATATATGTCTGGCTATGTATTGGTTGAACATATTGTTGCCCTTGCATGTTGTAATGCATGATGTCAATCCTATCTTTGGTGTTATGTCTTCCTATGTTGTGGCATTAAGGGTGCGAAAGTGTGACTGGTTAGTTGTGGAACTACAACTTTTTAGGCGATTAACATGGTTTTTCATGGTGGATGGCTAACATTTTGAGCACATAATTTTCTTGTTTTCTTATCACTAATGTTGGACAAGTGCTTTTGTGGTTACATGAGCCATGTTGAACTTCTTCAATTTGAAAGGTGCAATAATGCTTAGTTATTTTAACTGTTATTTCAGTGGTGTAGGCCACTATGGATCAATCATTATGTCTTGCGTACCTCTTGGTGTGATCCGTCATTATGAGTATAGCTTTATTATTTAATCAAAACCACACTAAAGATGACTTTCATGTTTTACCTTTTTTTTATTAGATTGTTAAGTTCCATTCAATTCTTTTGCTGATACCACACATCTTTTGTGATTAAACTTTTGGGATCCTATAATACTATTTAATTTGTGGCCATTCTTGCCCATGTTTGCATGGTCTTGGAAATCATATGTTTTAGTCCTCATTCTATACTAGGGGCTACTATCATCAAAGAATGTTAATTTGAAGAGGCAATGCTTGAGAACATGATGAATGGTAATCAAACTTGAAAGCATTCTCTCTTTCTTTGTGGAGCATTACCAGACATGTTGCACATGTCAATTATGATGTGAGGTGCTGTTGGTGCTTTATGTTTGGATTTCTACCAAGTTGAATCTTTTAATAGTCATGTTTTGGTCTTAGAGATTAAGTGATGGATGTCAAAGTACGAATAATTTAGATTGTGAAACTACAAATGGCTTATTAACTTATAGTTTATTTGATATACATGTTACTCAAAAAAATTTAGTAAGTTTAGAGCTAATACATGCACTAATCCCCAACTTTTAGAAGAGATGAATTCTTTAGGTAAGTCATTGTTGCAAACTTTTGCTCAGCTTCTTGATAATTTTGGACCATTGGTCCTCCAATTCCAATGATGCATCATTCGAATTTTGGACATATGAACATTCGATTGTTGGATATGAGTATGCTGTGGTGTTGATTAGTGATGAAGAATTAGGGTTCGATCTTATAGAGGGAGCTTAAGAGGTAGCTATCATATCCAAGGAAGGTAGTAGGCACAATAATTACCCCATCCTAGCTTGGGGAGATTATGATAATAAATAATATAACTTGCTCTAAGTGTTTGAAAATTGGAAGGACAAAATCGAAATACCTCAATAAGGATCCATTTGAAGGTAGGTATGGTGCCAATAGTCATTCTAATTCTAGCTCCAATACCATATATTTAAGTTTTATTTAAAAAGGCCTTATTTGGACCTTCGGTTGGGTTAGTCAATCAACTATTTTGTTTGCTCTACCCACCCTTATCTTTTTGTCAATCATGCTTTCTTACCTTAGCTACTCAACTAATGTCCACAACATCTTTACTTCAAAAGAAATTAGAATTGTCAAAACAAGCCCATGCTTTGGATATCATAGCATGAGACAAACAAGGCCATGATGAAAGTAACAATAATCTAGAGTTCCCAAAAATTCCATTGCTTCAAAAGTAATAATAATCTACTTGGAAGAAGCAGAGCATGAAACCAAGTTTTTTAATAATATAAGTCTACTCATGCCATCCAATGCAATAATAAAAATTCTAGCATTCAAATCATCCAACATTATTGCATTTGAATTGAATTTAATCCAACCAATTAGAGGAGGCGTCTAACAAGAGGTAACAATTGTCCATCGAGGCCATCAAAGCTCCCATTATACATTATTGGATAGTTGTAGCTAGTGGTAGCTACAATGTGAATGTTCATTTGAAGTGTAGTTAAATTGAATATTGTTTTCACACATGCCCAAAATTTCCTCTTACACCAAAGTTTGAACAATAATAAAGCAGCACATTTGGCTTCTTGAGAAGTTGTTGCCACTTGAACATTAATAGATGTCCAATTATGGAGCTGAAAAATGGAATTAACATCCTTACAATTAATCCACCCAAGCATGAAGCAATCATTTAAGATGTTGGACAAGAGTTCTTTCATAATATGGCACTCTGACAAAAATGTTGCTTTCCTTCATTCTAGAAAATAGATTTAATGCCAATTTTCATAGGAAAATGTTTAGTTGAGGTTGCACTGACACTTTGTAAATCGACATGACTTCCTTCCTTGAAGGAATATGGCTTATATTTCTTCTATTGTATATAGTCTTTCAATCTAGCATGATATCCGAATTCAATTTTAAGCAAAGCACATCCATTTCATTTTATTTAACACAAAGGGAATGCAAAATCCAAAATACTAAATTAGGCATGAATAGCTTCTAAATTGTTTTCTGATCCTACACTCAATGCTCCGTAGCAAGGCCCACTACAAATGTTGAATTCTCCACATCCATGTTATGGTACGCTGGCCTAGTAGCAATAGGAAGGAAGCCATGCTATTTATCAAATAAAATAGAAACAAAATTACGTATAATAATCCACCAAAACCATATTATTTATGGTCAAAGGGGCTGCAAAATTAAGTCAGTTACAAATATGAGAAGCACAGGTGAGGCATATGAAAAGTCATATTTGTTGTAAAGTATTTGGACGTGAAGGATTGAACTCACAAAAATTCTTCATAATCAATAACACTTCTAACCAAGTTTTGTAATCAACACTTACTATGAAGTTGACAAGCTACAAATTCTAAGTCCCTATAGTCCTTGGCTAGAGTTACCATTTCTTAGTAGCAATAATGTGTTATGTTGTTGTTATTTGAACTACTCCATGCATAACGATGCAATTATATTCACCATCTTGTCAATATTTTGGCAAAATTCAAACATGTTCTCCTGATGAAGCTACTATTCAGAATCTATAGATTGAATGGTCCAATTCACTTTAGTTGTAGTGGATTGATACATACAATCTCATTTTGTGATTCTGAATCTATAGATTGAATGGTCCAATTCACTTTAGTTGTAGTGGATTGATACATACAATCTCATTTTGTGTGAAATACTTTTCCTATTATCAAGTAATTAATGACTCCTAAGGCATGCTAGAATTTTTACTTAAAGGCCACTATAACATATAATTTTTCAATCCAACCTGCATAAACTATAGCTTTAAATATTATTCATGCTCCTTAATTTATGTCCAAAATGATCTCATCCTATTAACGAAATAAATATTTGCAAAGTTGAGTTTAGCCATAACCACCACACAAATAGTCAAGCATCCCAGCTTGTCAATGTTATGGACATGTTACAGCCTTGCTTTTTCCACAATTAGTAGAATAAGACATAAGGAAGTTCTCAAATGCATCTAGATTACCTAACCATTAAGCTCCCTATTCTTAATTTGAGTTTGACATAACAAAAAAGCTTTTTGTCATTGCACACTCAAACAATAGTACCATCAATCAACATAAGGCTAGAACCATATGTAATCCAATTTTTTTAAAGTGTTCCTAATAACAAAAATGTAATATGGACATCATATAATTTCTTAGAGTGGTGAAGTTGTTGTAGATTGCTCTCCCTCATCTTGTTTTCAGTTGTCTTGTCACCCTTTTTTGTTTATTAATTTCCATATTTCTTAAGGGTTTCTCTTCTAATTATTCATTTATGTTCTCATTATGTACTACATGAATATTTGGAAATAGCTTTTTAAGGAGCTCCATAGCTTCAAGAATCGCAATAGTTTCCACGACAAATGCTAAACCTAAAATTCATGTTCTGTAACAATAATAATAAGCCTATGTAAATCATCCCAAATAACTTTAAAAATTCCATCATCGAGATATTATTGCACTACTACGTAACAATTTACCTTCACTCACCCCATTGGGGGAGGATTCTAATAAATTGTAATAAAAGCCTTTGAAGGCCATTAAAACTCCCCCTAGATGGGATTGGAGAAATGGATCATGGAGTAGAAGAAACAGTAGAAAAATGAATACTGCCTTGATGTGTTGCCAGATTAAGCACCTTACTCATGTGTTCTTCCTAATTTTTATTAAACCAAAAGTGATATAATACTGAAGAAGTAAATTTGATTATAGAAGATGGAGTTACAACCCATATATTTGCCACCATCTAATAAAGAAGCCCATTTAAAGAACCTGAATGTTAATACCTCTTCAACATAGCTTAGAGTGAGTTGAAATAAAATTCAAAACGAATCTCCACATGAAAACATTGGCTTGATGCTACAACTCAATTTCCAAAAGTTACACAGTCTCATCTCCTATTACATTCTAGATTTTAAACATGCTACTATAAATGAATTTTGATTCCAACCTAGTGTCCTCATTAAATTTGAATTAAAACTTGCCTCATTCATTAGAACTGGTCCAAGGAGAATGCATAATCTAAAACATTTAAGTACAAAAAAATTTTGTTTCTTATCTTGGTCCCAAACTTCAATGTCCTTAACAAGCTTTACTACATGAATTGGATGCTCCACTTCCATGTCGATATAAGTAGGTCATGAAGAAATAAAAAGAATACAAAGCCAACTATCTATCAAGAATGAGACTTTTTTACCCTCAATAATCTACTAAACAACATTAATTATCTAAGATAACATAATACTGAGTAACATGCAATTATGTGAATCATTGTGCAACATATAAAAATTATCATCTATCACATAATACTTGAATTAGATGCCTAAACCAATCGACGACATTCTTGTCCCATAATTTTCCAATAATTCTTTGTAATTAGTGCTACTTACTATTTTGATAAATTATGAACTCCAATGCCCCAACACTTCGTAAGTAGATTAACCCAGTTCAAGCAAGCATAACACATAGTGTTCCCATCATTTGAACCAGTCCACAAGTATCAATGCATTAGTTTCTCTAACACATCAAGAATGCTTTTCAAGATTAAAGAATGGGTTAAGTAAAATGTAGGAATATTAGCATGCATATAGTTGATCATGAGAATATGCCCCTACATCAATAAAGATCTAACATTCCATCTTAACACACAATTCTCAACTCGATCAATTATAAATTTGAAGTCTTTTTTTTAAATTTAGTTACTACAGTAGATATGCCTAAATATTTTAATTGAGCAAATTAACTCATAGGTAGCTTTCTTACTATCATCTTCCTTCACTTGTATTCCATCCCCTTATAAAACAATAATCTTCTCTTGTTAACATTTATCACCCAAGTACAGTGTTGCCCATACTACTTCATATTGTCCCAATTGGTCCTAGCTACAAAAAGAGTTTTAGGTGCAAACATAATGATTGCGTCAGCATATAGATGATGAGTAATCATTGGTGAGGAATGGCTAATTGTAATCCCAATCGATAAAACTTGCTCTACACGATACTTAATAGGCAAGAGAGATACTCATACACAAAGGTAAAATTGTTTTTAGAAAGTAGACACCCCAACATAAGACCCATGATAGCCTCAATCTCTTGAAGATAGATCTTATTAAATAAAATCCCAAATCTTGATGTAATGGTACAAGCTACATCCAAATCACACCAAAGCTTTTGTAATTGTAGATGCTTCTACATATTAAGCATGAATTTCCAATTTGTCTTATTACAAGCATATCCCTTGTTCATCTTTAATGCAATAAGACCCTCTAAAAGAGTAAATAAATTTATATACACAGCCATCTTTAGTATGTAAATGTTGCTACATATTAAGCATGAATTTCCAATTTGTCTTATTACAAGCATTGTCCTCGTTCATCTTTAATGCTATAAGACCCTCTAAAAGAGTAAATAAATTTATATACACAGCCATCTCTAATGTAAAAAGCATAGTATTAGATATAACATGGTGAAGCACAAAATCAATTTGTTCCCTAGTAATAATATCAAAAAGCACCAACTTTAGGATACCCACCAAAAGTTTAGTCATAACTATGTGCATCACATCATCAAGACTAATGGGTCTAAAGTGTTAAGGTTTAAGAACACTCTATACTTTAGAATTTAGGATGAATAGCACGTATTTTCACCTTTTTGGCATAGATATCTTTAAAGAATTATTTCATAGTAGTGACAATATCTACCTAGGTAATATTCCAATATTTATGCCTGAACTACACAAAGAAGCCATCGATACCAAGGACTTTGTTTCTTTTGATAGGTATAGACCCATTTCTAATCTCATAATTGTTGATTGGAACCATTAGACTTACCAATTATTGAATGTTGATAGCTATCAAGGGTTGGAAAGGTAGGGGAGGATTATATTGCCCAAAACTACATCACTTCTTACTAAAGTACAACATGTGTATATCTTTAATCTTAGTTAGGGAAGCCACCAATGCACTACTATCATGTTTAAGATGATGTATACAATTTCTTCTATATCTATAAGTAGTTACCAATTGAAAGAAAGAGTGTTCCAATCCCAAAGATTAGCGTCATGAAGCTTTGCTTGTTACCACCACCATGCTTATTCTAAAGTTGTAGCCTTATTATAGGAGAGAATACATTATGCCAAAAAATTGTGTTCTAGCTCTAGTAACCCCATCTTAAGTTCCTTAAGTTGAAGCTCTTAGATCTCTTGCTCCAACTGGTGAGGCATATTAAGAATATTGTCTTGTTTAGGTACACCCCATTTCATTAAAGTTTATATTGCTCTATTAAATTTAGTAGATAGGCCATCCATAAGGTTGCCCATGATAATTTTATTCCAAGCTACCTACACAACAATAGTTGAATTTGAAAATGATAGCCATAAGGTTTCAAACTAGCTTCTCTTCTTAGTATTATTCAAATATAGTTGTTTGAATTAGATAAGCAAAGTTTATGGTTTAAGCTAATGTGATGAAGACATGTCATTGTGGTACTCGAGAGAGCTTGTATACCATTAATATTCATGAAAACTCTATCCGATCTATCGTATATATGCACACTACCCTTCATATTTTTACACAAAGTGAACCTATTCCCAATAAATCCCAAGTTTGCTTGATGAAAATAAGGAATAAAACTACAAAACTCATATTGAGCCTACCCACTACAAAATTATTTTTGTCCTTTCTTCTAAATCCACCCATGAAATACATTGAAATCTTCTGTAATAATCACTTGTTAACCAAGCTTTTCATATTCTCAAATTTGTCCTTTGGCTGTCTGACAAAAATTTAATCTTTTGATACATACACTACACAACACTATCTAGAATTCTTGCTACAATGTCTCACCTTGATAGTAACCACCAATAAAGATGACCATATAATCTCAAGCTCCACTCAATGCCTCAAAAAAACAATAATAACCTTTTATAATTTGTCAAAGGTTAGACAAAGTACCACTAATTCTTGGTCAAAAGCCAATCTGTCTCACACCTATAAAAGTTTTCAACCCAAGCTTCCAACAAGACAATAACAAATACACCATTTTCCATTACCGAGCATTGTAAGTAGCTACAAGGGTTTTCCACTCTAATGCACTAAATGTTCCATATTGCTAATGCAACCACATATTGTTCGCTAGAAAACTTATAATTGGACAAAATTCATACATCTATTGCGCACCCAACCATGTTATGTCTACATTTTAGAAGCACCACACTTTCAAAATAGCATATGGGACTCAAATACTAATAACAGTGAAGCATCTTGCTATAATTTGTAGTTGAACAAATATTCTAACTCCCATTTGAGATCCTTCTTTTGCTAACATACTTCCCTTCCATAAAAAAAGTAACAATTGTAGGAACTTGAAGAAGTTCTCACTAATGTCAACATTTTGTTTGAGCATTTCCATAATCATTTGATAAATTGCTTCTTAAATACTGCACACCATTATTCCCAATTTACTGCTACTATAATAAACCTATGTAAAAAAGCATCTTACATGCAAAACTATTCTTCCTATGACTAGGCATCTATAGTTTCTTGATCTTATGATATCTACTATAATTCCATACAACATACATCTCCATACAACTAACAAAAACACTTTAGTTGTCATGCCAAATGAACTCCACATGATCAGTAGCAATACATCAAATAAAAACTCCATAATTATAGCCTAGGAAAATGGTTGAGCACCTAGCTTTCGTTTTCATTTAAGGAAATGGACCAACTTTTCTTTTAGGCCCTCTTTCTAAAGACTTCTTTCTCTACCTTCAAAAAAAAGAATCGATTCCAAGCAATTGAAGTAACTCTCACCCAAATAAGAATTTTATACAAGCTATTCCATGGATATCCAATTAAGGTGCTTCTCAAAAATAGCCACACAACTTTCTTAGAAACATAATGAATTTTCCAATTACAAATTTTTTATATCTTCCTCTACTTATAATATCTCTAAGAATTTTGATCAAAACACATCTCAAAAAATTGCATATCCCCAATGTCATAAATCTGTGTCTTTCTTTTGCTATAATCACTAAGAAAATTTGCAATGTTATTAATCACCATATCTTGACCAAACATAATGTTTTTTCTTCAAACCTCATTGCTTTGGCCATGCTTGAACAAGGATTGAACCTTATCTAGTAAGATCATCGCCAAGCTGGTAACTGAAAACCTCTCGTTTCTATGCCAATTGAACTTTACATGATCTGTAGCAAAGCAACAATAAGTGCAAAAATATGAAAACCTTCTCTACTCTTGTTTACCATAACAATAGTAACCTACATTCTTAATAAAGTAAAGTCATAAAAAATACTAGATATAGTATTCAAATGCATCAATAACACCAAAACCATCTACATTTCCTTAGAAGTTCTGGAAGCCAAGATGCCCTTACTCTTTAATCTACCAATTTCAACTTTTCTCTACATCAACATTTTTTTTTAATTTTCAAACTTCACTGGGTGAATCCCTTACCTTTATTCATTTTTATTTTCATTGTCATCTCCACATTCATTCCATGGGGCATTAGCAAATTTTGTAGACCCTAGGTGATATCCCAATAGTGGATGGACTGAGAATACACAAGACTTCCACTTACTTTGCTTAAATAAACACTTTAATCTTTGATGACTCACCAGGGCCATGAACAACATCCTTGCTGCTTAATGAATATGCTTTTTTGTATGATTTTTGTTTCATTAACCACTCCATCTTAGGCGAACACCCTTTATGCTTATCGTTCTTAGATTTGGATCTACCACTATGCATAATTTATGCATTATCTTTCTTTTTATATGCTTACAAATATCCTACCTACTCAAATCTTGGTTATTTACATTCCTCCTCTATTGTGTTGCTATAATCTTTCCTGTTCCTAGGTTGCACAACCATCTAGGGACCCAAACCTTGTTGCTTATTATAATCAACATCTATCTCTACCAACATTTCACTTGTCCATCCATTCTTGTCCTATTCAAGCCCCATCTTAATAGGACAATAGCTTTCTACTCTAGTAGCATTATGGACCAACTCGTTAAATGTGCATATTGCATATGCCAAATGCATGTCTTAATTTTCAAAAAATGAAGTAGATAAAGAAAACCTCATAATACTCAAACCTTTACAGACATTGACTGAATGGTCCATTCAACCATATACCCACTTTAAGAGGCTTTAATAGGTCAATTCTTACACATACTTTTTATAAAGGATCATTTTTGCCTGTTAAAAATCCAACCATCACCTACAAACTTGACAAAGTAAAAAATGATCTTTGTCTCCCAATACATAAGAGGGAATGCTAAAAAAACTAACTAATATTTGCTCACATATGATGGCTAAAGTGTTTGGTCTAAATCTAAGTTTCATGATATCTAATCCTAGTGCAAGGCCTATAACTTAATTAGGACCACCTAACCACCTAGAGTCTCTATTTATAGATGACTCAAAGTTCCACAAATAGCCTACTTATGACCCAAAATCCACTCAAAAAGTCCCCTTCCATAATGGAGTACACTAATAAGCCATTGAAAGGTTAAATGAGTACCATACACTCTACCAACTAGATCATACTGATGGTACAATTTCTAACCTCATTCGAAAAGAGAATTTGATCATTTATTATGAGGGAGGTATCACTTTATTCTATCATCTTCAAAGAAACATTTTTTAGTCCCCCTATGTAATCAAAAAAGGAACCAAAAATGGAAATGTTATTACCATTGCTTACTCTTCATTAAGATTCAAAAAAAGTAAGAGAAAAAGTGGAAAGAAGAATTCAATCAATTATTTCAATTTCAATTGAAATAGTTTCAATTGAAAATTTAAAAATCTAAAATGGAAATAAAGCATATTGAAAAATAAATAAAAGAAATTAATGCTCACATGCAAATATTGACTCCTTTTTAGATTTATTTTTTGGGATGGGGTCATTCATGTTCAGGAGAAATCCATTATTAATCAAATCAACTAGAGGAGTAGACTTTATTGGGCCATTATAGAGACAGAAGCATGGGAAGGTGTCACCCCTAGAGAAATCATCATCATGGTTGGTCATAATGCTTGCCCCATCAAAGTGTGCCATGGAGGTACTACATGCATTGAAAATGGCTAGTGGATTCCCCATCTAACCAATCTTGAAACATGTACCAAAGAATTTGACATGGTTCCTCAACAACTGGTGAGTAAGCCTAAAAAACACAAGTAAACTGATTGGTGGGATCCTCATTTCATAGGTAAACCACCAAATGATACAAATCTTCTATGAACTGTTCGAGAAAGAGAATGCCTATCAAAACCTAAAAAATAGTGAACTATCCTTAAGTGAGCCAAAGCTTTAGTAAACTTTGGTTGAGTCCCTTAGTGATAATAAAATCCAAATTATTCATCTTACATGGGTAGAGGCAAAAGACTAATCAAACTGTCTAGTGGTTGGTTCCCTTCAAATATTCCCGTAAGATAGTTTGAGCCACATTTGGAATTTTATTAGCTAGATCCAATGATTAGAGGCATTAGGAGCATTTTTCCCTCAATTTATCTTAAAACTTTAAGAAGGTAAGAAGGCTCAACTTCTTTGATAAGTTGAGCAAACGAATATAGGATTCTAGTACGCCACTTCAACAAGAAAAATCTACAATACGTAATGAATGTAACGCAAGGTTTTAGTGTCAAATTATGCATCAGCCCAGACTCCACAAAGGATGTTGGTCAATTAAGATAGCAAGTTGGTGGTCATGTAAGTCCAAATCCCCTAAGGAGTATGTAAAAACACACTTGTCGAATCAATTAGCACCAAAACTTGATGATGCTTATGCCTATCATGCACATCTAATTGTCAGTGCAATGCAACACCCCAACAAGTAAGAGGGTGCAATGGTCGCTGGAAAGTGTAGGGTTTGAGTCCTCATGGAGTGTACACTAGCGCAATTCTTTATTGCAGTATTAAATATTTATATGAGAACATTCAAGTCCGAAGGGGGAAAAGTTCCATGATAATGGCACTTGCACTTAGGTTAGCCAATCCTACGAGATGGGGGAACCCATTGTAGAGTGCTTTTTGACATGCAATTGGATGGGACACAAGTTAAAATTCTTAAGCCAGAATGTTGCAGCCAATGGAAATGTCAAGTGGCCCAAATATGTCGATGGTGTCCTTATGAATAATTATGTTTTCTTCCTAAAAAGCTATTGACCTAGGAAATGACTCAACTAGAGGTAAGACAAAGCAATTGGAAGAGCACCACATGTTGAGCCTTCTCTAATGTGCCCCAAGTAGCCCTTAGAAATACAAGTGGCCAAGTGCATTCCACACCTTATCATAGTAATAACCACATCAAGTCTCTAAGGTGAACAACCTCAAGTCGATGAAGTAATGCAGGCAAGGGAAGTCAAGAAATTGAATATATTGTTTTAGGAAAAGGTTTTCCTCTAAGGACTAAAAACCACTTTTAATGGACTATTAGAGCTACTTAAACAGTAAGAGCTAGCCGATACATGCTGGTTGTGTGACAAATTAGGAGCAGCCCCTATGAGGGGCCTCCCTTGGGCATCAAACAATAAACACATAATTTGATGGACATTAGGAATCAAACTATTTAATTAAAACAAAAAATTATAATGATATTTTGGGTTGCTCACATAATATTTTATCTACTCAGTGTTTTGAATGTCAAAGTGATGAAATTCAATAAAGCATGGATAATTGATAGAAGTAACTATGACCTTCTTAAGGTTACCAAATGCCTAATCACCTAATTACTGATATGCATGAATGGACTGATGCAATTACCAATGTTCTTTTCTACTATCCAAAGAAACCATTGACAAGGGAACGAATTAGTAGAATGAGTAAGAAAAGAAGACCATATTTAGCTTTACTTTGATGTGACTTTGTGAAATGACTTGAAAAGTATAGCATAAATGGGAGTCACCATGCAACCTAAATTAAAACTCCACTACTTCTCATATTATTTTTCTTATTTCATAAGATGGAGGTAAGGCAAGAACAATCCTTTTGGCTATAGTTCTTGCCTTGGTATGTCAATCTGAGTAGAAGATATTGCAAATTAGATACTTTGGGTAGGCTGGCACATGTACTAAAAGAAAATGTAAGTGTCCAAATATGAGCTCAACAAGAATAGAAATCTCATCTAGATTGAAATGGTAAAAATGCAATTGAATTTGAATTCCAGTACCAATATCAACGACAAAAGTGTGCCCTATCAATCCTTTAGGCTTTCAAAATTTGAAGCTAAAGGTGTAAGAAAAGCTCCCACAGGAATAACTATCTTGTGGCAACTAAGCATTCATAGCAGCAATACTTTTTAGGCCATTGTTATTTGCTCTTTTTATCATTGTGAACTAGATTTCACCAAGTTTTTTTATCGTTCACCCACCAATAAGGAACTGAGTTGGGTTTAGATTTACATGAGACAGGTTCATTTTACCTTACTCATAAATTTAATGTGATAATATTTCAATATAGCATGAGAGGAACCATTAATTCACATAATTGACCATCATCCTTAAATGAGAAGTTAGTCATGCAAAGCTATTCTATCTAAGATTTTCATTAAATGCCCTTATCTCATATTCCATGCCATGATACAATACCTAGGCCTATTGTTCACTTGTTGTAAAATAATATAGGCATTACACTCTAGTGGCACACAACTATAAGCTCCTCTAATTTCTTTGAAAGTTGGATAGCATGGGCAATGTAAGAAATGACAGTTAAGTACGAATATAGAATCCTTAAAACCGACTTAAATTTGTAATGGAGCATTGTAAGTAGCAGAGTTGCATTTCTATCAAGATGTACAAAGATCCAACCCATTTGTAGCATATTCATCCATTTGGAGACATAGACATCATAAAATTTTTCAAATACACATTGCTCGTTTAATTTCTTACTTCATATGTTACATTGTGTAATACAATGTGATTTATGTTGCACCCCTTGGAGGCTTACCTAGGTGAAAAGTTCAAATGCCTCATATTGCCCATCATGGAAGTTGAACAATGAAATATGTCAAGTATAGTGGTTTGTCCTCTCAACAAATTCTTGCAATCCATTAAGAACTAACCTTATATAGTAATAGATCAATCCACTTAAGTTTTCTTTTAAAAAATGTTTTTGCTTTCCTTATGTGCATTACTAAAGAGCTACATATAAATGTTCTAATTACGAGGCAAAAAGTGTCATTTTGGTTCCTTATTTATTGCTTGAGATTGCTTTGGGATGGACGATTAAATTGGGGGATTATGTTTTCCCTTGTTCAAATTGTCATAATATGTGATCTATAGTCCATTTATCAACTATAAATGATGCTAACCTGTGAATTACAGATGCTACTCATTTGTGGATGATTTTTGACAACTTTTTAGAATTTAAAGTGATGCCCTATTCAGATGCTTGTCTTCCCCTTGAAAAAATGGTGGTAATATGCAATCCATAAAAGGCAATGTGAGGCATAGTGTATTCCATGATGAAGTGAATGTTGGATGGTGCCATATGCTCTATGCATATTACATGGTATGCTACACCCCAAGCCATGTGCTATTACAGCTACTTGCGTGACAGACAACTACATGCATTGCAACACAAAGTGAACATTTTTTTAGATTTTTTCTAGTATAGACTACTGGTGCGTGTGTAAGATGATGCCTTATTATGGGACTTCCCTTCATTGGTCAACAAATTATCAAAATATTTAATCAATAATGGGCAATGGTGTGACTTAAAATGAAGCAAAAGTTGGATGGTACAATATGCACAAAGGTTTTTGAACCCTTGGGACACTACAACACTATGCAGGAATGCAATTGTGTACTATTCATGCATCTGGCAACAAATTGTTCTCGCACATGTCAACCAGTATATGACACCTAATGGCAACCATTGTGTATTACCGGTAGCACATGGAAAAGGTGATGTACTACTAGGAAACTGGACCTCCTAATTCACTAAAATGCCACATTATGTAATCCTTGAGCAATAATGTCTAGCACAATGCATCTTAAAACAAAGTTGAAATTGGATAATGCAATATGTGCAAGGGTGTATACATGCTAGGTTGCACCCATATTCTCTCATTGTAGATAACTTTTGGATGCAGGACAATGTGCAAGTGTGTGCCAACCATTCCGTGCAAGCCTGACAACATCCTGTGTTTAGTAGGTGGGTCTCAAAAAGTATAATTTTTTTAGAGTTTTACCATTGTAAGCTTGTATAATGCCATCTCTTTTTGAGATATTGGCCTTCTTCATTGGCATAATTATCTCAATATGTAATCTACAATGGGAAATGTGCAATGTGGTGTAGCCCATGGAGAACAAGAAGTTGGTTGGGGCAATAATCATTAGGGTTTTCTCAAGCTTCATTACAGTCCTAGCCTTGCACTACTACAGCTATGAAAGTAGCATAGCACTGAACATGTTGCATGAGTGGTAGCTAGTACATGTGCTTCCTTAATCATCCAATGTGAGTGCCTATTGAGGCTCACAAAGTGTAACTACGTTTGAGATTTTTCGAGTTTTGTGTTGCTAGTACATTGACAAGGTCATGCTCTTTTGACAGACTTGTTTTTCTCCTTGACAAAATGTCTGCAACATGTAATCAGTAAGAAGCAATGTGAAGCATAGTGTGATACATGTTGAAGTAGAAATTATATTGTGTAATATGCACTAAGGATTGCAAATTCTAGGAATCATCCTTATCATTCGTTAATATGCTCAACAAATTATGTGTACTTTATGGCATCCTTTGCACACTGTTGGTGAGACCGATAAAATGTATCCTTTTTTTAAATTTTTAGTACTGTGGGGTGATTGGTGCATTGATAAGGTGGTTCTCTAATGCTTGACATTCCTTCTTTGATGGAATTGTCACAATATGTAGTCCATAATTTGTAATGTCAAACAAGTTGTGGCCAACATTGAAGCAAAAGTTTCATGTTGCATAATGCACTAAGGTTTGTGTATGTTGGGCTTCATCCCTAGCTATGCATGACAATTAAAAGCCTACTCATTTACCCATTCGGATCATGTAAGGCTAGTGAGTTTTGAAAAGTGCAACACTTTTTGAATTTTTAGTGTTTGAGCTAACGTTACATGGATTAGATGATGCTATATTTGGAGGTTTTTCTTCTCCCATGAGTAACTTATCACAATAGACAATTGCCAAGTAGCAATGAGCAACATGGTGTGGCCTATGACAAAGTGGAAGTTGGATGGTGCAATACGCACTAGGGACTGAGCATGCCGTAGTTGGACACTACTGAGAATAATATGCATCACAACATTGTACATGCACCTAGCAACATTTCTATGTGCACCAAGGGACATTTTATTCTAGTAGGAAGTAGAGCTTGCTAAGTGTAATGTTTTTTGAATTTTAACATCGCAAATTGCTATTGCTTGGATAAGGTGATACCCTATATGGAGACTTTCCTTCTTGATTAACAAAATTATTGCAACATGTAATCTATAAAAGATAATATGTGATATGGTGTGTCTCATGATGAAGCAACAATTTGATGATACAATATGCTCCATGGTTTGTGCAAGCTTGGCTAAGGTCTTAGAATCATGTTACTACAACTAAGCGCATGACACAATGTTAGGAATGCTACAGTAGCAATAATGCACTATTCATGTGCACTGTAGTTAGTACATGTGCTCCCAATTTGATCTAGTGTGCATAGTTATTGAAGCTCACAAAGCTTAACTTTAAGGATTTTTAGAGCTAAACACATCAATAAGGTGATGCCTTATTGGGAGACTTACCTTTCTCCTTGAAAGAATTATTACAACATGTAATATGTAAGGGTTAATGTGTGGCTTTTTTCAGCTCTAAGCAAAGCCAAAGTTGGATGGTGCAATATGCACAAGGGTTTGTGTATGATGGGCTTCGTCTGAAGCCACATACAATAGTCCTCTATTCATGCATAAGGTAGCCAATCTCCATTTGGCCCACAACATCCTCTACATGTTTCTTACAAAATGTAACCTTGTTTTAGGACTTATCACCATACAAGCTGCTATCACATGGATAAGTTGATGCTCTATTCTTAAACTTTCATTCCACCATGACAAAATTGTCACAAGATCCAATCTGTAAGGGATTATGTGTGGCACCATGTGGCCTATAACGAAGTAGAAGTTTGATTGTTTAATATGAGCTAGGGTTATGTCATGTTGGTCTTCATCACCACCCATGTGAGATAGCCCACATTGTGTGCATTTGACAACCAATCAACACTTGGCTTGTGACATCAAGCACATGGCTGGTAAGGCCCATAAAGTGAAACTTTTTGGGATTTCTAGCACTATTAGGTACTGGTGCATGTGTAAGGTATTGCTTTTTTTAGGATGATTGCCATCATCATTATTTAAATTATTCTAATATGCAATCAATAATAGGGCAATATGCAGCATAGTGCAGCCCACATCATAGAGAAAATTGGAGGGTTGAAGAGGCATTTGGATTTGTGTATGGTTGGATGTAGCATGAGCCAAGCACTGCTATAGTTTCACCTGCAGCAAAGCACTGAGTCCATCATAGAACTGTCTTGCATGTGGTCGCTTGTCTACTCATGGCATGTTGGATCCTTTGCATAAGGCTTTTTTTGTCCACCAACTCTAACATTTTTTGGGATTTAATGTACTATGACCTACTAGTGCAGGGATAAAGTGTTGCATCTTCATAGATTTCCTCTTTCATTAATGAAATTGTTGTAGTGAATAATCAATAATGGACAATGTGTGATGTAGTGTAGTTCACAACAAAGAGGGTGTTGGATGGTGTAATATGCCTTACATTTTAAGTATGCTGGGTTGTGACCCAAGTATCATGCTACTATAGCTATGTGCAAGGTAGAGCACTTCACCAATTAATGCACTTTTTGTATGCCAGAGTGTAGTTTGAACCTTCATAAAGAGGCACCATCATATGTTTCCTACTTTTTAATTAGATAATAGGTTTTCTTTAAATTATTTCATTGATGCTACACTTCTCTTATTTTGAAATTGTTGGTGTTTTTTAATGTTATTAAACATACAATAATTCTTACTCTCGTGATTCCAAAGGCTTAGAAATCACTCTTCTTTGTCTTCATTATTCACCAGGGAGGGTTTGAAGAATTATATTATAAACTAGAACATAAGGGATGGTATCTTAGTTGCACCTCTATATGGAGTAATGCCAGACATGATGAACATGTCAACTATAACATGAGGTGTTTTCTAGCATTTTATCTTTATAAGGCTCCCTTTTTGATCTTGCAAGTAATCATATACTTTTCCAAAAAATTAAGTAATTCATATGAAATTATGATCAATTTTAGGCTATGAAACTATGAATGGCTCATCAGATTATTTCAAGTCTATTTAATGGCACATCCTACTCATATAACTATAATATTTTAGAGATAATATGGGCATCAAACTCCAAATTTTTGATGGGTTACATTTATTAGGTAAAAGTTCAATTGGTACTTTCATCTAACTCCTTGATTACCCATGATAACTTGTTAGATTACACAACCACTATGCTAGTAATGCATCATTCAAATTTTTTCCCTATTAACATTCAACATATGATAAGGGCCTACCATTGTGGTGATAAGTAACATAGCGTTAGGGTTCAATTTTGGAGATCCTAAGAGATGGCTATCAAATCCAAGAAAGGCAATAGGAGCATAAACTACCTAATCCTTACATCGGGAGTTCGTGAAAATAAATAACAATACTATGCTCCATGAATCTTGCAATTGGAATTAGTACAAATTAAAAACCTTAACAATGATCCACTAGAAGGTAAGTCTTGCACAAATTAATATGGTAACTTAAAATCTAATTGTCTATTTTTAATTTATAATATAAAATCTAATAGTTGGATCCCAGTAATGGTCAATCAATCAACCTTTTAGTGTGCACTGCCTACCTTGATCCTTTTATTTTGCACCATAGTTTTGCCTTAGCTAACCTAATCATCCCCTTAATATGGTTACTATGAAGAAATTAGATTGCTCAATGAAAGCCGATGCTCAGGAAATATTAGCATGGGATAACTTCATAAGATTTTAATCATATAATGTTTGCACTAAGGATCAAATTCATGGGCATTTAGATTTCATAGTCAGAGGTAATTCTTTTGGATTTTTTAAATATGAATCACTACCAAAGTATTTGCCAATAATTTTTTGTTAATCTAGATTGAAGGTTTGGTGCTTAAAGACAATCAGACACTATTTTAGTCTTAACTGTAAACAATGCTAACTAAGTATTGGTAGATGTTGTTCTTTAGACTCTATGAATGAGAAATAAAAGTCCTTTGGCCTTTTCAGAAAGTCATGGTTAAGGCCTACATCGTACTCTTCTTGAGGAGGTTCACAAATAAAATCATTAAAAACTTAAAGTTGAAGTGATTTGGGAAGTTCCATAGTCCCAAACAAAATCATATAGAAGTGAACGATGAGCGACACTATCTATAACACTATTGTCATGACACTTTATGCGAGATAGTTTTAAGTACTTCGTGCCCCAAATATATGTAATGACATTATGGAAAGAACTATTGTTTGATGTAGAAACATGTAATTGGTTAACTGTAGTAGTGGCTTTTGTTGAATCAATTTCGAGAATAGAAATAATACCCATGGAACAAAGTAAACATAGAGCAAAGGTTTTTCCTATAATAGTAGTAGATCTACCCATGTCATCCCATCTAATGATTCTTTCATTCAAGTTATCATACACATCTATGACAATTGAATTTAATCCGACCCATTGAAGGAATCTGATAAGATGTAACAAACAACCAGTCATGGTCACATATGCATCTGTTGGATGTTATAGGAGAGTAATAGCAAGTAGCTAGTACAATGTTAATGTACCATTAAAGGGCAATAGAATTGAATACCTTTTCTGCCTGTGACAACAAGTTCTTTTACACCAAATGTGAATTAAAGATAAAGTAGCACATTTGATACTTGAGATGTTTATCCACCAACACATTCACAGACATTCAATTAAGGAGCTCAAAAATGCAAGTGATGCCCCTACCATTAATCCTACTTAGCATGAAGAAATCATTATCAAAGTTATTTGGCTAGAGTTCTTTTACAAGATGGCACTCAAAGAAATAATGTGGCACGTCTTCATTGTGAGTACATCCCCAAAGTAAAAGTTCAGATGTCTTAATCTTCCTTGGACAAAGTTAGGTGCAAGTAGGAAGTAGATTTAATTCTAATATCTATAGGAAACTATTTTCCTGAGGACACACTTGCACTTTCCAAACCCACATATCCTCCTTCCTTGATGGGTTATGTCTATATACATGCTATTGTATATACTCTTTGAGTCAAACACTATATCCACACTCAATTTGAAGCATAACACATCTACCTCATTCAATTTAGACCAAAGACAATGTAGAATCTAAAGTATTAAATCAAGTGCCAATAACTTCAAAATCGTTTTGTTATTTGACATGTAATGCTCCCTAATTAGCTCCACTTCAAATGCTAGATGCTTCAAATCCATGTTATGATAGCTTTGCTAAGTAGCAATAAGAAGGATGCCAAGCAAATTATCAAACAAAAGGAAACAAAATTGCCCATAACAATCCTCTAATCCATATTAGTTATGGTCCAATGGTCACAAGATTGAGTAACTTATGTATATGAGATCCACGATGAGGCATCCAAAAAGTATTATTGTCATAAAGTATTGATCTAAAAGAACTAAACTCATAAATAGTCTTTGTCAGTCATAATTTCCCAATAGTGTTTTTCAATAAATGTTGATGGCTAGGCTGACAAATTGTAAACTCCAAGGCCTCTAACCTCCATAAGAAGAGTTGTCATTTCTCAACAAGCATACTGTATTGCATTACTATCATTTGTACAACTCTACAAATAATGACACTTTTTAGATACTCTAATATAGTTCCACTAAAAATTAATGTGTGGGCTAAGTAACAAATAAGAATAGTAGCTAATATTAAGCTAACCATGACAACATGGTTGATATTAAAATTCAAGTCTTTTTTTTTGATGTTTGGTTACCATAACTAGAATGTCTAGATATTTAAATTGAGCAAATTAATACATATATCGTTATCCCATAATAAACTTCTTATTCTTACAGTTCAAACACTTGCTAAAGAACACTTTGTCATTGTTTAGATTCACCATGTGACCTAATTGATGCATATATTACTCCATAATATCTCGAATGTTACTCACTACAACACAAGTTATAAGTGCATAAATCATGACTTTATAAGCATACGAGTGTGTAATCATAAGGATGAATGGTAAATCCTTTACCCAATAAAGACAGCATAATTAAGCTGGTATTAAATATGTCGTAAGAGATACTAAGATATAATCATAAAAAAGTATGGTAAAAGACAATATCCCTATGTAAGACCCCGAGTTTCTTTGATTTGCAATAGATGGATACCATTACCACTAATACAAAGTCTTAGTGCAGCGATAGAAGCCTTAATCTAATCATATCAAAGAGTAGGCAAATAAAAATGCTGAAGCTTATCTAAAATAAATTTCTAGTTTACCATGTTAAAACTTGGTCCATATCTAATTTTGAACAATCTTCAAAGGTTAATACGTGCAAATTTGTAGCCATTTCTTGTACCAAGAAAATATTATCAGATATAACATGGCCTACCACAAAAGCAACATTCTCCCAAGTAATGATATCTAGAAGTAACACCATAACTCTTGCCATCAAATTATTTTTCATTACTTTACAAAGCAATATATAGAAGCCAATTGGATTGAATTTCTTGGGTTTAGATGGTCTTCAAACTTTAAGGATGAGTATGAGCAATGTGTCTTTACAATGTTTATATATAAAACCTTTTTAAAGAATTTTTTCATTATAATAACGATGTCCACCAATGTGATCTTCCAATAACTATGTAAAAAATTAGTTGACATGCCATCAATACCAAGTTATTTGTTTCTTGTTATTGAAATTAACATAGATCTGAGCACATCATCATTGATTAGAGCCACAACTTCGGTCACCTATTCCCTATTAGTAGTTTTGAAAGGTTAGAAGTGTGGAAAGGGCTCATATTGCATTTGGATACACTACTTCTTGCTAAAAAATATTATTAATCTTAGTTGAAGGGGCCACCAGTTCCCCAAAATTATTTCTAAGTTGGAGGAAATACTTGTTCTTAGTAGTAAAGGTAGGTGCCACCTGAGTCGACTACACATCGTTCTCATTTGTATGGTTTAGCTTGGCATTAGGGAATTCCTTTTCGACTAACAAAAAATCTCCATCTCAATGTGTCTCATGCATAATGAAGAATGGATTGGAAGAAGATTCAACAATAGTCTCTACATGAATACACTTATTTGAAGCTATAATTTCAATTTCCACACCCACGACACATGTTCCTTTCTTGACCTTTGGTATTAGAAATGTCAATATAAATACAACATGCTTCTAGAACGATATATTTAGAATGATTAAAGTATGTCATGTCCATATTTTTTGAGTTTTTCCTATGAGAGATGCATAATTTGTTGATTCATCAATGTCAATGTTAATTATTGATACAATTTATCATGGTTAAATGAACCATAATCCTCGACAATTTTTATCAATAGAGTGAGGTGCTCCATGTCAATGAAAATAAATGTTGGAAACTCAACAATAAGAAGATAACCCAACTATTTATCCTTAGCAAATGTCACTTACTTTCTCTTGACAATACACCAAATTGTATTCTCACCAGTCCTTGGCATGACCATGCAGAACAACTACTATATATGTGATGTCTTATGTGGCATATATATGTTGTCAAGTGTCATACAATATTTGGATCTAAAAAATTCAACCCATAACAAATACTCCAACATTACAACCCACCTATATGTCTTACTAATTAAATCTACCGTCCACGTTAATAAGCTCTAAATTTTATGTCCCTTATGTTACTTATGAAGTAATACCAAATTCTAGTTTTGCATAACAAATCAATTTATTAATATCGAAAGCACTTAAGTACTTAGGAATAACCTTTTACATCTTCCCCATAATGCTATTTGGAATTGAAGAATCGCCTAAATAATAAGTCCAAATAGCATCTAAGACCAAATTAATCAATGCAATCAAGCTCACCATTGATAACAACCTAATCCTTAATCTCAAAACATAGTTCTAAACTCTTTCAATAAGGAACTCATCGTATTTTTCTTGTAATTTATTTATTGTAATAAAAATTTTTAAATAATTTATTGCAATCACATGACCTCCCAACAATCATCGTCTTGTACTTGAGTCCATACATTTTCAAAATAGTAATCTAAATTTATTAAAATTGACAAGTTGGCTAGAGTTTAACCTGTATTACTTCAATATGTCTTGAATGGTCCTTGATGCAATACACATTGTATGTGCATAAATCAAAATGTCATCGGCATAAAGAAGGTGAACAATGATTGGTGAGGTTGGGTTAATCTTGATTCCAATAACCGCTTTATGCTTCACGTTGCGTATAATAATTTTAGAGAAATATTCTAATTTAATTGTGAAGAGGAATGGAAACAAAAGACACACTTGCATAAGTTCCCTAGTTGTTTTAATACAAGCCTCCACCCAATCACACAAAATTTTTAGAAACCTTAATTTGCTTTAACATGTCAATTAAAAAATTCTAGTAGGCCTTATCATTGGCTTGATTAATGTCCCAGTTTAATGCCATGAGCTTGTCTTTGTAAGTAGAAGAGTTTAAATAGGCTACCATCACTAAAGCAAAAAACGTTATCTAATATAGTATGACTAGTCACAAAATCCACTTGTTGTCTTGTAATGATGCATGGAAGCCCTAAATTAAATTTACTTACTAGATGTTAGCCTAAACCTTGTGCATCACATTACATAAACTAAATAAACTAAAATATTTAGGTATTGTAGCAAACTACACTCTTGGAATAAGAATAACTAACATGTCTTTTCATCTCTTGGGCATACAACTATCAAAGAAGAATTGTTTAATAGCTATGACAATAACCACCTAGCTAATATTCCAATAACCACGTACAAACTCTTTAGGTATACCATCCACAACTAGAGCTTTATTTTCTTATAGTCATAACAATAGTCCTAAATTTCGTATCTATAATTGGGGCCATTAGACCTTTCAGGTACTCACTACTAATAATTCTTAAAGGTTCGAATGATTGGAGAGGATTATACTATCTCAAAGTGCACTACTTTCTACTAAAGAATTTGATAACGAAATCTTTAATTTCAATGAAAGAACCCACTAATCCCTCTTATCATGTTTAAGTTGATGAATATAATTACTTCTTTAGTTAGAGGCAACTAAAGCATTAAAAAAAGCTTATCTTCCAATACCTCAGGTTAACCCAAAGTACCTCAGCATGCTGTCACCATGAAGCTTCTTCTAACCATATCGTAAAAAGAAATATGAAGTGCCAAATGTTCATTCACCTTCTCTATTAACCCCTTCTCATACTCTTTATGTTGCAATGTCTAGATTTCTTGCTCCAATTATAGAGTCATATTAAGAATATTGCTAAGTTCAATAGTGCTCCAAATTTTTAAATCTTACAAAGCTCCATGGAATTTTGAGGAAATTTTAGCATGGGGTTACCACAAATAATATGTATCCATATAGCATGCACAACCTCAAATGAGTATGGAAAAGATAGTGATACATTTTCTAACTAGAGTGTTCTTTCCATCTCATTTAAGGGTAGTCATGCAAATAAGATAAGTAAAGGATAATGGCCAGAGCCAATGTGAGCAAAGTGAGTAACGATAAAGTTTAGGAAAGCCACACACATCTCATCTACCAAGAAGGTGCTACCCAGTCTTTCCCAAATATGTGCACTACCCACCTTATTATATCACCATGTAAACTGTTCCAAATAAATCCTAAATTATTAAGCTATAAATCCTACATCAAACTTGAGAACTCGCATTAAGCCTACCCACTATTAAATTTCTTCCCTCCTTTCTTCTCATTTTGCTTTAGTGAAGCATTGAATTCTCCCACAATAATTAATGGTTCACCCAACTTAGTTAATTCTCTTATTTGGTCCTATACAACAATTTAAACCATATAATCTTTTAATGCATGTGTCTCGCAACACCCCCAAGTTGTACTGCTACCGCAATTCAAAAGTATAGTTGCCACCTATGAGGATGGATGCATAATCCCCAATTGCATACTGTTTCTCCAAAGCACCATAATTTCCTTAAATAAACCCACTGAACGTTGAATGAAAAAGTTCAAATTTCTTCCCAATAGACTTTTTACCTCTCTTATTCTCCATGCTAGTTTCCAACAATGAAATAATAGTTAAATCATGTTCTTATACAATTCACTATAAATAGCAATGAGAAATTTCCTCTCTAACACAAATATTCCATACTACTTACTCAACAATATCTAATAAAGCAATGGGATGGAAGCATGCTTATGAATCAATGCACCCGAACAACACATATGTAACTAATTGCCCCACACATGTATAATAGACCTACTACCTTTGCACCAAATACTAGAATTATAACTCTTATGTGATTTCCAATTCTAGTAGCCTTCCCACTAACCCTCTAACTTAAGCAAAAATATGAAGTAGTACTATGCTTTATATGTTTTTTTATTTTTCATTCCTCAAGACATGTTAAAAAATATTACATGTAAACAACCCAACTCTGCTATCAATCTTGTTCAATAAACAATTATAATGTAGCAAAAATAATGTAGAGCACAAGTCCATAATATATCAAACTTACATGTTCCTCTACCTCAAATAATTTAAAAGAATCTACATCTCTAAATTCACCATAAGTAGTACATCCACATAGTTGTTATATAGATTCCATAAATTTCCACCTCTACATACCAGATTCTGGCACCCATATGACTTCGACTTCAAAAAACGTTTCCTACATTCCCTAAAACATAATAAAGATATAAAGTAGAGCTTTGCTCTACATGTTTCCTTGCCATGCCAATTCAAATTCCTACAATCAGTAGCTATATAATAATGAAAATAATATTATGCCTTTCTACTCCACCCTTATTCACTACGTCCAAGATGTCTTATGTTATCCCCAAAATAAGCCTTTAAATAATACTACATAAGTTTCCTATGAATTTGTCAAGGTAACAAAGTGATCCATAGATCTAAAAATTCTCAAGTAGGAAAACCATTTGTCTTCCATCTACAGCATACCTCGTCCATCCCCTTTTATGTTTTTCTTTAATTTGCAACCTGCTTAGGATGAACCCCACACCTTTTTTTATTGAGTTGCTTATCATTGCTATTTTACTCCATTATGTATTTGCTCTTTCCCCTACTTCTGTTGGTACTGCATTGTTTGATGTACTTGGAGTATCAATGATATTAATCCACTTCTCCACAACCTATTCAATGGCATGTGAAATGTCTCTAAATCTTCAACCAAGTCAGTTATTTTAATTTCATGTTCCTTCATTATTATTATTTTTGGTACACACTCGATCATATATAGCCCCATATTATACCCTTCAACTTGAGACCTTAATTTGCTTCTATTTCTTGAATGCCCATTTTCTTCTAGCTTATAATACTTGTACTTCCTGCTTGCTTTCATGTTTTTATTAATATTTTTGTTCTGATGTATTAATGTACTCATTCTTCTTTTTTTTGGGTTGCAACACATTCGTGGTCCAAAGCCATGATATTTATCATCGAGCTTTTCGATCTCTTATGATAGGTACTTCTCAATTCTTTTTTAATTTTTATCACGATCAGGATAAGCCTCCACAGAGAGCAAACCTTGATTAGAGTTATAATTCTAGACCAGCTTACTGCAAGGACACAACTTTGAGGTATGCCCTACTTTGCCATGGGTAAAGGTAAAAATGAAAAGACCAACATATTTGAAGCTCTAAAAGGTGATGCTTAATAGACCATTTAACCACGTATCTTCTCTAAGAGGCATAGAGAGGTCAATTCTAATATAGACCCTAGAAAGTTATGACCTCTATAAGTCTTATATCCAGCCAACCATTTCCATAGGCTCACCAAAAGCCTTGTTAAGGCAAACAAATATTTTATATCCCAATAGACAAGGATGAGTGTTGAAAAATGGAGCGACATAAGAGCACTCATAATTACTGTAGAGCATGGCCTAAAAGATTTTGTCCACATGTCCAATCCCACTACTTGCTAAAGCCCATCGAGCCACACTTAGTCACTATCCATTAAATGCTCATAATGTAGCTAGAAACAACAAGAAGATTAATCTAGACCCAAAAATAGCTGAGGTGCCCCAATCTATGATGTAGTACTCTTGTAATTAACTAAAATAGTAGTTGACTTCAATACACCCAATCAACAATGTCAAATTGATTGTACATAATTCATCATTTACAAGCCTCATTCCACAAGTGAATTTCATCATTCATAATGAAAGAAGTATTTCTCAATGCACAAATTTTCACATCCACAATGACACATCTCTCCAATGAATAGTCACTAGAAATGTACTTCCAATTCCATGCATTTCTTCTCATTTGCACTTCTTTGATGTTGATTATTAGGGCTTCATTCTTACTGATTGTTATCCAAACCACTTTTTCTCCACCTCTGATAATTTAATAAACACTTCAAGTGCATGCCTTCAAAATAGGTACTTCAATAAATTTTGGATTTATTTCATAATTCTATAGATTCCTTCAACTTTGCAACACTTTATATTATGTTTAAAACTTTTTCTTCCTTCCCTGTTTCAACTATTACATCCTACATTACATGTGACACTCCATCTTCATCATTGAAGGAATTCAACTCAATACAAAACCATGTTTAACTTGGCTACACTCTTTGATGTCTCCATAAGAATAGTGCCAGATTATGTTGCATTGTCTTCTATTAAAAAAAGAGTTGTCATGCTTATTGCCCATTTAAAGGAAAAATGTGCCACATTTTTTTCAACTCTTTCTTAGCTTAAACACTATCATAGTATACTCACTGATTCAAACTGTTGATTCAACAAAATCCATTCAACAATCACCAAAAAGAATCACATGAGATTCCTTCTTTCCATTACTTCCCACAAGTCTGGTTATTGTGAGAACCACCATTAGCCAACACCACTGTCTATCACTACCAACTCCAAGGAATTTGAAATTCTCACATCACCTACCACTATCTTTTGGTTTCTTGAAAATGTATAAGTGCTCAAAGCCTACAACAAAATCTCTCTAAGGAGGTTCAAAACAAAAGCCTAGCAAAGTCAAAATAGAAATTGGTTAAGAAGGGACATTCCCTTGTCCTAAAGAAAATCGCCTAAAAGTGCATGATGTGCAACCCAATCTGCTAAAACATTTCCTTTCCTCTAAACATGGTATAGTTTGAAAGAGCTCATTCCCTCCAAAAACTTAATCACACCTTGGCAATTGTTCCCATGGGAAGTATATGGTATCATCTGATTCACTTCCTCAATCACAACTATCAATTCAAATTATATCTCCACTATAAGTGTGCATGGCAATCTAGTTCTTAAAATCCCCTTGGCTTCAAAGATTGCAAGTGTTTCTATTGTAGTGATAGATTCTAATACATTCTATTAGCTATAATCCATCATTACAATCCTAATCCCAATAATATGGCTTCTATCTAGCACCACATCACAATTTATTTTTACTTACCCCTTTAAAGGTGTCAAATTTGAGGTTTCACATAGCCCAACATTGTTGCAAACATTACCGTGGATGATTTATTGAGACTTAAGCACACAATAGTAGCAACAAATCAAATTCAATATCTCTCTATAAAGCAACTTGACTGAACACCATCCCCTCATATACTTTTTTATTTTTATTGATCCATAAATGGCACAGTGCAATTCTAGCAAATTGAACTCCCTTTACATTGTTGAAATTTTTAAAATTCTTACCCATCCAACTGATTAATTCCTATAATGAGTTAATGTGATAACAATTTTTCATCCATCACAAATAGCAACATTAATGATGCTCAACTCCTATAGTTCTTTGGCCTTAAAGCATTCCTAAGAAAATGCTTGATTTTTTCCTTCAAGATGTAGTACCTAGAGCTTCACTCTTTCCTCATTAAAACTCCAGCACCAAGCCAAGGGTTCTCTTGAATAAGATTTAAGATCAATTTCCAAAGAAAAACTTTCACCTGGCATTGCACCTCTATTTTCCACACCAAAGGTGGATACATATTTAGATAATTCAGCATCTTATAATATATGTGTTTATATTAGAGGACAATTTCTTTATTTTTCCTAAAATATAACAAGTAACTTTCATTAAAATTAAAGAGAGTAAGGAATTCTTAAGACTAAGGTACTAACAAATATGTTTTTAATCGTTTTACATTCCCATTCTCCATGTTCATTAATAAGCTCCTCTAGATTTAATGGATACTACATATGCACATAAATAAATGTAGGCCACAAATCAATTAGGAGGTATTCCAACAAATACCTTGGCAGGAAGGACATTTATCTACCTTCAGCAAGTACCATACAATATTCGCACATGTCCATGGATTAGCAAACTCAAAAAGATTGAAAGTATGTTAGTCAAACTAAGGTACAATATGGTTGTTATTTAGTTAATCCTAAATACATATACCCATAATCCATCTTCATGATGCAACACTCTTCTACACTACTTTGCAATCAGTGCCTTCTACCAAATGTTAAATCATAGATGCCCTAGCCTCCACATTCCTTAGGAAGCATCACCACATTCCAACTCGCAAAATGGATAACGTTATTCCCATTTCTTCCACATAATAAATATCTGTGAAATTTTTTTTCTAAATCATCTATGATACCTTCTAAAATTAAAAATTTGTTGTTGATGCATTCGTATGGTTTGCCACCTCTTGTGCTAAATAAAGTTTATCAAAAATAGGTCTACTAAGAAGAAATATGACCTTCTTCCTAACGATAATGTTAGGAAGCACAATCTTTAATCTACCTATCACAATCTTTACAAAAATTTTATAAATCAAAATGCACAGCATAATAGGTCTTAATTGTTTAAGCTTTGAAGCAGCTTGAACATTTGGAATGAGTATGATCAAAGTTTCTTTCCATTTCATTGGCATATATCTATCATGAAAAAACATTTTCACAAAATCAATAATGTCTATGTGAGTAATGCTCAAACAATATTGAAGGAGCTTAGCTTATGCCATCAATGCCCAGTGCCTTATTTCCCTTGATAGATTTCCTAATAATGCTAATTTCCGCATCAATGATCAATGCCTCAAGTATTATTGCTTACTCTTTGTAAATACATCTATAAGGATGGAAATATTGTTGTAAGGTGAATCTAATCCTAATCACTAAAAAATTTTAAACTAAAAAACTTCTTTAACATACCTCTGCTTTCACTTGAAGAAGCCACTAAGTCCTTATTAGCGTTTCAAGCTAGTGAATATAGTTATTCCTAATGAAAAAAGTAGTTACAGCCTAAAAAAGTGGGTGTTATTATCTCTCAAGCATGCCCAATGTTGCTTAGCATGCCACCACCACCACACCCCCTAAAATCGCATCATTCAATGGAAAATATATTATGCTAGCCCAATAACTCATGCTTCTACTAAGTTAGCCCCAACTCAAGCTCTTTGATTTGTAGCACCTAAATGTCTCATTCCATCTAATAATTTTTATTAAGAAAATTACCTATTTCACTTGCACTATATTACACTTGTACTCTATTTTCAAAATTGTTATGCTTATCCATTCTTTTAATAAGCTACAATTTAAGTTGAATAAGTAATGTATAATGAACTAAGATAATATAGGAAAGATTTGACATGATAGCATTTGCATATTCCAATGAACCCTTAATGTTCATAATAACTTTATCCAAACTTCCATAAATGTTAGCATAGTCATCTTTGTGATTCAACCAAGCATACTTATTCCAAATGAAACCCAAGGCTACCAGATCTAGATCTTGTAAGAAACTAGAAAATTCATGCAGCAACTTGTCCACTCCCAAATTTCTTCCCCCTTTTCTTCTCATCTTGTGCAAAAAGTATATAGAAATCACTTGCATAATTAGTTGGCCTCAAGTGTTTCGATCTCTCTAATTTGATCTCACACCACCTTATGAGTAACATAATCTTTGGAAGCATACACAATGCAGCATCTCCAAGATTGATTACTTTTAGGTTTTCTTATATTGATAGAACTTGTTATAAGGCAGTGAAAATGCCCAACTCCATCCAATTTCTCCATAGCACAAAGATTCCTCCTTATGTGCACATTAATGGTTACACAAAGAACTTCTAGTTCCTACTAAGATGTTTGTCTGCATCTTTCTTACTAAATTTCTCCACACATATCTCTAGTAAGGAAATGATTAATACTCCATATTCTCTTAAAAGACTATAAAAAGCCTCTCAATTTCACTACCCTTATTCCCTACACATTCCAAATAGCTAACACTACCATATAAAATTAGGTTGGATCACAATAATTACGAAAACAAGCACATAATAGCAATGGCACCATAACCTTACAGTAGCCACACTGCCATAAAGAGGGCTAGATAGTCAGAATTCTACCATACCTCTTATAGATATGTTTTATCTTATAGCTGTATCTTTTTTGTTCACTTTAACATTTGGCTTGGATGTACAACATATTTTCCAAGTAATCACCTAATGTCTAAGCCCCTTGCAAAGTTTGTTAAAAGAGCCAGTCGTCCCCACAAAAAAAACAGCACAAAGTAGCTCCAAAGTTTTTTCTTTTTATATATGTCGTCATACTTTTGCTTCTATGATTTAAGGGTGAATTGCAATTTAATCTTCCTATGATTACATTTAGGTTTCATTTTTTCCCACATTTGCAATAGTTTATCATCAGTTTCATTGCCATTCTTAGTACTACCACTTACCAATACTAAATTAATACATCTATTTCTTGTGTTGTGCCATCTAAGTTTTTTCAATTTGCTTATAAACAGATTAAAAGTTTGCATTTTGTTAACGATAGATCAAGCACCAGTATCATTTTTCACTTAAACTCTACTAAATAAACTTCTACTTGGTACTCCTAGTCAATAACATAAAGGCACTTGGTTCCCCCTATAAATGCAATTCTTAGATAAATGTTGTTTCTGCTTCGTAGTGCATACAATATGTGCTTCTAGTATACCCTTCTTTTTAGAAACGTTTCACAACAAAGCTTCAAAAATATTCAATCCTATGCACTTTCAAATGAAATGAAATAAAAAGATGCACAATTTATCTATCAACTCTTCTACTAAAACTATTAACAAATCTCTCTATCTTTAATGCCTTCCAAGTTATAAGGTAAATTTTTGTTATTTCTTTTTGTAGTTGTAACTCGTTTATGAATATTCCACCTCTACAATATGATTACAATTTGAACTCCTATCAAGCCTATAAACACATAAAATTTGCATAACAAAGCTCCCAGATCTTTTAATTTTATGAAAGTTGAATTGCATAAGCAATAAAGATGTTTATGTTATCTATAATTTCCTTTCCAAGCATTTTCCAATCTGATTAAGTATTTCAATTCATGTAAACACTTCTAGATAGTGGCTACCTCAGCTAATACCACTAATCATTTGCAGCAAATGACCCGCCATACCTTCGCCCAAATTTTGAACAAATAACTGCAAACACCCCCAATTACATTACATATCCACAATAGTACCACAATTCTTCAATTCTACTCCAACTAAATCGTATATTTAAGGTTAATCTTCAATGAATCCATTTCATGTGTCTCCTATAATTCTACAAAATATAGCCTTTAATGACAATCTTAAATGATTCCTACCCAAAGTATCCCCGAGTTTTAGGCACAAAGAATTATGAAGACTTCAAATTATTTCTACAATTATCAATCTTGCTTCCCATTTTCCAAAGCTTGCTCCTTTCTTTAAAGCCATTTTGAAGTTCCTACATCATGCTCCTCCATAGAAACATGCCCAAATTTTTTTAATTTTTTCTTTAGATATGTTTTAAATAAGTAACATCCAAATCGAAGTAGGTTATGAAGTATATACATCCAACCCTTTCTCAATTCTTCCTTATAATGATGGCATTATAGCAATTTTTTAACAATAACAACAATTACAATAAAATTCAACCATGTCATATCATCCCTAAGAATAAGGAAGTAGCAGACATTACTAAAGCATGTTCTCTTTAGTATGGCCTTTATCTTTTGGAAAGTAAACATCCTAACTACTAATGAGAAATATCAACCTTTATTCCATCTCATGTGAATTGTATGACTACATCATTCTAAATGGGATTTACACTTATCTCCAATTCTGGCTGGCTCCTCTAACGTGAATTGTTTAAGGTTCTTCTCATCTTTAACCTACCTATGTAAGGAATGCCCCATGCTTAATTTCTACTATACTTGGTCCACAACCACACTTTTATTTCCCTACACATTCCAAATAGCTAACACTACCATATAAAATTAGGTTGGATCACAATAATTACGAAAACAAGCACATAAAGGATTTAGAAATAGCCAGCACATAATAGCAATGGCACCATAACCTTACATTAGCCATACTACCATAAAGAGGGCTAGATAGTCAGAATTCTACCATACCTCTTATAGATATGTTTTATCTTATAGCTGTATCTTTTTTGTTCACTTTAACATTTGGCTTGGATGTACAACATATTTTCCAAGTAATCACCTAATGTCTAAGCCCCTTGCAAAGTTTGTTGAGAGAGCCTATGGTCCCCACAAAAAAAATAGCACAACGTAGCTCCCAAGTTGTTTCTTTTTATATATGTCGTCATACTTTTGCTTCTATGATTTAAGGGTGAATTGCAGTTTAATCTTCCTATGATAACATTTACGTTTCATTTTTTCCCACATTTGCAATAGTTTATCATTAATTTCATTGCCATTCTTGGTAGTACCACTTACCAATACTTAATTAATACATTTATTTCTTATGTTGTGTCATCTAAGTTTTTTCAATTTGCTTATAAACAGATTAAAAGTTTGCATTTTGTTAACCATAGGTCAAGCACCAGTATCATTTTTCACTTGAACTCTACTAAATAAACTTCCACTACTCCAACTCAATAACGTAACGGCACTTGGCTCCCCCTTTAAATGTAATTCTTAGATACATGTTGTTCTGCTCTGTAGTGCACATAATATGTTCTTCTAGTATACCCTTCTTTAAAGAAACGTTTCACAACAAAGCTTCAAAAATATTCAATCCTATGTACTTTGAAATGAAATGAAATAAAAAGATGCACAATTTATCTATCAACTCCTCTACTAAAACTATTAACGAATCTCTCTATCTTTAATGCCTTCCAAGATATAAGGTAAATTTTGTTATTTCTTTTTGTAGTTGTTACTCGTATATGAATATTCCACCTCTACAATATGATTATAAATTGAACTTCTATCAAGCCTATAAAGACATAAAAATTGCATAACAAAACTCCGAGATCTTTTAATTCTATAAAAGTTGAATTGCATAAGCAACAAAGATGTTTATGTAATCTATAGTTTCCTTTCCAAGCTTTTTCCAATATGATTAAGTATTTCAATTCATGTAAACCCTTCTAGATAGTGGCTACCTCTGCTAATAGCACTAATCATTTGCAGCAAATGGCCCCCCATACCTTCGCTCAAATTTTTAACAAATAACTGCTAACATCCCCAATTACATTACATATCCACAATAGTACCACAATTCTTCCATTCTACTCCAACTAAATCATATATTTAAGGTTAATCTTCAATGAATCCATTTCATGCGTCTCGTATAATTCTACAAAATATAGCCTTTCATGACAATCTTAAATGATTCCAACCCAAAGTATCCCTGAGTTTTAGGCACAAATAACTATGAAGACTTCAGCTTATTTCTACAATTATCAATCTTGCTTCCCATTTTTCCAAGCTTGCTCCATTCTTTGAAGCCATTTTGAGGTTCCTACATCATGCTCCTCCTTAGAAACTTGCCCAAATTTTTTTAATTTTTTCTTTAGATATGTTTTAAATAAGTAACCTCCAAATCAAAGTAGGTTATGAAGTATATACATCCAACCCTTTCTCAATTCTTCCTTATAATGATGGCATTATAGCAATTTTTTAACAATAACAACAATTACAATAAAATTCAACCATGTCATATCATCCCTAAGAATAAGGAAGTAGCAGACATTACTAAAGCATGTTCTCTTTAGTATGGCCTTTATCTTTTGGAAAGTAAACATCCTAACTACTAATGAGAAATATCAACCTTTATTCCATCTCATGTGAATTGTATGACTACATCATTCTAAATGGGATTTACACTTATCTCCAATTCTGGCTGGCTCCTCTAACGTGAATTGTTTAAGGTTCTTCTCATCTTTAACCTACCTATGTAAGGAATGCCCCATGCTTAATTTCTACTGTACTTGGTCCACAACCACACTTTTATACCCATTGAGACTTTGATATTCTTCTATATTTAAGTTTGCATTATTTTCCTCCGCCTTATGGAGTCTTTTGTTTAGGAACCTACTCAAGTTTAGATGTTCCATTACTAAGAATTTTTTACACTAGATTTCACATGGATAGTAAACACCTATGAGGATGAATTCATAGTATCAAGGTCCACCAACTTCTAATTTGTACCCAAATGCTGATCCATTTTATGCTTATTAAAGTTCTCCACTTGAGTGCCCAGCAAAGCAACTATGAAGGCCCCATTTTCCCTTTGTAAGTACTATAAGTAGTTATAGGATTTTGTAGCTCTAATCCTTTGAATATTCCACTCTACAAAAGCAACCATTTTTTATTAGCTTTAAAACAAGCGTCAAGGTAGACTACATACCTCTACAACACTTCTTGTCATGAATCATTTGCATTTTAAAGGCACTACACATGCACAGTAACACATGGGACTAAAACATTCATGAAATTCATTGCATTATTCAAAATTAGCCTACTTTCACAACTTGAGTTCCCCAAGTTAATTGTCCATAAATCACTTACCCAGCAAAAATTATGGCACCAGTTAAGAAGTTCTATCTCCAACCAATATTTTGAAGTTGACTAAAGATTCTAGGTCCCAATAATGCTCCTCCTTCTAAGGGTGCACTCCTCCCTCTTAAAAATATAGTTATGATTCAATGCTAATAAAGAGGCTCTTACCTTATAAGCACTCTAATAGAATTCTTTTAGGTCTATCCAATAAAGGTGTTTCTCAAATAAAATACATCATTTCATTTCTTTAGTCCTTGATGTAGTTAACTATTATAGAGCTTAGATGCATATTAAATCTCTGAATAGTTAATTATCTATAACTTGTTTGCCTTGGTAAACTTGTTGACATACCCAAAATGAAATAGCAATTTGCATAAAACCCTTTAGATAAGCTGGGGGACCATTCCTTAGCAACACTAGTGAACACATAGTTTGAAAACCTCTACTGTTTATAATATCTCTAAAGCTCCCACATTGAATACATCTCCAATAATTGTACATCCTTTATGTTGCCATTTTGAATCCTTCCTTTGCTACAAATATTGGAGAGATTTGCATTCCTTTCAATCAACTTATATAGAAGAGAATTAACATTGCTTCTTCTTACCTTGTAGATGTGGGCATGCTCCAACCAAGCTTGAACTATAACCATCAAGATCAACAACATATAGCAAACTAAATACAACTAGATTCTATGCCAAGTGAGCTTCACATGGTTAATAGCAATAAAGTAATAGAATACCTTATTTGCCTCTATTTGATCAAGTCAAAATACCCTAATTCATGATAAGGTAAAACCATGAGCAATGCCAAATATCTCTTTCAAGTGAGCCTAATAACAATATTGCCATTTACAGTTCCTCAAAAGTTTTGGGATAGAAAAGACTACTACTCCATTCTCCAACAAATCCAACATTCTTCTGCAATACTACAATTGATTGTATTTTAATTTTCAAGATTTCATAAGAGAAGCTTTATCCTTTTTTGTTTTCACTATCATTTCCAAATTCATTCCATAGTTCCCTTGCCCTTTCCGAAGGCACAAGGTGGTGCAAATATAATGGGGTGGACTAAGATTGCATAAGACTTCCATCTACTTTTTCAACAACTACAACATTATTTGTGAAGAATCACGACGGCCATCATCCACTTGTAACTTGATGGATGTTTCTTTTTAATTGTAATAATTACATCTTCCCCCTTCACTATTTATTTTGATACCCACTCTGTCTCAGATGAATCACCAATATTCCCCTCATTCCTAGTTTGGGATCTACCCCTATGCATAACGTGTAGAATATCTTTAATCTTTTAGTACTTACTAGTCTTTTACCTACTCAAATCTTTACAATTTAATGTCTTCCTCAGTCATGTTTTTATAGACACTCTCTTCTTTTAGGTTGAATAATCGTCCATGGTTCTAAAACATGTTGCTTCTCAACATGAGCTTTTAATCCTACTTGTGTGAAAACTAACCTTACATTCTTTTCTTGATAAATTCATACATCTATAAGATAGAAGGTCTTAACTATAGCAACATTGTGAGCTAGCATGCTAATTATTCATAACTTAGAAGCATGTCCCACCATGCCACAATTGATGTACATAAAGGGTAGTCCCTAATACTCAAACTTCTAAAAAGATTGACCTAATGGCCCATTATGCCACTGATCTACTCCTAGTGGCTTTGAATAATCTACAAAGGATGACATCTACATGTTAACCATCCATCCATTAATCTGAATGGGTCACCTATGACTTTGGCAATGTGTAAAATGCTTTACATGTCCTAATAAATAAGAGGGAGTACCTAAAAATGAACCCAAATTAAGCACAAAATAATTGAAGTATTGGGCTTAAAACCATGTGTTTATTATCTAAGCCAATGCAAGGCATAGAACCTTCTAAGGCCCTACCAACCACATAAAATCTATATTTGCATCTAAATCAAAGTGAAAATGAAATCATCCAGCCAACAAATCTAGAACTTGGAACCCACTAAAATGGTCTCATCTACATTGGAGTATTTTGACAACTATTGAAAAGAACAACAACCACTATTCTAAAAAACTCATACTAGTGAAATCAAACTCATCAACCAAAGCCTATTTCAAAAGGTGTATTTCATCATTAATGATGAAATAAATTTTTGGTAGGATCTTCAAATCTAAATTTTTCACTCTTTCCAAGTAATTAGTCAGGGAAGCTCTTACGACAATGTTATTGTCATTATTCTTTCTTCATCTTGTAAAGCCTCCCTGAAGCTGAGCTTACCTAAGATATTATTTGGATGATTTCCATTCAAATAAGTTTCCTCCATTTCCACTTTACCATTTCCATAAACACTTTGCATGTATGATCATAAATCAGCTACTTTAGTACCAATTAGATATGCAACAACCTTTTTTGAGGTAGTTCAAAATTTTGTAAGCTCATTCAACTTCAATTTATGATCTAAAAGATTATATATTCCACATCCATCCTCATCTCAATTATCTTGCTCACTTTCATAGTTAAAGCATCCTGCATCTCTACTGACATCATCCTCAGATAATTTATCATCATCATAGAATTCATCTGACTCTGATACTTCTATGGATGTCAGCACATTGTTCCATTCGTTTCTATAAAGTCCACTACCACAATTTGTTGAAAGATGGATTTCAAGAAAAAACAAGGATCCTCAAAATTGTCCTTCACTAAGGTCAAAACATCTTCGATGGCTGCCTATGTTGAGGATAATAACACCAAGATAACCCTTTTTTGCAATCTTTCTAGATTTAGAGATCACCATTGATCACTAATGCTCTAAGGTACTCAAGAAATTGTTGATTCCAAATTCACGTTAGAGTTCTCCAAAAGCAGAATCTACCATAAGCCTAAACATGTCTTCTAACAAGGTGACAACTCAAGACAAAACAAGAATTCAGCCATGCTTCTTCCCTGTCTCCTAGTTTTACCACTTACCACCACCTTCCTTCTTCTAAGAATACCATCTACCTAGATGAACAATATATTTTGACTCTCTACCCTCCAACAATATCACAAAACATCACCAATGTCTCCTTCGACTAGGCTGTGGGAGTATGGTCACAAGGTCGCTACATAATGGAATTCATGGGAGTGTACCACTAGAAGTGTAGTTTATAGGTTAATTTGACTCAACACTAGGAAGGTTACTCAGTTTAGACATAGCAAGGATTGATAAATTAACACTTATTTCTTGATTCTATAGGTGGTGGTGCATGGCCATTCTTAGTTGGTGAAGAGATTTGTTAAGTTAATTTTGTTAATGAGTGAAACTTCACTCCACTAACTGACTATGTGACTAGCATTTTAATGGGATTATGGGCACTTTAGCCATGGAACTTTTAGGAAATAATGGGTCATTGATGCCCTTAGATGTTGTGGGCCACATGAACTCTTCATTAATGTACTCAATGCGTTTATTACCATGATTAAAAGGCCTAGGTAATCTTACAAAGTTTGATGGGGATAAAACATTTCAACTGTTGGACTTCAATGAGGAATTTCTAGTTAGCACTAGTCATTAGCTTGCATTTACTATGTCCCTATGTTTTGTACAAACTACTTACTGCTCTAATCAATTAAAAGCTCTGATGAAGTGATATCTACAATGTAGGACATTTGCCACATGTGACTTGATGAGAAGTCTACTGAACCTTATAATTTAGAGGAAGGAGAAGACATAATAATGTTTTCTATGTGAACTCTTGAAAGGTTCATTTATGAGAGCTATTGATGTCCATGTGATATGTGAAACCTTCGAAGTGTGACAACTATTCAATGTCACATTCTTCCATCGCACATGCTCTTTCTGCTAGGTGGAGCTCATTGTTGTATGGAATAAATAAAAGACTATGGGCATGGTCATGTGCCAAGGCAATGCAAATCTTAGCCTAACTCGAGTCCATTATGTGTTACTAGGTTTAATAAGGCTCATCAATCAAACATGAAAAGACTATTAGCAATAGATATCTTGGCTCTTATATTGATGAAAATGGTTGAGAAATACAATACATGTAATGAATTATATAATCTATTGAACCATCAATTTTTTTATTGTAATTTTCACATATGAATGCATGCTAATAGCATGTTTGTATGGGAATAATGTTACCTTTCAATCTTTGTAGAAGCTTGGAATCTTTGGATTGGGACTTGACCCCTGCTTTGAGCCACTCAACGGCATCCTATGTTATTGGATGAAATGTTCAAGTGTTAGGTTATGCTTAACTATCAATTTGGTAAGAGGTGGACACCTGCTATTATTGAGTCATTGGCCACTATCAATTGCAGTTGTAGCACAACAAGCAAATGCCTCTAGAGATCAAACTCCATGCTCTATGGAGTGGAATTTTGACCCCATGTTAGTGAGGCTACCCATTGAGTTTAGCATATTTATAAGTGGAGGAGAATACACATATAAGGATTCTCTTTATGACGGTAAGAAAAATGGGACTAGCCCAGTCTGGTAATTCGATTGCTTAAAGCTTAAATTATAATATAGAGAGGGGTCCTTAGTGACGAATCATTATCAAGTCTACTAGGAGGTGCTTGAGAGGGTGAGAGCCTTATTTGGCTCATACCCATTTCATATATTAGGACTTGTCAATGAGTCAAGTTATTTTGGAATGCACTCAAAATTAGGTGGTAAATTAGGTGGAAGGCTAAATAATCGCAAGATATCAATAATGAAAAAGTAGTATGTTGGAAAGAAGAAAAAGACTTTGAGAAGTGAATCAAGGCATGCTTGAAATTCTTGGGAAGGAAGAACATGATGATGGATGGTGTGCCTCAGCCAAATGTGGAACATTGTTAAATACTTTTTTACATAGCTCAAGGACTGGATTGTCATGGGCCACCACATTGACAGGAACTGAAGAGAACATTGCCTATAAAGAAATCGCCATCTTGACAAGTCATAATACTGGCTCTATCAAGGCTTGAATTGGTAGCTCCAAGTGAGTTGGTGACCACCAATTGACACCCCATTTGGCTCAAATTGAAACAAGGACAAAGAAGTTTGGCATGCTTACTTGGCTAAAGGTGAGCATGCTTAAAAGGTGTATGGATGCTGATTCATGAGTTCCTCATTCAAGTGGTGATCCTTTGGTAACCCAAATCTTTTGTGAAGGGTTTGAGTGAAAACATGCCAATCAAAACATAAAAGATGGTAAACTATGTCTAAGCAAGGCGAAGCTTGAGGATACTATGGTGTAGCAGTAAACACTAACTGATCCATCTAGTAGATAGTTCCCTTCAAGTTTCCCTCAAGATAGCTGGAGCAATAGTTGGTCTTTTATTGAGTAGTGTCAATGACTAGAGGCCTTAGGGGATCAATGTCCTTAACCTATTCTCATACTTTAAATTGGTTGGAAGGCTCAACTTCTTTGATGAGTTTAGGCCAAAAAATCTAGGCTCCAAGTGGACCATTTTTTACAAGCATAACTACCTATTTGGGTTGAATTGAAAGTTGGAATATTGTGTCCAATTGTACACAAACCTGGAACTTAGAAAGGGTGTTGGTAAGTTAAGATTGTAAGATAGTGGTCATGGAACTTGAAATATACTTAGGAGTTCATAACAACTCACTCTTTGAATCAATTAGTCCCAAAAATAGATTGTGGTTATGTGTGTGACCCACACCTAGCCATCGATGTAATGCAACATCTCGATGAATGGGAGGGTGCCATAGTAGCAACAAAATGTAGAACTTGAGCCTACATGGAGTGTTTCATTATCTAGCTCATGGTTGTATTGGAAAATATAAAAATGAGAACTTTGAAGATCGATAGGGGAAAGATTCCTTGTGAATGACACTTGTACATGGGTTAGCTAATCCTATGAAGTAGTGAAACTAGTTAGTGAGTGCCATTTGGCATGATCTTCTAAAAGAAGTGGAGTTAAAAGTTTAGAGCTATAATGTGGTGATTTATAGCAATAACAAGTGGTTCAGAGATGTCAGTACTGGCCTTAGGAAGAGTAAAGTTTCTACTTAAAGCCTTTTGGACCTAAAAACATCTGAGTTGGTAGTAGAACCAAATAGTTAGAAGAGTACCACATGTTGTGTGGTCTCTGATGTGCTCCTGATGACCCTTGAAATGTTTAATGGATTACCTTTAAGGATTTGTTTCACTTGTAACTACACCATTTCTCCAAGATGAATAACCTTTGGTCAATGGTTAAATGTAAGCGAGCAAAGCTGACAAAAAGAATTCATAAATTGGCAATAGGATTGGCTTTGAGGAATGTGCACAATAGTCGTAGTCCCAAACTCATCTATTATCAGTGTACAACTCAAACTGCTTGGGCACTAAAAGAAAGTCGACATGTCTCAATTAGAGGACAAAATGGGAGTAGCTCCTTTGGGACCCTTCCCTTAGCATCGAATTATCAACTCAAAACTGGCTTAAACATAATGAATCTGTCTATTTAATTACAATAAGGAATTGTGATGGTCCTCAAGAATTGTCATGCAATGTGATTTCTTCCCAAAACTCTGAATGTTAAAACAATGAAATTAAACCATGCTTGGGTAAATAATGGGAGTCACTATGACTTTCTTATGGTAGCTAATTGCCTTACAATTTAATTTGTGATACATATGAATAGAATAATGGGATTTTCATTGTCTATATCTATTATCTAACAAAGCCACAAGTAGGGGGATGAGCCTAACGAAATCAGCAGACGTCGCTTGTGATGAAATCGTTGTCAAGGCCAGTCACAATGGTCACCTTATTGACTTTTGCAATGGCAACTCCGCATGCATTGCCGAGTGTTAGTGGGCTCCCCACATGCTTGTGAGTCAAAAGGTGAGCAAGCCTGAAAGGCATAAGTATGTTGATTTGTGGATTCTCATCTGAGGGGTGAGCTAGCAACTAACATAGATAATCTATGAAGCAAAAGAGTAAGAGCATACCTATAAAAAATTGAAAGATGGTCAAATATTCTTGAGTAGAGTGATGACTAAGAAATTCTTTTGGAGGCCTATAGTGATACTAACTTGTAAATCATTCAATTGAGTTTGGTGTGCAAGTGAAAGATTAATCGAACAATCTGGTAGTTTGTTCCCTTCTATAGTTTCTCTAAAGATAGCTGGGGCCACTATCTAAGTATTATCAAGCAAAGCCACTGACTAGAGGCATTGAGTGCCTAATGCTCTTTAACTATTCTTATACTTTAAATTGGTAGGAAAGCTCAAATTCAATTTTGAGTTGAATCATTTAGTCCCAAAAATAGATTGTTGTTAAGCATGTGTGCCACACATGGTCATTGGTGGAAAGTTATTCCTTGAAGAGTAGAAGCGTAGGACAGTCGATACAAAATGTAAAGCATTAGTCAATGTGGAGCATATGTTGGTGCACATCATGGTTGTAGTAGTAAAAATTTAAATGAGAACTTTGAAGAGTGTAGGGAGGAAAGCTTACATGTGAATGATAGTTTCACATTGGTTAGTTGATCATAACGGATGAAGGAAACAAATCAAAGAGCGGCAGTTGGCATGAGCTTCTAAAGGAAGTTGAGTTAAAATTATAAAGCTAGATGGGGTAGTTGATGACAACAACAATTTTTTCTAATATAAAGGTAAGTATTTTAGGAAGAGTTAACTTTTTCACTTAACAGCCTGTTGGCCTAAAAAAACATAATGAGAGGTAGGGCCAAGTGGTTGCTAAAGCACCTCATGTTGAGTAGTGTCTGATGCACCCCAAATGACCCTTGAAAATCTAAATGGCCAAGTGCCTTTAATGCTGGATCGTACTCATAGAAAAACCATGTTTCCAAGTTGAAGAACCCTTGGTTGATGGTGAAATTTAGGCAAGGGAAGTTGAAAAAATGGATTCGTAACTTTGGAAAAGGATTGGCTATGCGGAATGGGCATTAGAGTTCCAATTCCAAGCCCATCAACTATCGATGGTGTACTCAAACTACTCGGGCACCCATAGTTGTTCAATGTGTGTCTACTGGAGCACAATTTGGGAGTAGACCTTATGTGGCCTTCTTATAGTATTGAACAATCAACTTAGAACTAATGCAAACATATGGAATCTAATTATTTAATTACAACAAAACATTGTGATGGGCCTCAAGGATGTTCACTCAATTAAATTCTACATAGTGCCAAGAATGTCAAAGTGATGAAATTCAACAATGTGTAGGTAAGCAACTTGGATTCACTATAACTCTCCAAAGATAGCTAGATGCCTCATCTTCTAATTTGTGATGCACATTAATTGATTAACAAGATTCCTATTGTTCTAGTCTACTATCTAGTGAAACCATACCCAAGCAAATGGGCTTGGTAGAATAAAATGGGAAAGAAGACCTTACTAAGCTTAATTCTTGTTTGACTTATTGTGGGAGATAACATGACCACTAAATTGAGATACCACTATTAATAAAATTATTTTTCTTTTTGTGTGAGACAAAGGTAAGGCCCAAACCCACTTTTTGTCATCCCATAACTTGGTGGGTCAATTCTGATAGAAAACATTGTCAGGTAGAAAATTGAATGGGGTGGAACATCTGTTAAAAGATAACAAAGGTGTCCTAAGATGAGCTCAATGAGAACAGAAATGTCATGTGAAATAAAGGGGTAAAAGCTCATGTGATTCTAATTTATAGCATGGATGTAAAACCATGAAAGCAGTGCCTATCATTCCTTTAGGCTTTGAAATTTTAGGATAAAGGTGTACAAAAAGTTACCATATGGATAACTAGTTAGTCGTTGCAAAGCATTCATAGCAATGTTGCTTTTTGATCCTTCAATTTTGGTTCTTCCTATCATTGTAAAGAAGAATTTATCAACTGGTGGAATATTCATCCACAAATAAGGAACATGAGCTAGGTATACACCGTTATGTAAGTTGTTAGTTTTGTTCTATTAATGAATGTGTCATGATAGTAATTCAACCTTGTATTAGAGGAACCATTGAATGACCCAATTATTATTATGCTTGATTTAAAAGCTAGTGGAATGAAGCTATTCTATAAAGATTTATGACTAAATACCTCTAAGTGAGAATGTATGCTTAAATGTGATGCTTAGGCCCACAATTAGCTTATTGGCCAATAGTAGGGGCTTTGCTACCTAGGATTTCATAAGCATGAGCTTGCCTTGTGTCATAGAAAGTTGTATGGCATGAGCACTCTCAAAAATTATTGTTAAGTATGAAAAATGGGTAGATTCTTTTACAGATGGCTTACATTTGTGATAAGAGATTGCAACTGGTGAAGTATCCTTATCGTCATGATTTATTGAGATTGTACCCTATGTTGTGGTAAATTCTTGCCCTTGAAGACATTGACATGACAAAAGTTTCCAAACAGCCCTTGGTCACTTGCACACTTGCTCATTTGTAGGCTTGCTCACTTGCTTACTTACTCTCTTGCACAATATGCTTGCTTATTCTACTTGCTCTATTGTTTCAATACTTCATGTAGTACATCATGTGCTATGTTATACGATACTTTTTCTGGTACTACAAGATTCACATTGTGCATGTTGGATGTTTGCCTAAGTGCAATGTTGAAATGCAGCATAGTGCTTGTCGTGGATGTTAGATGATGCAAGATGAGAATTCTAGCACCTTGTCCTCTCTACAAATTGTAATGATCCACTGAGATGAAACCTTATGTCAATAACTTGATCCCCACAAACCCAAAGATGTCACATAACATTAAAAAAATTTTCTTTCTTGCTCACTTCCATTAATAAAGTGATACTTATTGTAGTTTTATATCCATGGCAAAAAGTTTCCCTTTTTATACCTTATACATTGCTTGTCATTACTTGGGTACAGCTATGGAGTTGCTTTATTAAGATTCTTAACATCTTCCTTGATGGTATTGCTGGAAATTGTAATATAAAAAGGGTAATTTGTAGGATGGAGTGGCCTATAAATAAGCATAAATTTTGATGGTGCAATATGCACCATGGCATGTTCATGCTTGGTTATGACCTAACCCATAAGCTGAGGTAGCTCCGCTCAAGGTAGAGCACTAGGCACGTTACAACATTATGCTCATGTGTGGTAGCTTGTCCACATCTGCACTTCCACATACCCTTTGCATGTGGCATTATTGAGCTCATGAAGTGTAAATTTTTTTAGAGATTTTTTGTTTCAAGCTATTTGCCCAAAGATAAGGTGATGCCCTATTTGGTGACTTACCCTCTTTGCAAAATTATTGCAATATACAATCCAAAAGGGTCAATTTGTAATATGATGCAGCCCATGCTGAAGTGAGAGTTGGATGATGTAATATGTACTATTAATTGTGCAGGCTAGGTTGCCACCCTAGTTATGCACTACCACATCTATACATGAAGCAAAGCACTTGGTACGCTGCAGCATTGTTCATGTACATGGAAGCCAATCTACTCGTGCACCTATGACAACCAATGAGCATGATGAGTAGGACTCACAAGCTATAACCATTTTTAGAATTTTTAGCACTGTGCATTTCTACAACATGTATAAGTTGATTCCTTGTTGCAAGACTTGTCATTATTCTTGTTCAAAGTTCCACACTTTACCTTCTATATTAGGCATTATGATGTGCAATTTTTTCCATGTTGCAATGAAAGCTTTGTGCTACCAAGCATGTTAAGTAATTTTTTTCCCATCCATGCCCTTGCCCTTCATTGTGCGACACGTGGTCATGTCCTGTTATCCAGTATGGAGGCTTTCTTCACTCAATTCATTTAAAGTTTGAAAGGTGTAACTCATTATTGTCATCACTTGGGACTTTTAATGTATGAATGTGGTGTCACCCAAATGGGAACTTGACCAGGTGTAAAATCGAATTATCAAACCTTCCTTACCACTCTACTCTTTGTTTGACATAGTGTTTGACCATGTTGTAGTGAAACTTCTATCATGCAAATGCACTCAACCATGTGTTTGTTGAGCATGTTGTCGCCTCTACATTGTGTGGTACATGGTGTCAAGCATCACCTATAAGTTTTGTCCTCCTATATATGTGGCGTGGGGGCCTCAACAAGTATGACTTGTTAGTTGTAGAATTACAAGTTTTTTTAAATGATTAACATGATGTTGCTTGGTGCTTGGCTAGCTTTTAAGCACATAGTTTTCTTTCTTTCAAATTGTTGGTCTTGGACAAAACCTTTGGTAGTTACATGAGTCATGCTTAACATTCTTAAATTGGATGAGCAATACGTTTTTAATCATTTTAATGATTGTTTCATTGATACATGTTGTTGTTGATCATTTCTATGCCCATGCCAGTTTTCTTAGTCATGATGCTTCTCATGCCACGTGGGTGTTTGCCAAGACCTTCATCCTAAATTAGACCCTTGGTGCTTTTTTTTTGTATATCTTTGAAGCTCTTTGGGCTAAAGGATTGGATTAGATTGAGATGTCATTTCAATAATTGATGTTCTTTGAGGTGCTACGTCTTATTTCTTTACTTCTTCTTTGTGAGATTAAGCATTATGTGTAGGTCTTTGTCATGTAATGGCACCTTCCTAAGGTGGAAGTTCATATGTTCCCTATTTTCATGTCAACATGGTCTTGGAAGTCACTCATTTTTGTCTTCATTCTCTACAAAGGAGGGTTGTTATCAAAGAATGTTATTATCAAAAGACAACTTTTTAAAAGTAAAGGTATGGTATCCCAACTTGGGATAATTCTCTCTTCCTTTGTAAAGTGTCACTAAAAATGATGAACATGTCAAAAATAACATGAGGTTCTACCTAGCACTCTATTTTTGTATTATTAACTAGCTGATCCTACCAATAGTCATATGCCTTTCTCAATAATTAAGCCATGAGATTCTATCTAGCACTTTACTTTTGTATTATTTCCTTGTTGATCCTACCAGTAGTCATATGCTTTTCTCAATAAATAAGCCATGCATGTGTAAGTATAAAATATATTAAACCATGAAACTATGAATGGCTCTTTAAAACAATTATAGTTTGCCTAATGGTGAATGTTGCCTAGATAACCATTGTAATTATAGGGCTAATAAATGCACAAAACAACAAGTTTTGATAGGGTTACATTTATTAGACAAAAGGACAATGTAGGCTTTGACCCAGCATATTGACATTTCATGATTACTTAGAATAAATTAGAGTGCTCAATGAAAGCCCATGCTATGGATACATTAGTGTGGGAGAACATCATAGGATTTCATTCTATTATGTTTGCCATTATGAGTATAATAGTGACTATGAGTGAAAGTCGTCAGCATTTATATTTCATAGTTAGGGGTGAAATTCTTGGATATATTAAATACAAATCATGGTGAGAGAATTTTCCAAGGATGTCTTCATTAATAAAGAAAACAAAAGTTGGGGACCTAAAGATAATCAAATCTCATCCTTGTGTCCACCATGAACACCAAGGATAAGCGACATTTGCTCTTTGGACTTTGTTAGAACCTCATGAGAAATAAAATTCTTCGGGTCCATTAATAAAGTAATGGTCAAAGCCAAACTCATGCTCTCCTTAAATTGGTCTATACATAAAATCATTAAAATGACACAACTCAAATGCTTTGGTAAGGACCATTCCCGAGTCCTAAACATAATCACAAAAAAGTGTGTGATGAGTAACCCAATCTGTATCACCATTGCCTTGGCACTTTAGGTGGGATAGTTTGAAGCGCTCTATACCCTAGACATATGCAATGACACTATAGTAGGTACTACTACTTTCTTTAAAAAAACATTATAGGTTAATAGTATTAAAAAAATTATTGAATCTAATGCAACCACCATTACATTAACAATATGAATTAAAATTTTCAAAAGTTACATTGCTTAAGAAACAACAATAATTTACATGATAGAAGTTGATAAGAAACAAAAGTTTTCCCTACAACAATAATAGGTTTACAAATGTCATCCCATGTAATTCTAGCATTCAAGTCATCCTACATAACTACATTGGAATTTAATTTATTCAAACACAATACAGCAAGACTCTAATAAGAGGTAATAAATGGCCCACTAAGGATTCCACAACTTCCTCTTGGCATGATTATAGAGTTGTGCCAAGCAATAGCTGCAATGCGCTTATTCCTTTGAAGTGTAGTTGAATGTAATACCTTTTTCTTATGTGCCTACAAATTCATACCATGCAAAAAGTGTACTAAAGATAAAGTAGCATAGTTGACTACTTTAGAATTTATAGCCACTCATGCATTCAAGGATATCAAATTTTGGAGCTCAAAAAAGGGACTGACATCCACATAATTAATCACACCAAGCATGAAGCAATCTCCAACAAAGCTATTGGACCAAAGTTCATTCACAATATTGCACTCACATAATCGATGTTATGACTCTTCATAGGAAACAAGCTTATAGAAAATGTTCTGACATCTCAATCCCTCTTTTAAAATAATAGAAGCACATAAAAATTAGATTTAACTTTAATCTCAATAGGAAAATATTTACTTGATGTTCCACTTGTACATTCCAAAACCTACGTGACCTCTTTGATGAATTATAGCTTGAGTACATGTATTGGAGTTACTGCATACAAAAATAGGTATTCAAGCTATAATTCATCAAGGAGGTCACGTAGGCTTTTGAATGTGCAAGTTAAAATCAAGTAAACATTTTACTATTGAGGTTAGAGTTAAATCTGATTTCTACATGCTCCTACTATTTTACAAGAGGGATCGAGACGTCAGAACATTTTCTATAAGCTTGTTTCCTATGAAGAGTCATAACATCGATTATGTGAGTGCAATATTGTGAAAGAACTTTTGTCCAATTGATTTGTTGGAGATTGCTTCATGCTTGGTGGGATTATTTATTTGGATGTCAGTCCCTTTTTTGAGCCCCATAATTTGATATCCTTGAATGCATGAGTGGCTATAACTTCTAAAGTAGTAGACTATGCTACTTTATCTTTAGTACACCTTTTGCTTTTTATGAATAGGTGCATTGTAGCTACTGCTTGGCACAACTCTGTATTCATGTCAAGAGGGAGTTGTGGAGTACTTGTGAGCCATTTAATACCTCTTATTAGAGTCTTGCACTATTAAGTTTGAATAAAATCAATTGCAATGCAGTTATGTAGGATGACTTGAATGCTAGAATTACATGGGATGACATTTGTAAACCTATTATTGTTGTAGGGAAAACTTTTGTTTCTTATCAACTTCTATCATGTAAAGTATTGTTATTTCTTAAGCAATGGAACTTTTGAGAATTTTAATTCATAATGTCAAAGTAGTGGTGGTTGCATTACGTTCAATAATTGCTTTTACTATAGTTAACCTATAACATTTGTCTAAAGAAAATAGTAGTACCTACTATAGTGTCATTGCATATATGTGGGGTATATAGCCATGGAAACTATCCCACCTAAAGTGTTAAGTTAATGGTGCTATAGAGAAGGTTACCCATCACACACTTTTGTGTAATTATGTTTGGGACTTGGGAATGGTCCTTACCAAGGCATTTTAGCTGTGTCATTTTATTGATTTTATGTATAGACCACTTTAAGGAGAGTATGAGTTTGGCTTTGACCATTACTTTATCGACGAACACACAAAATTTGATTTCTTATGAGGTTCTAACAAAGTCCAAAGAGCAACTGTCGCTTAAGACTTAACACACATACTTGTTGATGTTCTATGTTTAAATTTAGGTATGCACATGTCCAACCCTAGTGCAAGTCTAACAACTTGCAATCATACTCCCAATCACATATAATCTCTATGTTTTGCCAAATAAACTTTAGATAGATATACCAAGTCATCAGGTCTAGGTCCCTAAATCCTCTCAAATGGTTGCACCTTCCCTATAATATTTTGGCTATCTATTAGAGTCACTAACAACCACTATCCACTCTACCCATGAGGACAACCTGGTTGTAGTGAATATGTCATTCACAAGCCACACTTGATAGATTAATTTCATCATTAATTATGAGAGAGGTATCCTTAGGAGCTAGCATCTTAACATCCAAAATAATTGGTCTATCAAAGAAGTTAACATGGGGACCTCCCATCAGTGATGAATTAACACTGTCCATCCTCCCTCCAGTAGAAGACTCTTTGAAATTGATAATTGAGTGAGACGTAGTTCACATTTACCATTTCAATTTTTAGCTTCCACTACCATTGCTATATTTTCATAAAGACCATGTTTGCACCATAAAAACACCCCCAATAACACCATTTTGACAAGGAGGCTTTTCTTATGAGGTAAAAAAAAGTTTAGGGTCTATAGTCAAATACCATTCACTATCTAATAGGTTTAGTTTTTTCCTTTTTCTGTAGTAGTGTGTGCAATGTGGCACTTTGAACACTTAAAAAATATTCCCATCTCACCCAACCTCCTCCTCCTATGACACTTTTATAGAATAAACTACATTATTCACTACTCAACACTAAAACTCACCTTCAATTTCAAGTGCCTTGATAGCATGGACAATTTTTGCACTTGGATGATCATGATGGGACTATTCAACTCCACATTTCTCAAGCTGAATGCAAAAAATTAGCATATGTCATCTGTAATGGGACATATGCTATAAATTTATTTATTTTTCTTCATCGAGTTTCATCATTTAGCTCCTAACATTATTCACTATTGCTTAATGTGTACTTAGATGCTAAGCAATTCCATTTCTAAAGTTGTTGAAGATAACCAAATAAATAGATAATCACATGCACACCCTGAGTGTACTGCTAAAGTAAGGCACATCCTTACTCCAACTACCACTCCTCTATCACCTCCTACCATAGCCAACATCGCCATCCAAACAATCATGTGCCAACTTCTACATGTACAACATCATTCCATGCATAGATAGCACTCATCTATGTATATGTACAACTCCTTCTACCATAGTCATTAGGTTTCGAGAGGAGACTATGGGTTCAAAAGTCTTTTTGTTCCATCATAAAGAAAATGTTGAAGCATACATCATGGTCTCTTTAAGAAGGTTTATACATAAAATAAAAAAATAGAGAACACAAAAGTAGTTTTGGAAGAGACACTCGTTAATCCCAAACAAAATCATACAAAACTGCATGATGTGTGGCCCGATAAACTGCACAATTTTCATTACTTTTTATGTGGGATAGTTTGAAGGATTGCATATCCTACACATAAGTAATAGCACTATGATGATCACTCTTATTTAATGTAGAAACAAGAAATTGGTTCAGTTCAGTAATAATTATTGTAGAGTCTATTTTTATCTCCATAGCATGGATATTAGAAGGTATCCTTCTAAGGAGCTCCATAGCTTCAAGAATAATAGTAGTCTCCATAGTTTAAACTAACCATAAAATCCAAGTTTTTCCAACAATAATATAGGCATACTTGAGTTATACATAATAATAATACAAATTTTTAGATATATATTATGTTGCACAACTACGTTGCAATTAAGCTTAACAAAGCCCATTTGAGTAGCCAAATAAGAGTTCAAAAATAACACATGAAGGCCATCAGAGCTTCCATTAGATGGAATAAGAGAAATAAAATAAGCAATATAAGCAAATTGAATAATTTTTTGTTGTGCAACTAAATTAAGCACCTTGTCCATTTGTGCAAAAAAATTTCTATTTATCAAAAGGTGACATAAAATTGAAGTAGCAAATTTAATTAATTGAGATGTAGTTCGGACCCATTTGTTCATTTCTATCAGTTAACGAGCTCACTTAAAAGTTTAAAATTTTTGCCATTTACCCTGTCAAGCCAAAAATTAGCTATGTTTGGACAAATATTACTACTTTGCCTTAAGGCATTCCCATTAGCTATGTTGCACATCCTCCATCAATTACATCCCCATGGACATAACATTAGTATCATGATCCCTCTTGCACATAATGAGAAGGAACTATGAAGAAATTTTGAGATTAATCCCCATATGAAGATAGAGGTTATAGCTCCATGCATTCTCTTCCATATTTAAACCATATTTGAGGTACAACAATACTAAGTAACTTGCATATATGTGATGCACAACATGGCATATAGAAACTATGCTTTACCGTTAAATACTTGGATCTAAATGTTTGAACTGATAAACTATATTCCCAAGCCATAACCTTCCTACAATGATTTACTATTAATGCTACTTGTCATGTTAGCAAATTATAGACTCTGAGTCCTCCACATTCCCAAGGAAGGGTTACTGATTTCAAGGAGGCATAATATAAAGTGTTGCTAACATTACAACTACTCCAAGAGTACTGATGTATCAGTTTCTCCAACTCAATAATAACGCACTTGGAATTAAAGATTAAGCTAATTAATAAGCAAGAATAAAGTTAACACCATGTTGATCATGACAACATGCCCAATCATCAATAGTTACCTAATCTTCTACCATGCCAATAAGCTTTAAACTTGATCAATATTAAATTTGAAGTATTTTTGTGAAGTTTAGTTGCTACAATCGGTATGCTTAGATATTTCAATTTAATAGCTTAATTGATATATAATTTTCTTGATATCATCTTCACTTTCATTCCATGCCCTCGCTATACGATAGTCTGGAGTTTTTAATACTTACCACTTGATTTGTTTGTTACGCATGTTGCTTCATAATGTCCAAAATTGTCCTCACTATAACATAATTTATTGGTGTATAAATTATGATGTTATTAGCATATAAAAGGTGTTTAATAATTGGGAAGGAAGGGTCAATCATAATCATAATAAAGGTGGCTTTCTCTACCTAGAATTGATTAAACCAAGAGAGAAACACATGTATAATAGTTAAAAGGTTTGGCAAAACTTAACATGCCTACCTAAGACCCCTGGTAGCTTCAATCCATTGAAGGTGGATACCATTAAACATAATCCAAAATCTTGGTGTATTGATATAAGTCTCAATTAAATCACACCCGGGATTCATGAACTTCAAATTTTTATGCATATATAGTATGAAATTTCAGTTGACCTTACCATAAGTTTAGTCATCGTCTAACTTTCTTCTACTAAACCATATTTGGAAGAAGATAAATTCATACAGGCACCCATTTCTTGTGCCAAAAATATATTATAAAATATAGCATGGCTAGTTAGAAAAATAACTTCTTCTCTAGCTATAATATTAGGAAGCACAATCTTTTGTCTATCTACCAAAATTTTATTCACTACTTTGTAGATCACATTACAAAGATTAGTGAGATAGAATTGTTTGAGACTAAAAGAAACTTTAACTTTAGGAAAAATAATGACCAGGATGTCTTTCACAATTTTGGCATATAGCTTTCTTTAAAGAATATTTCATAGTTGTGACAATATTCACTTAGGTAATGTTCCAAAAACCATAAATAAGCTTAGTATGGATGTGATCCACTCTAGAGTCTTTATTTTGTTCAATTGATAATACAACTTTCTAATCTCATATTTGCTAATTGGAGGTACAAGAATTACTACTTGCTCACTCTTGATAGTTCTCAAAGGCTGGAAAGGTTTGAGTGGTTCATATTGCCCAAATTACACTTCTTCCTTAAGAGCTACATGAGAATGTCTTTAATCTTCATTAGGAAAGCCACTAATTCCCCACTATCACTTTTGAGATGATGTATATAATTTCTTCCATATGTAGAAGTAGTCACTATCTAAAAAAAGTTTGTTTTGATCCCAAAGGGTAGCCCAATAATGCTTAGATTGTTGCTATCACCAACCATCTTTTAAAGCCATAACCTTGTGATAAGAAGTAATATGTTGTGCCAAAAGATAATTTTTTTACTCTAATCCATACTCAGATTCCTTAAGTGAAAGCTTCTTGATCTCTTACTTCAATTGGTGAGGCTTATTAAGAATATTACCAAGCTTAGCTACACTCCATTTCTTTAATATTGTTAATGCTCTACAAAATTTTATGGACAAACTACTTATATGATTTTCTTTGATAGTCCTTATATAAGCTACCTGCATTAAATCTATTTAAATGGAAATGATAGCCATATGTTTTCAAACTAGGTTCTCCTATCAACTTTATTCAATGATAGTTGACTAAATTGAATATGTAGTGGGTAGTGGTTTTAACTGATATGAGGAAGATGTGTCAGTATTGTACTCAAGGATGCTTGCATACCACCAATACTCCTAAAATCTATATATACTCTTTTGAATATATACAAAAATGCCCCACCTTCATATGGCACCAAGTCAATCTTTTTCAAATAAATCCCAAGTCAGCTAGGCTTAGAACATGAATAAAGCTGAAGTACCAATATTTATCATTCCCACTGCTAAATCTTTTCCCTCATTTTTGATTCATGCATGTAACGTGTTGTTATCCTCTGTAATAATCAATGATCCACCAAGCCTTGCTAATTCTCGAATTTGATCTGAGGTTGTCCAATGGTTAATATAATCTTTTCATGCACACAACACTACCAAACATATTGCTACTAGGTCTCACCTAGATAGTGACCACCAATGATGATGAATTAAAAATATCAAGCTTCCTCGTTCCAATTCCTGCCCAAAAAGTTGATCCTTCTCACACATATTGAAGTTATCCACTTGAGTTTCCAATAAAGAAACTATGAAGAACTTATTTGGCTTTAGTAAGCACTACAAGTAGCTTTGAGATTTTATAGCTCTAACCTCTTGAATATTTCATACTACAAATACAACCATGCATTATTAGCTAAAAAAGAAGCCTCTATGTAGAATACATACCTTTATAGCACTCCCTACTATGCAACATCTACATTTTAGTGGCACCACTAATCGATAGTAGAACATAGGACTCATAAACTTCATGACATTCATTGCACTGTTCAAAATTAATCTATTTTCACAACTTGAGTTCCCTATGTTCTTTGTCCATAAATCACTTACCCAAAAAATTTACAGCCTAGGATAAGAAGCTATATCTCCATCCATTAATTTGAAGTTGAATAAAGATTCTTGGTCCCAATAATGCTCCTCCCCTTCAAGGAGCCCTCCTTTCTCTTAAAAATATAGTCATGATTCTATGCTAATAAAGATACTCTTATCCTTATATGCATTTTAATAGAATTCCTCAAGGCTTATCCAATAAAGGTGCTTCTCAAATCTCATCCATTGTTTCTCTCATTTAGCTCCTGATTCAGTTAATTGATATAGAGCTTAGGTCCATAATAAATCTCCTAATGGCTTATTCTATGTAGGTCCTAGCCATGGCAAACTTGTTGACATACCTAAAATGAAATAGCTTTTCACACAAAACCTTTTCGATGAGTTGGCTGACCATTCCTTTGAAAATATAGCAATCATAGATTGAAAACCTCCACTACTTATAATATCTCTAGGGATCCTGGATTAAATACTTCTCCAATAATTGTATAACCATTAAGTTGCCATTCTAAATCATTCCTCTATTGCAAACACTAGAGGTTTTTGCATACTTATTAATCACTGTATCTAGAAGAGATGTAATATTGCTTCTCTCTACCTTGTAGATTTGGGCATACTTCCGCCAAGCTTGAAATATATCCATCAGGATCAACACCAAGCTGGTAACTAAATACCACTAAATTCTTTGCCAAGTTAACTTCATAAGATTAATAGCAACTAGTATAAATACCTTATTTGCTTCTATTTGCCACAGTCAAAATACCTTAAATTAATGACAAGGTAAAGCCAAGAACAATACCAAATATAATGTTCAAGTGAACCTAGTAACAAGAAAGCAATACGTAGTTCCTCAAAAGTTTTGAGATAGAAGAGGCCACTTCTCCATTCTCTGAGAAATCCAATGTTCTTGTGAAATACCACCATTGATTATTTTTTAATTTTCAAAATTTCATTAGACAACCTTTATCCTTTTTTAATTTCAAAATCATCTCCAAATTTATTCTATAGTTTATTTGTGCCTTTCTTGAGCACTAAGTGGTGCCACGGTAATGGATGGACTTAGATTGCATAAGACTACCATCTATTTTTTTCGAGTTCTATAACATATTCTATGAAGAATCATCGTGACCATCATCCACTTCCTTGTAACATGATGGATATTTTTTTTACTTGAAATAATTACATCTTTCACCTAAACTCTCTATTTTGATAGCCACTCAGTCTTAGATGAACCACAATTATGCCCCTCATTCCTAGTTTGGGATTTACCCCTATGCATAACTTGCTTTATATCTTTAAAATTCTATAACTAGTCTCCAACCTACTCATACTTTTCCATTTATAGTCTTTCTTAATTGTTTTGCTATAGACACTATTTTCTTTCAGGTTGCATAACCATCTATGGTTCCAAACAGTTTTTCTTCTCATCTCACTTTTTTATCTTGATCAAGTCTTACCTCTGTAGGATTGAAGCACTGAACTATAGTAGCATTGTGAACCGACATGCTAATTATACATATCCTAGAATCATGTCCCACATAGTCATAGATAATGTAGATAAAGGGTAGTCCCTCATGCTCATACCTCTAAAAAAGATTGACCAAATGGCCCATTAAGCCACTGATATAGTCCTAATTGCTTTGAATGGTCTATTCTTAAACATACCTTGGTAAAGGATGACATCTACTGCTTCTCCAACTTCTTCTTCTTCTTCTTCTTCTTCTTCTTCTTCTTTTGCTTCTTCTTGTTCTTGTTCTTCCTTCTTCTTCTTCTTCTTCTTCTTCTTGTTCTACTTCTACTTCTACTTCTTCATCTTCTTCTTCTTTTACTTTTACTTATGCTTCTTCTTCTTCTTCTTCTTCTTCTTCTTCTATTTCTACTTCATCATCGTCTTATTCTTCTTCTTCTTAATCTTCTTCTTCTTCTTCTTCTCCTTCATCTTCTTCTATTTCTTCTTCCCTTTTTCTTATTTTACATCTCCTTCATCATCTTCTTTTTCTTCTTCTTCTTCTTTTTCTTCTTTTTCTTCTTCTTCTTCTACTTCTTCTTTGTGTTCCCCTTCTTCTTCTTCTTCTCTGACGTCGAATTTTTCTTCCTCTTTTTTTGGTCCTTCTTCTTCGTCTTCGTCTACTACTTCTTCTACTACTATTACTTCTTTATATTCTTTTTCACCTTTCTGTTCTTCTTCTACTTTTTCTTCTTCTTGTTCTTCTACTCCTCATCCTCCTCTTACTCCTCTTACTTCTTTTTCTTCTTCTTCTCCTCCTCCTCCTCCTTCTTGTTCTTCTCCTCCTTTTTCTTGTTTTCTTCTCTTTCTTCTTATTATTCTTCTGCTTCTTCTTCTTGATCTTCTTCTTCTTTTATTGCTTCTTCTTCTTCTCCTTCTACATCTCCGCCTTCTCCTTCTTGTTCTTCTTCTTCTTTTCTTAATCTTCTTATTCTTCTTCTTCTTTTCTTAATCTTCTTATTCT